>CM076583.1:157529521-157968952 GCA_034641835.2 Pinus albicaulis | reverse complement strand
ATACCTTTGGAGATTCGCTATTGTCTTGCCTACACCGAAATGTCCATAAATCAATGAAGTGTGTGCCTCCCTTATGATTTTTTTTCTTTCTCCATGTGGTATACATAACTTTCCCAAGTGATACAACAAAATGTTATGCACATGATAATCTAACTCTTCATTTTGGTTTCCTTGACTCAAGCTTTCATACACATCTTGAAAATCACTATCATTTGCATATTGTTCAATGTAATTTTCATGCATAATGGAATTGTGTTTGAGTATAATAGTTGAATTTACAATAGGACTAGAGAGCATATCAGCTACCTTATTGTAGATTCCCTTTTGGTACTTGATAACCAAATTAAATTGTTGTAGAAAATCCATCCATCTGAAATTTCTTGATTGCTGCAACTTTGACTGTGATTGTAATTATTGTAATGGCTGATGGTCGATATGGATAATGGTATCTTTCCCCATCAAGTAATGCTTACATTTCTTTACAATTTTTACCAATGCATATAACTCTTTATCATAGGTGGGATATTTAGTTACAGCTCCATTAAAAATTACATAATGAAACAAGATAAGCTTACCATGTTGCATGAGCACTAATCCCATAGCATAATCACTTGCATCTATTTGGATCTCAAATCGCTGTCTAAGATCCAGAAGTGCTAAAACCAGTGCTGAACTTATATATTTCTTCAAAGCATTAAATTCTCTTTGTTTTACATCTCCCCAATGGAATAATTTCTTCACACTTGTCAATGCATGTAACAGAGATGCAATGGAAGAAAAATTAGCAATAAATTTCCTCCAATATTGTGCTGCCCCTAAGAAGATTCTTACCTCTGTAACTGTATTGGGCTTGGGTTAATTTAGAATGACCTCTACTTTGGAAGGATCAATCTTCAACTCACCTCCTCCAACAATGTTTCCCAAATACACCAATGAAGTCTTACCAAATTCGCACTTTGACATCTTTAGAAATAATTGCTCTTTTTTCAAGACATCAAGTACCTTGTTCACTTATATGACATGTTCTTCTCTTGACTTGCTGAATATGAGTATGTCATCTAAGTAAACAATGAAAAATTCATCTAGAAATGGTCTAAGTACATCATTCATGACTCTCATGAAAGTAGCTGGCGCATTTGTTAAGCCAAATGGCATAACTAACCACTCATACAATCCTTGTCTAATTTTGAAAGCAGTTTTCCAAATGTCCTCTTCAACTATTCTAACTTGATGACATCCACTTCATAAGTCTAGCTTAGTGAAAAAATTTTCATTCTTTAACTGATCAAGAAAATCATCAATGCGCGGGAGTGGGTAGCAATTTTTTACCATGATTTTATTCAGTGCACAGAAATCGATACACATGCACCAAGTCTTGTCCTTCTTTGGAGCCAAAATTATTGGATCCACATGGTGAAGTAGATGGGTGTATGATACGTTTTTTCAAAAATTATTGGATTTGCTTCTTGATTTCTAAATTATCCATAATTGACATGCGATACATACCAATGTTTGGAAGTGGAACATCCTACTTAGGCTGAATCTCATGCTGTATTCACCTCTTGGGTGGTAACCCCTTTGGTTCTTGAAACATCTCGCCATGCTGACTTACCACATCAAACAAATCAGATTTCAATTTTTCATCACATCCATCAAAATATTCATAGTCAACATCATCCTTTTTCTTGACCGTGAGAAGCACAAAAATTTTACTAGCATTTACTAGCCTCTTCATTTTCCTTGCATTAACTAAAGAAATATTCAGTTTCTTGCGATGAGCTCTCACAATATACTCCACCCCATCCTTGAGCAAATGATATTTGTTATCATGGCGATAAAATACTGCTTTATTGTCATACAAATATGGAGTTCCCAAGGCAATCCCAGAAATGTCAAGTGGAACCTCATCTAACTCGAATTCATCAACAAAGTTTGCAGTAATAACAAATCTAAATATGCATTTGCTTGTAACTTGTAAATTAGCATTCTTAATTATCCAACCCAAAGGGTATGGTTTATGATGTGGTACAGTTTCAAGGTTAAGCCTTTTGACTAAGTCTTCTGAAATCAAGTTTTCTTGTGACCCCGTATCAAATAATGCATCAATCTTTGTATGATTAGAAATCACTCTAACATGGAATAATTCTATCCTTTTGTCTTCATTTGGAGTGTTTTTGTGATTATTTGAGATACTAGAACTTGTTATGGCTTCCTTTCCTTTGTTAACCATGGCGACTATCTTGGCTTCATCTCCTGAATCAGATCCAATATCTTGTTGTGTAGTGGAAGTTGTATTTTGTTTCCCTTTGTTATTTGGTTTCTTTGGCCTTAATTTAGGATGTAGTTTCCAATAATGGGCTTCATCGTGCCCCTATTTGGAACAAGTTTTGCATGTATTTTTCTCTCCTTCTTTCTTGATACTGGCATTCTTCTTTCCCTTCCATTTTCCTCCCTTCTCTTTTCCCTTACCCTTAAATGGCTTCTTCTTACTACCCTCTTCAGGAATGTTTTTTCCCTTTGCTTCAAGATGTGTGGCTTGCACACATACTTCATCTAAGTTGTTTGGGTTAAACATAAGGATAGTATGTTTCAAGTAGGAATGTAAACATCCTATATATTTCCAGAGTGTATCTTGTGAATTCTAGTTTACTCCTAGCAACAAAGCCCTCTTTCTAAACTCCTGAGTGTACTCTTGAAAATTTTGGCCTTTGAGCTGCCTAAAGTTTTTCCAAATCATAATTGATTTTTTCATGTAGGCTAATGGATAAAAATGTATTTTAATGGAAGAAATGAATTCAACCCAAGAAATGGAAATCTTACCATGGATTCATATTTCCTCTTGTGCTATTGCCTCCCACCAAACTAGTGCTTCTCCTTCTAGCCTTAATGAAGCCAACTGGATCTTTATGTCGTCTTCTTGTAAATTATGAATTCTGAAATATACTTCCAATTGACGAATCCAATTGTATAGATTCTCAACATTAACCTCTCCATTGTATATGGGAAGTTCAAACTTGATGTCCAACTTGAGTAATGTAGTCTTTCCTTTTGGGATCTTGGAATGAGTGTGGGTATGAGTTTTTGTGGTGGATGTGGAATATGACGATGCTGATGAGGATGGTGGAGATGGAGGTGGCTTTCCTCCACTACCTTTTGAACTATTCTCTTCATCCTTCTTACTGTTTGAAGATCTTTCTTCATGTGGAAGCTTTGAACCTTCTCCAACTTTTTTTTCAATGAATGCGTCATACATGAATTTAACCATTCTTTGCATCTCTTTGAATTCCCTCTTAACATCCTCTTCTTCGGACTTTTCATGAGTCTCTTCATAGCTTGACATTTTGGCTTTGGATTCAAGCTCAAACTCTATAGCTTATACCTCTTCAATCACTTCATCCTCTTGTGCAATTTGTACCTCTTCAATCTCAATTGATGGAGATGGAATTTTAGGTGCTTCAATTGTTTCTTTGAGTGGCCCTTTGGGTGAGGTGATTCTTTCTCAACCTTCTTCCTTCTTGTCCTAATCTCAGGACTAGCTACCAATAGCTTCCCTTATCCTCTCTGCAATCTCAACCTTGTAAGCATCACAACAATTTCAACTATTAAAACCCTTCAAGCAAAACAAGCAAGCAACCTCGTGATCTAAAAATGATTTTTAGTTTTTTCTGTGCTAATATCAGTTTCAGATTTAAATAAAATTTTCTTTGGTTTTCTTATCCATTAAGAGTTTATCCATAAGCATGTGATTGTATAATCATAAAACTTGGTGAAATTTAGTGTTTTTCATGAAGTCAAAAGCATAGAAACTAATAGTTGAACAACAAAAAATAAGTACACAACAATAAAAAATAACAGAGCTCAATACACAAGTTTTTGATGAAGGATTTCACCCCTCCTGGGCTACATTTCCTTGGTCCAAATTCATAGTGTGGAGCTTTGTATTAGCTTCAAATGTGAAAAATTATTGTTTACAGTCTCGTGTTTCCTTTGCAACCTGCTCCAATGGCTTCAAAACATCAAAATCTACCAAAAATGACTCTTCTTGAGCTCATTTTGGTCGAAAATTGCATGAGTTATGGAAAAAAAAATATTCCTAATTTATCTCCTTTAAAACTCAGATTCCACGACTTGAAATGTTAAATTTGGCAAAAACTCCGCATTTAGTGCGCTTTGCCAGAAAATCCGCTATATTAATCCGCTCTTAATTAAACATAAGTGCACTTAACAATAAGATAAGTGCATTTTAATAGTTAAGCGCTTTTAGCGCTAATTGTGGATTAACATATGTTAATCACATCTTAACATATGGATTATGGCTAGAATTTATGTTAAATATTCCCGTTGGTGTAGCGCTGGCCGTTGGTTCTGACTACTCGTTATATGGGATGGGGATGGGCCCCTCCGAAACCTCATATGATGGATCAAGAAACTTCAAGTATTGGCAAAGAGCTTATGGGTTAAGACCCATGGTAGAAGCGGAGATAGTAAGGCATGCGGTAGGTCTAGAGTTCGACCTCGAACCCTGCCCATAGATTTTCTTCCACCATATATAACAGTCTGTCTCTAAAATTGGCTTGGATCCACCACATAATCCTCCCGCTAACTTGTTGTAGAGTGTCTCCAAATCTAGATGCATCTGTCGGTTGTATGTGTAAACTTAGGTTAGGAAATATATATATGATATATAATTATACCATATGATATGTATGCGACAATGTCTTCCATAGTTTGACCTTGTATTAAAATTAAAATATGCACCCATATTGCAATAATTCCAACCTTAGGATGTATGCGATATCACCTGCCCTGCCATGGGGGGGTATGTGGCATGCCACGTGTACCTTTCCCATTGGCCCAAATTCAACCATTAAAATAATAATCCTGCACCATTAATAATAAAATTCACCCTTATAATTAGGATACAAAAATCACTTCCTAGTCATCATCGGCGAATCCGGCTGGAACACTTGGCACATTGTCATTGGATGAATCTGGAGAATATTCCCTGTGAATTTGACTGGACTTGCCACATCATTCTTGTACCTGTTCTACTCATTGTTTGCCTGTTTGGGAAAACGAACAATAGGCCATAATTCCCTCATACGAACTCGAAATTTGATGAAACAAGCTGCGTTGGAATCTTGGAGACAAGATCTATCCAAGCGTTCAGGTTTGAAACGTTTCTAAGAACTTTCAATTTTGAGCTAAATACTGAGCCTTAAATCAACTATTTCCTCATCTTTCATTTCAAAATTTATTAAATGTCTCTAGGAATGTAAAACTACAACTACTTGGTTGGTTGAGGCATTAAATGGTATTGAAAAAATTACATTACAATGGCCAAGAGACTCGATTTGTGACCATGTGAAAACCAGATAGAAAAGAATAAAATTACATCTTGAAATTGAATTATCAATTTCAACCAACATAACTAATCAAATATGACAAGGATTTTGAATGTAAGTAGAGAGGTGACATAATTTTTTTGAATAATTTTTCATCAAAAAAATTATCCTTTTGCATCGTTAGCATAATTTACATCAAAAATATAACAGAAAGACGAACTAAGTGGCCTAAAATTTTGACCATTTTATATTCAAATATTTTGTGGCAAATGGGATTTTCCCAGTGAGAACTCAATTTCATTTAACTTAAGAAATAATTATTGATATGTTGGAACTTAAAGCTTGGACTTTCTCTCGGCGGGAAATATTAAGATCCATAATTTTCACCAAAATTTTTAGCAAACACAAAAAAAAGGAAAAATAAAGATTTAAATCATGTAGAGGGATATTATATGAAGGTATAGGCAATTAAAGTATTTGAAGACAAAAACTGGTTTACTATTTCATGAACTACCTGATAGGTTCAAAGCATATCTGTTGGTGTCCCAATGCAAAATATGATTATCAAATCAATGAGCTTCTTCTCCATAATTTACTACATTAATAATTTTATTAACCTATTTTTAAAAAGAACGATATCCTTTTATTTGTTTATGGCATACATAAATTATAAATAAATGATATGTTTGATAAAGGAAATATGAAAGAGAAGAATGTAGTACTCTAGGGCCTATGCAAGAAAAGATGAGGCCATTGACAACTATCTAATAACCAATTATTAAACCTAGAAAACCTCCTAAATCTAGGTTTAAGTAAATAAATGAAGAAAGTAAAGGTGGTAACCATCACAAATATTTATGTTTTGTGATTATTGAATCTATTCATTAAGAAAGGGACAAACCTTGGCAAATATGATTTAAGGCATAATTTCCTAAACTGCAAATTAATGTGTTGACACTAAGATAAAAAAGGAAGACCTAAAATGTTCCTTATGCAACACTAATGAATACATTCTCATTCAGGTTTTTCTTTTTCAAGTATTGAATTTTTGTTGCTGGTGAGGCCCATTGTAAGCCTACTAACCAATAAATTTGAGGGTCCACTTTTTCAATTAGTATTTTGATATGCATATATGTTAAGGGTAGTCTTTTGTGGATAGAAATCAAAGGTTGAAGTTAACACTTGACTCATGAACAAAGAATACAATGCCAATTTTTTTAATTTGATGTATCCACATTTTATCCCCCCATTTGCTAAATTATAAAAGTAAGTACTTCTCTCGGTTGAATGCACATACTCAAACACCATGTTCTTGTATGCCCTTGCCATGGTGGATAACCACTCATGCACTTCTCTTACTCATCACATTTTATTTATACTGAAAATTTAGTTCAAAGCACATTGGAAAAAAATTACAAACCATCCATGGAACATCTGAAGATAATATGTCTCACAGGATAACTGAATATAATTGTTTTTTTTTAAGATATATCTCTTTTCATTAATGAACAAAAAGTAAAATATTGTCAGCTAGCCAAGGCGTAATCATTCTGATTATCCCTCCCTTCACAGGGAAGGAGGGACAACATATCCACTCTGGAACCAATTTCAAGACAATTGTTAAATTTTCTATGTAAGGCTAAGGAATAAATATGTAGATTATCCTTCCATGTATAGGAAACGAGAGGCATCATATCTTATTTTGTGCCAATTAAAAGTCAATGTTTTTTCTTAATAAATCCAATCATAAACATGTCAATTATCCCTCCCTACATAAGCAAGGATAAGCAGTAGATTCATGTACATACTAATGAACATGTGAATTATCCATCCATACATAGGAAAGGAGAGCCATCATATCCTATTTGCAAAGAAAATTCAACAGAGTCAATATATTTTTTGAGGATCTCTATCCTAGTTGAAAACTATATTGGTATATCAAATTTTATTTTTCAGTACTCACCTCTTGGAATGCAATTACCAAGAAGGTTGACAAGCTTTCGCCTATATCCAGAATTATCCTCAGTTTTATGATCATTCCATCTTTCAGGAACTACATTTCTTAGTAGGCTCTTTTATCGACATTCTTGAAATCAATTGCAGATTTGAAATACGAAGTAAAGCTACAAGAAACAACAACATTGGAAAGGATGTTGTGCTCCTCGAACTCAGCAACTGCACAATCCACTGTAATCCTCCACTTTGTCGATTCGCTATGTGTGGTGTATTTGGTTTTGTTATGTATTTATTTTCTTCAGACTTATAAAAGACATTTTAGGAATAAACTGCAGCCTGATCTAGCCATGGGTTTGGATATTAGGTATAATCATACATAAAGAAGGGGTTTAACTCCATCAAAATAGTAGGGAAAGAAAAGATTTTGCTTTGTAGATATGGTGGGTGGAGTGGTTGTGGTGGTGAGAGGAGAGGCAATAATGGGGGCTAGGGTTGTGGAGGATTTTGTGGGAGAGGTTGAAGGAGCTTGCTCTATGGATGACACTGAGAAGTCTGGAAAAAGGAATAACACCATCATCGTTGTTTTAGGTCGAGCCATGGTTTCTCCAAATGTGCTTATTGCCTTCTTTTGTTGAGATTTGTATGTATATGAGGCATGATGAGATTGTAATAACTAACTTGTAGAGATATGTATGTATCATATCCATGAGGATATTGGAATAGCCAACATGCAGAGAGTAATTATGTAATGCAGTTTTGTTTTTCACTACTGCTCCCTATGACAATTGTGTGACAATCTAGAATAAAGCATTCAAGCATCGAGTTTTGGGGAAAGCATAGATAAAAGGATACAGGGAGATATGATACTCACATACCGATTCAGTCAAAGATTGAAAAATAATGAAAACTCTGGAGTGGAGGTACTCTTCTCAATATTAAAAATTAGTTAAATAAAATTACATAAGAGACATCAACAATAAATGACTGTAGTGAGACTGAACTAAACTGGGCTAACTGAAACTGAACTAGGACACCTGAATGGAAAGATGTTACACCCAGCAAGCCTTTGTTTTCCTAACAACAAGTGGTTGGAAATAGATTCTCCAACACTCCCCCTTAATTACAACCACAAGAAAAATCAATTAAGATGCATGTTTGTCTATGTCTCCGTTAGACTTAAAATTTAAAAAAAAAAACACAATTTCCTTTTCTTTTTCCTTTCTTCCAAATCTTGTGGCCTCTAAATTGTTTCATTTTTTTTTCTTGTATCCTCAATTATTTCATTATTTTTACAAAATTGTTCAAAGGGGAGGCAAGGAGGCAGTTGCATGAGAGACATTACCTGGAGCAAGAGAGCACTGTGGAGTAGAAAAATACTTTTTAACAACATCACTATTCAGAGAATCAGAATTTGAAACATCTCGCGACTCCCACAAAAACCCTATAGTATAGTAAAATTGTTAAATTTTACTGTAATATTTTTTTTTTTTTTTTCTGTTAGATTTTTAATACCTGCATACTAAAAATTTTAAATATTACTGTGAATGTTATTTATAAAATCATTTAAAATCTCTATTCATATTTACATTTAATTGAAATTCAGAAGAAAAAAAACTCATTCTTACATTAAACCCTTGTTTCTTCTTATTTATGTGACTTCACAATTATGTCTTTTCATTTTTTATTTATAGGGTTTATATTACTATATATATATATAGGCGTATGACATCTAATCTATGGGGCCACTTACAGAGTCGGATCCCAATCCCTGTTGGCTCTTGCACGATTTTTTAAAAAGAAAATTATGTTAATCTATGCACACTATTTAAAATAGTGCACCGATTCGTGATTTTAATACTACACACGAGGAGCGTATTGAGAAAAAGGACTGTTTGATATATATATATTTTTATATATATATATATATATATATATATATATATATATATATATATATATATTAATTTATGTTTATGTTAATCGGTGCTCCGGTATTAATATAATGCATCAGGTCTCCTATTGACAAATAGCACCGTACAATGTTTCTATTGTATTGGCGGTGCGTTATAAGAACCTTCCAAACCATTTTAAGTGCTTAAGTTGCAAAAGTTGCATCAGACGTTTAATTTAGACAAATGCACCATTTTCTTGTTTTTTTTTACCTAAAAAGTATGTGATTTATTTATAAAATAAATTAATGAATGGTACATTGATAAAGAAATGACTAACAAGAGTTCAAGAAAAAAAATATTGATAGCACATCCAGAAAAAGGAAAAAGGCAAGTTCTTTGTAAATTCGTTACAAAAATTATTATTTTTCAACTATATGTAAGTTTAACTAATGTGTATTGTTTAGTGTGTATCATGCAGAGCCACAAAATGAGGAAGCTCAATAAGATTTTTTTTTATCTAAGACTAGAAGAGCGTAAAAACATGATGGAATAATTGCAGAGGGATGAATGAGGTAAATGAAAAAATACTATTGATCCAATATGAGTTTCTTTTTTGAATTTTAATTAATAATATACTTAAAAATATTAGCTAACATGTTTCAAACGATCTATTAATTCAAATATGTTTAATTTTCTAGAGGGACCAACAACAAAGAAAAGGAATGTTGTTATAAGAAAAGAAAAAAAAATAAAACATGCAAATGAAAATGAATTTCTCCTTAGCTCATCTAGAGTGGTGGTGGAGGTTAACAAAAGGGGGAAATTTTTTTACAAAACTTTGAGCGATCTAGTGGAATGAATGTATAGAAATTCTTTCCCCTTACAATACAAAAATCAATCCAATGATTCCAAGAACCAAATTTTATTTAAACTACAGGAAGAGTTTCGAGAGAATTGGTTAATGAGACATGCCAAACTTTTAATAGAAAAAATTTACAACAACAAAAAGGAAGGTTTGGAAAAGTAATATTCCTTTAAATGTTTTTCTTGAATTATAGGTATATATTAATACAAAGAAATTATTTATAAATATCACTTATGTTATATTTAGTTTTCATATATCAATATAAAAACTAAATAGTTTATTGTCATGTTACGTTTTCAGGAAGATTATGAAAATCTAAAAGGATGAACAAGCTCATGCCAGAAATATGCTAGTAAGAATGTCCAAAAAGGCGCACGAGGAGCCATCTCAACAACAACGTGTTGCAAATGTAATATGTAATCGTTGGATTTTTAGATTAGGTACAATAAATAAATAATTTAGCATTAAATATTAATTTTTAAGTATTTAAATATATATGTATATGTATAATAGTTGGCCTAATTGTTATGAATTTGTTTCCTTATAAGAAGTCAAAGGTTTAGATTTAAAGTAGGTAAGAGTATGCATACAACACCACTGTACTTTTTTATTAGTCAAATCCTTTTTCCCACAAACAAGGGGACCTTATACACCAATTTGACAATTTAAACAATTTAGTTGTTAAAAAAATCCATTGAATAATTATAAATTTAAACTATTGGACTTGGATGAGAATTTATAAATTCTTTATTCTATTTACACTTGTTTGGGTTGAATCTTACTAATTAGAGTTCACATGGGATTACTTTTTCAGAGACTAGTGGCAAAAGTCTAGTGGAAACTATGTCATATATATATATATATATATATATATATATATATATATATATATATATATATATGATTTTTAATAGATATTTTTTCATTTTTATAATATATTTAAAATTTAAAATATTTTAAAATTATATATATATATATATATATATATATATATATATATATATATATATATATATATATATATATATATATTGTAATCTGAGTAGGACCTTTCATTCATTCATAAAAAGAGTAGGTTACATAAAAATTTTATGGCCTCAATCTTCCCATTGGGAAACCAAGTTTGTTGGCCATAGGAAGACATTATAAGCCAACCAAAATTAAAAGTTTTTAAGTCTATCAAATTCATCCAGATAAGCCTTACTATTTGAAAACCATAGCAAATACTTCTTCATAATTCTATATCTCCATATCACTATAAACATCTTCAAAATTAAACAAAACTAAGCTGGAAACTGACATAACCATAAACATAAAATGTTCCTCAGAGGATTCAATAAGCGCATGGTCCTTTGCACTAGACCCTGGAATTTCAGAGTAGGAAGGTCACCTAAGGTGTTGCTCAATTTTTCATAGATGAACATTCTGTTGTTGGACCTGAAACTGGAGCAGTTGGAAGTCCTCATGGATTTCCTGCAAGGTTGGATCGATCTGCATATAATTAGAGGTGTGCATGGTGGCGTTGGCCACTAGATTTTTCATCATCCAATAGAGGTGGATGCCTTGTTTGTATTAGGTGACCTGGAAATGGGAATTGCCACGGTTAGGAACCATAATTTCACATTTCACTTCCTGCTCTTCCTCCTCGGCTTGGCGGGTGAGGTCCGCTTCCCACCCAAAAATAACCCTTCCAACCTGCTTCAGAATCTCACTCACATAGGCATATGCAATGTCCTCGCTATGTAGGGCTTGGGGCTTTCGGCCTGCCTTATTCAGTTGCTAAGAAGAGGGATCTCATTTGTCCACATATGAGCCTCATTTCCAATTCCTTCTGCATCTTTCCACCACTACTTCTTCCTTTTAAAAATTATATTTTAAAATAGAAAAATAAGTATAATTAATTCGTATATTTAATAACAACACAATTTCCCATTTTAACATTACTTAGCAAAATCTTTAGCCTTCCATACTCATACTTAAAAAAAAAAATTATCCTACCTCCAAATATTTTATTAAATAATGGTAAGGAAATATATTGTTAAATAATGGTAAGGTGCTATTAGTAAGTGATATATATATATATATATATATATATATAGATATAGGAATCTCGCAATATAATTTCAGGGGAGAATGTGATTATTTGTTACTTAAAATACATTTGATTATTTTCTACATCTGGAGAAGAGGCGACCAAAGTGTAGTAGGAGCCGAGGCAGAGAGACATGAGAGGCCCATATTTCATGGAGAGAGTTGTGATTGCTTGGTGTGAAGAGGTGACCAAAGTGAAGTAGGAGTCGAGGCAGAGAGACATGAGAGGCCCATATTTCATGGAGAGAGTTGTGACTGCTTGGTGTGGAAGCTGTCTTGTCACAAACATGTATAAACCATACCTATTTTTTTTTTACCATACCCATGACTATTAACAACTATATAAACATACCTACTTCATGTTTATAATACAAATCCACTCATCTCTACATATTGGGTTTAATTACCAAATCTTCTATGATTAATACAAGACTCATTAATATCTGTTTTATCAATAATGCAACTCAACAATGATTTAAATGATTGAGGAGCCAATTACTATAATCCAGCGTCATGATATGAATGTTGATACTGGTATAAAGTGTAGCATTACGATATTGTCTATGAATTATATATACATGTTGAACTTAGGATAGCTATAATTGCATATCCGTAAATATTTATGGAAACAGTATCAAGACTTGTATCTTTGCAAATCACTAGATTCTATGTAAGTTTATTTTATATTTAACGATGAACTTTCTCGAGCTTGGGATATTTTTGATGGCTTGGCTGTACGTTGTGGAGACAGTTGTTTAGCACTTGTCGATCATTCTTGCCATTGATTTGAAACCCTAGGCATCTGAAAGTCAATATGACAACTGGAGAGGTTAGGGTAACTAACCCTCTCCCCGCTCATTGTTCTGGCTCATTTGTTTCTGCCCTCAGATGGAGGTTACCACTCTGCAACTATTGCGCAAACTCCTTTAGGTAATTCTCACATTCCAGCTTGTGTTGTTTGGCTTACAAGAAGAGATAACATTGTTATTTTTGTTCGGTATGGTGGGTGTGTTTTACTAGTTTTTCCTTGCAGGATTTATCATTAAACTTCCATTTCTTTCTCTACACACAGGCTTTGCCTCTATTCTCCAGAAAGTTATTTGAGCTCAGGTTGTTCCATATATTTTCAATTTGAGTTGTCTTCTTCTATGAAAATTATTTCTAAGAGGGTTTAGGGTGAAGTGTTAGCTGTCTACTGAGTAGTTACAATTGTTGCAGGTTTAACTCCAGGTTTTGGGTTGTATTCCCGGAGTGTTACTCCTATACAATGTTGAGAAAAGTCGATGGAGGAACCAGAATCGCTGACTCGGGCCCTCCAAGTCTGTGGCCATTGTTTTCCAAAGATAAGCTATGTTATTTCAAATGTCATTTACTGCAATAGTTTTGGGTATTTTCTTTCTCGTTTACATTTGCAATTTTTTTTTTCACATTACCCTACTCATCCCCTTCTTCTACTGTTTTCAGGTACGCACCGAGAGGAGCGAGTCATCTCATCATTCCCTCTCTCTGCCACCTCACTGTGTATCTTAATAAGTACTCCTTTACCCTTTTAGTTTGAAATATTAGTGTAAATTATTTTCATTCCTGAGTTCTAAGGACCGCGTCCTCTGTCTGCACAGGAGCAGTGTTTGTTTCCCATACCCTACATGCAAGGTTTTACGTGAGGCTCTTCGGACTTTTGAAGAGGTTTTCAACATATATATATGGAATTAAATATTTCTTTTGTTTAAGTTAGTGTTTCCACTGTGCCGCCCTCCCAACGAGGAGTTTTGCGATCTATGACGCTATGTTCTGTTACTAAATTATGTATTTAGTTTTCATTTTGGCACACTTGTGCATTGTTCATAATATGTAACCCTTATGGATATGATGTATATTACATAAAATTATTACTGTCGACACATTTTGTTAGTTTTAAGGCTATAAATATATCTGGTATCTTTCAGCTAGAAATGTCTATCATTGCTCATACTTTATATTCTGTGTTTTGTTTTATATGGTGGAAGTTTGAATCCTGTTGTGGGAGTGTTTCAGTTGGAAACTGTATATCTATTTCGGCAAGGATATATATATATATATATATATATATATATATATATCATTTTTTGTTGTAGTTTCCACATATGGATTTTCTCCTTTAGATGCTCCTGCAATTTCTTTATAATGGCTCTTATTTTTAATGTTGTAGTTATTTGACCAGAAGACCCTTAACTCGACCCTGCCACCATGGGGCTCTGTTCTAAACTTTTGAGTCCCTTTTTTTCTTTATTATCATTACATAAGCTTTAAACAATGTTATTTCTTTTCTGTAATTATATAACTTGTTATTCCAAATTTTCTTTTAAAAAGGTTTAACTAAACCTGTCACGAATGAATAATTTTTTTTCGAAAACAAGGTAGTTAAATTATGCCAATGCTATTTACATAGTATATTATTTAGCCTTCTACAAAAATTCAGGATTTCTCTATGCTCTGTGTATTACTCATTTTACTACCATATTTCTATATGCATCTCAAGATACTATTTTCTCATAATTTACAGAAAACTTCATATTTACTTAGCCTCTTAATGAACTCAGACTTCACTTTCCAAATCACACAGATTCATCATTAAAGAATTAAATACTTACCTCTAACCTTTATATCCTTAACTTATGGTTCCTTTGAACCTTAAGAGAGGCTATCATGTCCTCTTCTCCCCTCGTGCTTCACACCAGGTCTTAGGTAGCAAGAATATTTCGAGAGTTAAGCCTCAAGACTGCTATCCAGCTTATACTCTCTTTGGGTTATTAGAGCTCAACTGGTATCCAGTAGTTCTAGACAACTCCTTCACAATATTTTTGATGTACCCCATTTCTTCTTTTTTTTTCTGTAGAACCCCTTCCCTTCTCAGGATTTCCCTTTTATCCTCTCGAGGAAGGTAACTGCCACAAACTGCCTTTACCTTTTTTATTGCGGATCTTGGAATTATTATACCATTTATTTAAAGTCATCATTCAATATAATTATTCATATTCTATTTATTTTCCAAAAAGATAAAATTTCAGTTTTACTAATGAATAATCATATTCGTTAATAATTCAAATGTTTTTATAAAAGTATATTGACCATACTTAGAAAATAAATCAGGGTGTTACATCTTCCCCCTCTCAAGGTAAACACCGTCCTCGGTGTTATTTCATCACGAAAATAGTTCAAGATATACTTCTTGAACAAAATATTCATCCTCCCAAGTAGCTTCCCCCGGGCCAAAGTGCTCCCACTGCACTTTAACTTGGGGGATGACTCGCCTCTAGAGCGTTATTTCTCTCTGATCGAGGTTACACTGAGGTTATACCAGACATTCGTTGTCTAGTTTGAACTGCAAAAGTAGATTCATAATTCCCCTATTTATTGTAAACCAGAATGTAAACATAACTTACATGTACGCTCTACCAGTGTATCACATGTTCGGGGTCATGTATGTATTGCTTCAGTAGAGATACATGGAACACATTATGTACCAAAATATGACTAGGTAGGTCCAGTCAATAAGCCACCGGCCCTATCCATTCCAATATTTGGAATGGCCCACAATATCACGGAGTCAATTTGGCACAAGTTTTCCATCTCAAAGTGCTTTTCTTTGGTTTTATTCTCACGTACACGTGATCACCCACCTAAAATTTTCGGAAAGTTCTTTTCCGATCTGCGTATATATTTTGTCTGTCTTGGCCTTCTTTCAAATTTTGTCTAATCCTTTTCATTTCCCACTCCATTTCCTCTAACATATCCGGCCCTAACATCAATTTGGTTTCCAGATTGCTCCAATTCATGGGAGTCTGACATTGTCGTCCGTGTAATACTTCGAAAGGGATCATCTTAAGAGATTTTTGATACCTTTTATTAAATGCAAATTCAAATAGATGTAAATATTCCTCCCACTTGGTGGGTTGCTGCATCCAATACATGCACAGAATGTCTTCCAGTATTTGATTCACCCTCTTTGTCTCTCTGTCAGTTTGAGGGTGGTAAGCGGTGATGAATTGGATTTGAGTTCCCAAACCAGTAAGCAGTGCCTTCCAGAAGGTTGATGTAAACTTCACATCTCTATTGGAGATGACGATTCTTGGAATTCCTTGTAGCCTGAATACTTTTCTCATGAAGATATCAGATATTTGTACAGTCTTGTAAGTTGAATGTACCAGTATGAAATGAGCCACTTTACTAAGTCTATCCACTACCACCATTATTGAGTCATTGTGTATTTTAATTCTTGGCAATCCCGTGATGAAATCGAGAGAGATGACTTCCCATTTCCATTTTGATACATGGATAGAGTGAAGTAATTTTGCTGGGTGCTGGTGCTATACTTTAACTTGCTGAAATTCCAAGCGTTTGGTCAAGTATTCAAAAATATTCCTATGCATTCCAGGCTAGAAATAGTCTTTCCTAATTTTTGTTTGCATCTTTTGATATCCGGGGTGTCTTGCATAAGAACTTCAGTGATACTCATCCAATATCAGTTCTCTTAAGCTCAACCGATTTGGAATACATATCTTTTTCCGGAAATTCAAGAGTTTCTCACTATTAACTTTGTAATCTGATGACTTACCTTACTTTTTGGCCTCCTTTGTTTGCTGCCAAAAAAACCGATATTCATGATCTCTCTTTGTTGCTTCCATGATTTGCTCCTAGAACTTAGATTAAACCTGATTAACATAAAGTTCATAAATGCAATGTAGTTTTTTGCTTAAAGCATCAAGAACTTGGTTCTCCCTTCCCTTCACATTCTGAATGTCAAAATCAAATTCTCTTAGGAACGAATTCCATCTTTCTTGGCAGGCATTTAAATCTGATCACTTGAAATAACTAGTCAAACTGCTATGATCAGTTCTTAGTATAAACCGTTTTCCCAAGAAGTAGTGTCTTCAGACTCGAAGGGCATGTACTATTGATGTTAACTATAAATCATAGGTAGAGTATCTATGCTCATGATCCTTCATTTTCCTAGATTCATATGATATAACCTTACCTCTTGGGTTAATACTGCCCCCACCCCTTCATTACAGGCATCTATGCAGACTTAAAAATTCCCACTTGGGTATGCTACCTTTAGTACAGGGGAATTAGTTAAAAATTGTTTTAGTCGTTCAAAAATGGTTTGACATTCCTCAGTCCACTTAAAGAATCTCCCCTTTTGCTGCAAGGAGGTAATAGGGAAGGCTATTTTAGATAATCCTTCAATGAACCACTGGTAGTAACCAACTAGGCCCATGAATGAATGTATGTCAGCTACGTTCCTAGGAACTCTCCATTCCGTAATTGTTTTGATCTTTTTGGGATCCGCGGAAATCCCTTCAGCAGATATTACATGGCCCAAATATTGGATTTGTTCTTTGTAGAAATCACATTTACTAAATTTGGCATAGATTTGGTGTTCCCACAGGATTTTCAACACCATGCGTAAATGTTCTTTGTGTTCCTAAACATTTTTAGAGTAAATTAAAATATCATCAATGAAAATTAAAACAAATTTATCCAAAAATGGGTGAAAAATTACGTGCATTAGGCTCATGAAATTTGTTGGTGCGTTAGTTAATTGGAAAGGTAGCACCACAAATTCATAATGTCCATACTTGGTACGGAAGGCTATTTTGGATATGTCTTCATATTTAATTCGTATCTAATGATACCCAAATCTCAGGTCAATCTTGGAAAATACCGTTGCTCCTTTCACCTAGTCAAAAAGGTCATCAATATGGGGCAACAAGTATTTATTTTTGACAATTAGTTTATTGAGTTGTCGGTAGTCCATACACATCTGCATTGTCGCATATTTATTTTTAACAAATAGTACTGGTGCACCCAAAGGGGACAAACTTGGCCTAATATACCCTTTATCCAATAGTTCTTGCAACTGTATTTTCATTTCTGTTAATTCTGGCACACTCATTCTGTATGGTGCTCTTGATACAGGTGTTTCCCATGGTATTAAATCTATGGTGAAATCAATATCTCACCTTAGAGGTAATCCTGGTATGTTTTCAGGAAATACGTCCCTGAATTCCTAGACAATGGGTATATTTTCCATCAATAAGGTCTTGCCCTTGGAGTTAGAAAATCCCACCTGAATTGCATATAGTTGGCAACCCTTTCGAATACATTTACTCAGTTGAGATGCAGTAATGGGACATAATCGAAGTGGATTTTTAATTCGTTACAACTCTTGACAATTTCCATCTTCAGCCTTAAAATGGATAATTTTATCTTTACAGTCTACTATGGACTAGTGTTTTTCCAACCAGTCCACTCCCAATAAAATTTTATAGGAGCCCAAAGGAAGGATATTCAGTTCTACAGTTATTTATTGTGCTACTACATACAAAACACAATTCGAGAATTTGGCATTAACTTGTCTTTTTGCTCCCGTAGCTAATTGTACTAGCCATGGATCTTTAAATTTCTAGCTTTGCAGCTTACAATTTTCAACTACTCAGGGATTTATGTAACTTAAACTCGCACCAGGATCAACCAAATTAGAAAAAATTCAGGATTGTAGCTTACCTTCAATTTCTATCATATTTGGCTATAAATCCTCTTACCGATCTTCCAGCGCAACATTGATCCGTGGTATATTTCGAGCAACATCATCCACCGTAGATGATTCCTGTAGATTGGTTGTCACTTCATTTCTTCCTCGATGTGGGAAATTCTTAAGTTAATGTGCCTCGCCACAATCCCAACATTGTAATGGTGGTTTTTGATATTGACCAAGGTCTCGCCTACTAGATACGTCATCTGGTCTTTCTTCAGCTGTCCGTTTGGACCTTTGTAGATTTTTCCCAAATTGCTTGTTTGTTGAATTCTTCACGACATTTTGTAATTTCCTGATCTGCTATTCTAAAATTTGAGGGACCTTTCTGCACTTTCTTTGATGACCAATTTCTGACAACTTCACCCTTTTCCTTAGATTACTGATAGCACATCCGTACCTTCCTCATTACTTCATCCATCTCCTTTGGATAAAAAAATTCAATCCTTTCCTTCATGTGACCAGGAAAACTACTCAAGAATCACTACACTTTTTCTTTGTCATCCCTTAAGTATGGTACATACCTTAATAAGGAGGTAAACTTAGTAATGAATCTATCCATAGATAATTGACCTAAATTTCAATCATGAAACTCTTGAGATTTTTCTTTATAGAATCACTCTATTAGATATTTGTCTTTAAAGTACTACTTAAATTCATTTCAGGTCACATTTTGATCCTCAATCCCACGCACATTTTTCACTTCCTCCCACCATAATATAGATTTCTATCGAAATTGATATATTTCCAGGTAGGTCTTGAGTTTGTTGTTGTATTCATATACTTGTAAATATTTATTCATGTTTACTATCCAAGATTTTTCCATTTCCTCAGCTTCCCCATCGAAAGTGGGAGGCTTAATTTTTCGGAATTCACCTTGTAATTCGACTTTTTGTTTCTTCAATTCCTGTTGATCTAAAAAAATTTTGGATTCAGCTTCATTATACATTCTACCTTTATTACTTTGTTGAGTATGGCTCATTTTTGGGTTATCATGAGTTTGTTGTTGTTGCTCACCTTCCCCATGAGTGTCCCTATCGGGGCTAGGTTGTGCAGTGGGAGGAATTTTTTTATATGAAATACTCTTAAGTATTCTTTCTTGCTCCCTCATTAGGCTTTCATTATCACTTCAGACCTGAATCATCTCTTCTTGAAGTTTTTGTACTGTATCCAACAATCTGCTGGTTTGCTAGTGTTGGTCCACACTTAGTTGTACCCACATTTCAGGATTAATCTCGAGATTGGTCTAGGGTGGGAATTCCCCCGTCATTCTTGGTGTCTGATGATTGGATACTCTCCTCATTGAATACTTTTCAAATTTTTGTCACTATATATTTTATTTGTACAATTTTAAACAAATATTGAGAAATACCAGAGTTATCTTTAGTGGCCTATCTGGCCCCAACGTGTAAGCACGCTCTGATACCACTTGTCACAAACTAAGATATAAACTATATCTAATTTTTTTTATAGATACTGTTTATATCTTAGTTTGTGAAAATTGATAGCAGAGCGTGGTTACAAGCTAGGGCCATATGGGCCACTAAAGTTAACTCTGGTGTTTCTCAATCTTTGTTAAAATCGTACAGAGAAAAGAGACAATGATAAAAAATTGAAAAGTCTTCAATGAGGAGAGGATCCAATCATCAGACACCAAGAATGATAGGGGAGGTCCCACCCGAGACCAATCTTGATATTAGTCCTGAAATGTTGGTATAACTAAGTGTGGACCAACACCAACAAACCAACAAATTTCTGGAAGAGCAACAAAGATATAAACCAGTTGTCACAAACTAAGATATAAACCATATCTATTTTTTGTTTACCATACTCATTACTATTAAAAACTATATAAACATACCTACTTCATGTTTATAATACAAGTCCAATCATCTGTACATATTGGTTTTAATTACCAAATCTTCTATGAATAATATGACTCAACAATATTTGTTTTATCAATAATGCAACTCAACAATGATTTAAATGATTGAGGGTTAAATTACTATAATCCAACATTACAATATGAATGAAGATACTTGTATAAAGTGTATCATTATGATATTTTCTATGAAATTTATATACATGTTGAACATAGGATAGCTATAATTTCATATCCGTAAATATTTATGCCAACAATATCAAGACCTGTACCTTTACAAATCATTGGATTTCATGTAAGTTAATTTTATATTTAACGATGAACTTTCTCGAGTTTGGGATATTTTCGATGGCTTGGATGTACGTCGTTGAGACAAATTTTTAGCACTTATCAATCATCCTCGCCGTTGATTTAAAACCCTAGGCATATGATGGTTAGTATGAGAGCTCGAGATGTTAGGGTAACTAACCCTCTCCACGCTCACTGTTCTGGCTCATTGTTTGTTGCGTTGAGATGGAGGTTGCCACTCTGTGACTGCTGTGAAAACTCCTTGAGGTAATTATCACATTCTAGGTTGTGTTGTTCATCTTAAAACAAGAGATAACATTATTATTTTGTTCGGTATGGTGGGGATTTTTTACTGGTTTCTCCTTGTGCGATTTATCATTCAACTTCCATTGCTTTCTCTGCACAGGCTTTGTGGTTCTCCAGGAAAGTCAGTTGAGATCATGTTGTTCCATCCATTTTTAATTTGAGCTATCTTCTTCTATGAAAATAATTTCTGAGAGGTTTTATGGCGAAGTGCTAGATGTCTATTGATCATTTACAATTGTTTCGGGTTTAACTCTAGGTTTTGGGTTGTATTCCTAGCTTATTACTCCTGTACAATGTTGAGAAAAGTCAACGGAGGAACCTGAATCACTGACTTAGGCCCTCCAAGTCTGTGGCCACCATTTTCTGAAGGTAAGCTATGTTATTTCATAGGTTATTTACTGCAATAGTTTTGGGTATTTTCTTTCTCATTTACATTTACAATTTTTTTCTTCACATTACCCTACTCATACCCTTCTACTGTTTTCAGGTACACACTGAGAGGAGAAATTCCTCTCGTCATTCCCTCTTTCTGCCACCTCATTGTGCATCTTAACATGTACTCCTTTACCCTTTTAGTTTGAAGGATTAGTGTACATTGATTTCATTCCTAAGCTCTAAGGATTGTGTCCTCTCTTTGGATAGAAGTAGCATCTGTTTCCCATACCGTACATGCAAGGTTTTACTATGAGTCTCTTCAGAGTTTTTAAGAGGTTTCAAGCATATATATATATATATATATATATATATATATATATATATAGATGGAATTAAATATTTCTTTTTTTTAAGTTATTGTTTCCACTGTGTCGCCCTCCCAATGAGGAGTTTTACAGTCTATGGCACTCTCTTGTGTTACAAAATTATGTATTTAGTTTTCATTTCGGCACAATTGTGCACTGTTGATAATATGTAACCCTTATGGCTATGATGTATATTAAATATAGTTATTACTGTCGGCACATTTTGTCAGTTTTAAGGCTATAAATATATCTGGTATCTTTCAGCTATAAATTTCCGTCATTACTCATACTTTATATTTTGTGTTTTGTCTAATATGGTGGAAGTTTGAATACCGCTGTGGGAGTGTTTCAGTCGGAAACTCTATCAAGGGTTCGACAAGCATGTATATATATATATATATATATATATATATATATATATATATATATAGCCTTGCCACCGCGAGGCTTGATTCTAAACTTCTGAGTCCATTTTCTTCTTTATTATCATTACAGAAGCTTTAAACAATGTTATTTATTTTTTGTAATTATATGACCCGTTATTCCCTCTCTCTGCCACCTCATTATGCATCTTAAGACGTACTCCTTTACCCTTTTAGTTTGAAGGATTAGTGTACATTGATTTCATTCCTAAGTTCCGAGGATTGCGTCCTCTCTTTGGATAGAAGAAGCATATGTTTCCCATATCGTACATGCAAGGTTTTACTATGAGTGTCTTTGGAGTTTTGAAGAGGTTTCAAGCATATATATATGGAATTAAATATTTATTTTATTTAAGTTATTGTTTCCACTATGCTGCCCTCCCAATGAGGAGTTTTACAGTCTATGGCGCTCTGTTGTGTTACTAAATTATGTATTTAGTTTTCATTTTGGCACAATTGTGCATTGTTCATAATATGTAGCCCTTAGGGCTATGATGTATATTAAATATAGTTATTATTTTCAGCACATTTTGTCAGTTTTAAGGCTATAAATATATCTGGTATCTTTCAGCTATAAATTTCCATCATTACTCATACTTTATATTCAGTGTTTTGTTTTATATGGTGGAAGTTCGAATACCGTTGTGGGAGTGTTTTAGTTGGAAACTCTATATGTATTTTGGCAAGGCTATATATATATATATATATATATATATCATTTCATTTTGTAGTTTCCATATATGTATTTTCTCCTTTCAATGCTTCTACAATTTCTTTATAATGGCCCTTGTTTTTAATTTCTTAGTTATTTGACCAGAAGACCCTGAACTCGGCCCTGCCACCACAAGGCTCGGTTCTAAACTTATGAGTCCATTTTATTCTTTATTATCATTACAGAAACTTTAAACAATGTTATTTATTTTTTGTAATTATATTACCTGTTATTCCAAATTCTCTTTTAAAAATGTTTAACTAAACCTTTCATGCATGAATAGAAACTTTTTGAAAACAGGGTAGTTAAATTCTGCCAATACTATTTACAAAGTATACTTTTATCATTCTACAAAAATTCAGGATTGGTCTATGCTCTGTGTAAATTTTCCTAAGTTTACTACCATATTTCTATATGCATCTCAAAATACTATTTCCTCATAATTCACAGAAATATTCGTATCTTAGCCTCTTACTGAACTCAGACCTCACTTTCCAGATCACACAAATTCATCATTACATAAGTAAATGCTTACCTCTAACCTTTATATCCTTAAATGATGGTTCCTCTCAACCTTGAGAGAGGCTATCATGTCCTCTTCTCCCCTCTTGCTCCACAATTGGTATTGGGTATGAGGAATATTTCTAGAGTTAAGCCTCAGGATCATTGTCGAACTTATACTCTCTCTGGGTTATTAGAGCTCCACTAGTACCCACTCGCTCTGGAGAACTCCTTCACAACATTCTTGTTGTAACCCATTTCATATTTTTCTGCAGAACCCTTTCCCCTTCTTAGGATTTACTTTTTATCATCCTAGGGAAGGTAACTGCCAGAAACTACCTTTACCCTTTTTACCCGGATCTTGGAATTCTTTTACCATTTAGTTAAATTCATCGTTCAAGATAATTATTCATATTTTATTTCTTTTCCAAAAATATAAAATTTCAGTCTTACTAATGAATAATCATATTCATTAAAAATTCAAATGTTTTTATAAAAGTATATTGACCATATTTAGAAAATCAATCGGGGTGTTACATCTCCCACCATGTGAAGTTTTTCAATAATCGGCCACTGAAAAGGCCCCAGAGGAAGCTTCTGTTTTCTTCCCTGGAATAAGAAGCCACATGCTACCACCACTGCAAGGAGACAAGTTTAATATGAAAGTATGGGCATTCATGAAACGACCACTCAGAAACCAATTCAGTCACCATTCTCACTCGAAGCTCCCTACACAGACGACTCCACAAGCTAACCTCGCCTTAAATTTGTAATAGAGATGGAAAAAGAACCAAGCAATGATGTGTGATATCTTACCTAATAGTCCCACGCAAAATCCGAGAGGCCCACATAGTTTATCCGTAACCCAGATAAAATTTTCATTTATTTTTAATTTTATGTGATCTTAAAAGAATATTTTAAAAAGTTGTTTAACAAAGTTACAAAATGTTAGATTTTTTGAATGGTTTTTTTAATAGTGGAAATGGATTTAGACCAAATTTTTGGGATACCCAAAACAATGATGTTTGACAGCTGTAACCTAGTTTTTCAAAAACAATCTACTAGATTTTATCATAATCTTGTAAGAATTTCCATCATTTTCAAGAATAATAGGGGAGGGGCGCCATTACTTGGGCACCCTCCATTCCACCCAGGAAAACCATGTGGTCACCACCGGGAAAATTGTACAACACGTGCGACTTGGATGTTTCCACCTGTTGCGGTTGGTCAGGTTAATAAATTTCGTGGTTTAGGGTACGTTCAGGGATTAGTCCACCTTGTTTACCGCCATGGGTCTACATCACTGTACATTCTTTTCTGGTCCCGGTTTTTGGGCAGTGACCTCTGCTAGTAGCTAGTTTGTGAGGCGTCAGTGCTTGTTCACCTGGTCTGCCTATGTGAACATGTTCACGATTATATCCATTTTTCTTGTGGTTTGGTACTCTTCATCCCTGCGCCGCTTTGTGGACCTGTTCGTTTGGTTCAACTGTTCTTGGATGCTCTTCAATTGTTCTTGGTTGGTCTTCAACTGTTCTTGGTTGGTCTTCAACTATTCTTGGTTGCATGACATTGTGAGACTATTCATCCGGTGTTTTCATTTGCAATATGTTTTAAATGGTTCACGGTTGCAGGAGTTCTTAAACAAGTGGCTTGAATGGTTTTTTTCGAAATATCCAGTGGGAGTTTCAAGTTGGTTCAATGGTCACCATGGAGGTTTCGAGGTCCATTTAGGTAATTTTTCAATTGCTATGTGTTTTTTTGAATTTTTCCTGTATTTTTGTTGTTAGTTTTTGCTAATTTGTGTTTTTTGTAGTGTTTGTTGCAGGTAATGGCGAAGTCTTGCGAAGTCTGGAATTTTGAGATTTCCATCTAGCTTCTGCACCTCCCCAGTAGGAATTCTATTCCTATCAGCCAGTTTTTGTGTTTTTTAACACTTAAATTTTGCGTTGGAATATTTGGCTCTTTGGCTCTCTAGTTACGATTTTATCGGCTTCTGTGGAATTTAAAACTTAAATTTTGTGTTTTTTAACACTTAAATTTGGGGTTTTATAATATTTCACTCTTTGGTTGTAGTTTTATCAGCTTCTGTGGTTTTATACACTTAAATTATGTGTTTTTTAACACTTAAATTTGGGGTTTTAGAGTAGGGTTTTAGAATATTTCGCTCTTTGGTTGGGGTTTTATCGGTTTTTGTGGTTTGATTTGCAATTTAGCTCTCTCATATTTTCTGCAATAATTATTAGCTTACAGTGTGTAAATTGGTCTATGTTTTTATAGTTTTAGAATAGGTTTTATTGCTATCCAATGGCCCTTAGCCTTCATACAGTATATCTTTCACATTACCTATTGAATCTCCTGCTATTTTATTTCTTCCGCTCAACTCATAAGGAGAGGTAGAGGGCTAAAAAATGATAAAAGCACTCTCTATAGAATTACTCCTCTCTATAGTATAAATGAGAGGGATTTAGAGATAATACAAGTATGTTATAATAACTCTAGGCCATAAAATCTTGTTCCTTATGCTTTGGTTATACACTCTCACAAGTTTTCAAGTTCCACAAAGAAGTTTTGCAGTGTGTAGACAATTTTGGAAGTGCATTTGTTAATATTTTGGAAGGGTGTCTTGTGCCATGTCTATGCTTTTGGACTCCTGTTTCATTGACCTGGGATTTAGAGAGGATACAAGTCTATTTATAATAATGCTAGGCCTTCAAATATTGTTCCTTATGCTTTGGTTATAAAATCTCACAAGTTTTCGGGTTCCATAAAGAAGTTTTGCAATGTGCACATAATTTTGGAATTGTGTATGTTAATATTTTCATTTAGTTTTAGGGTGTCTCCTGTGATGTCCATGATTTTGGAATCTTGTTTCATTGACCTAGGATTTAGAGAGGATACGATTCTATTTATAATAATTCTAGGCCTTCAAATCTTGTTCCTTATGCTTTGTTTATACAATATCACACATTTTTAGGTTCCACAAAGAAGTTTTGTATTTTGTACACATTTTTGGAAGTGTGTATGATAATATGTTCATTTAGTATTAGGGTGTCTCATGCCATGTCCATGATTTTGAAATCTTGTTTCATTGACTTAGGATTTAGAGAGGATACGAGTCTGTTTATAATAATGCTAGGCATTCAAATCTTGTTCCTTATGCTTTGGTTATAAAATCTCACAAGTTTTTAGGTTCCACAAAGAATTTTTGCAGCATGCACACAATTTTGGAAGTGTGTATGTTAATATGTTAATTTAGTATTAGGGTGGCTCGTGCCATGTCCATGTTTTTGGAATCTTGTTTCATTTCCCTAGCATATAGAGAGGATACAAGTCTGTTTATAATAATGTTAGGCCTTCAAATATTTCCCCTTATGCTTTGGTTATACAATCTCATAAGTTTTGCAGGTTCCACAATGAATTTTTTCATTGTGCACACAGTTGTGGAAGTGTGTATGTTAATATGTTCATTTAGTATTAGGGTGTTTTATCTATGGCTAGGTATGTATACACCAGTCACTTAAACCCATCATGAAGGTGTTAATGAACGAAAAATGAAGAAAACTGGTCAGAAGCCATGTATACTCATTAAAAACCTTAAATTCCCTCATTAACCATCTAAATTATCATCTTGGAAGTTGAACCTCAAGGGTCAAGCTTTTATAGACCTAGTTTGCTTTTATCTTGATGGTATTTTTGTCAACATTCCACACTCCATCCCTTATACATGATAATTATAGAGAATGACACTTTCCATTATGGTTCACCTGAAATTAGTCTATTATATATTGATCCTTCAAATGCTTCAACTGATAATGTATTTTGAGCAAGGTGAGCATGATCCAAAAGAGAGTCTCTTAAATAACTCTACAAACTTGGAATATGGTCTTGTCAAGGGTATTATATTTGTTATGATGGATTATACAACAGAAATTTTAGATTAGAGAAGGGATATTAAAAAATATCTATCTGTGCTTACTCAAAATGGAAAAATCTTTCCATCCCAGGTTTTGCTTGTATATGGTCCTTTCTTGGTGGTTACAAATAAAAAAATAAAAATTGGTGTTAAAAATTCCTTCGCCACCTACACAAATCTTGTCATTATTATGAGTGTGAATATGGATTGGTGTTTCAAAGTTGCTCTGCATATTGGTATTTTCCTTCATTGTAAGTCTTCTAACCCTCATACTCCTAGAATTATAAATCTTGTTCTCTTGTTAGTATCAATTTCTGGGTGATATCATGTTGATGATTGATTCTGAGAGTTATGTTGTAGAGATGATGATATTTTCATTTGTATTAACTAAGTTTGTTGTAGGGTTATGTATTGGAATTTTTTATGCTGAAATTATTTATTTTGCAAAGAAGTGATGGAAAAAGGTCACATGTAGTAGAGAGCTATATAAATAATCTGCATTTTATATTGAGCATATTGGTTGTATGTGTGAGTGAGTGTTGCCTTGACTCTTGGCTATTGTATTGAGACTCGAGAGGGATGATTGATTCTGAGAGTTGTGTTGTAGAAATGATGATATTTTGATTTGTATTAACTGATTTTATGTGTTCAGGAAAAACTAAGTACATACAGTATCAAATAACAAACAATACTAACAACATTATAATAGACTATACATGTTCCTTCTAAGATAGATGTTAAGATTCATATGAATGAAGTTTGTATAAAGAGGTATGCTTTGTTGCATGTTGTATGTGGATAGATATGTGATATATGGTTTGCAAAGTATGATGAAAACATTTGAATTATACTTAGTGTAGTAGAGGAAATATTGGATCTATTAATATAAAAAAGTCCAAACATATAGACATTTAGAAAATATTCATAAACTAACAGAACAAATAGTATACAGTATCAAAAAACTAATAGAACTAACAACATTCTCATGTCCTTATGTCAAAATGTTCCATTATAATAGACTATATATGTTCCTTTTAAGATCGATTTTGGTTACAATGTTGCATATAGTATGGAATAAATCAACCTTCATGTGACAAGAAAAATAGACAGTCCATCAAAAATCCACATCTTAATGTGGTTACAACAAAAAAATATAACACCCCTATTATTTATGGTCTTGAGAATCTTCAGTTCTAAACCCAGAGTTGCGTTTTGAGCCAAGTACGTTGGCCTTCCTAAGAAGGGATTATTAGGTTGGGGTTGATTGCTGCCATATAATTGATACCAATTTGTCCCTTCCAACAATGGAGGAATTGAGTACCAATACCTCACACTTTCGCTAAGTGGAGGTGTATGATGAGCATACATTTAATTCACACCTCCTGTGGTAGGAATAAGGAAAGTCGGTAAACCCCCATTTTGATAGTGAGGCAATTGAACATTTATGAGGTCTTGGAATAATGGTGTATTATTTTCAATATTTTCAATGTGTTGGACATTTCCTTGGTTTCATCAACTTTTCTTGCATTTATGTAAACCATATCAATCATCCCTTGTTCCTTTTCAAGCATTTGTTTAGCCTTTCTTGCTTCCTTTTCCTATCTTGAAATTTGTTTTTATTTTTCCTTCTCTTGCCTTTCTCTCTCTCTTTCAAGCCTTCATCTTCTTGACGTTGTGCTACAACAGTCCTTGCTGCCTTCTTCTCCTTGGCTTGATCCTTTTTTTCTGTTTTAATTCCTGAATTTAATTTTTTCCTTCTTCAGATTGAAATAAAAGTTTTATATAGTCTTATGAGGTGAGTAACTGTGAACTTCGGCCCAAAAAAATACTACTGGGTGTTCCTTACTTCTTTTTCATTGACGCTCTTTCTACTGGTAGCATTAGGAACCACCCAAGTAACTTATCCACACCCACCCCCCACCTGCATGTCATTGCTTGGCACTTGCCTTTCAGTATCTGTGACAATTGATTGAACTATATTTTTATCTTCATCTGATGCATCATTATGTGCTTTATCTTCTTCCAATGATCTATTGTCCACAAAAAATTGAACAATTTCACTGTTCAATTCAACCGGTTGTGAAGGCATGTTCATGCTTTTTTCAATGGTTCTTGAGACACTGTGTTTGTTAAAATTAATCATGGATTATTCCAGCCATGACGGTGGGTTTACTTGGCTTGGAAATGTCAATTAGTAATTTTTAATGTCATTAACAATATAAAAATTTTCATTTTCAACTACATTTGCATTAATAATATCAGCAATTTCATTTTCACATACAAATGAATTGTTAATTGCATGTTCAACAATGTCATTAACAATATCAACAACAAAAGTTCCATGTGCTTGATTTGGTAGAAAAACATCCATTCATGAATATACTGTGTTTCACATACCTGCTCATCATCATCATCAACATATAATTGTCCTTGAGAGAGGGAAATTATATTACCAGCTGTAACCACATCAACATGTTCATGTACTTCTTCTTGCACTTCAAAATCTATTTGGACATGCCCTTGTTCCTGACCACCCACATGAAATTCTTGGCTACAACCGGTATCGTGCATAATATCATCATAATTCAGTGGCAATATTCTTGTCCTCCTAAAGCCAACCTTGATATTTGATGGTGTAAGAGCCCTTTTAAAAGATTTACTTGCAAGCTCTGCTAGCTCGAACCTTTTCACCTCAACCCCTCGATTCTTTGTTATCCATGCAACATGGTTAGCCCTCAAATAGTTCTTCAAAGGGCCATACACACTAACATCAAGGGGTTGTAATATGTGAGTGGTATGAGTGGGAAATGTTAAAAGGTAAATGGCCACATTGTTTGCTTCCTCAATTGTCTGTACAACCATGTGGCTTCCATGTCCATATAATATCAATAGGTTTATTTTATTAGGTGAGACCCCACCTGACACAGATGCAACAAAGTGGGAAAGCCAATTTCAAAAAATTTCTTTTGTCATCCATGCATGGGGATATGCAGCCATGCATGCACCTGGTTCACAATTTTGTATATAGTTTTTCAACTGATTTTTACCTTTTAATAGATTAAATCCTGGGATTGAAGCACCAATTGCATTGACACAACATAAAATGGTTTATCCACTCTCTGCTCTTAGGAAAAATATTTGGCACATTTCGGTTCCCTCTCTTGTCAAAATTATCCGCATGCCACAATTCCTTTGCGCCTGTAAACTTGTTTCATCACAACTCCATATATGGTCTTCACCATAAGAATGTTTATTGTATGCACTAGAAAGAGTGTCATAAAACTTACATCACACTCTAGGGCACAAATTTAATGCTCTTTCTTTGAAAAGGCCCTCACATGTATGCAATACAAGGTCTGGATGCCTTTTTTTAAACCCATACCACCATGATTTACCAGGGAACCAATTTTTGAATGGGTTTGGCCTCCCTTGACATATTTTATCAACTGTGGATTTTAGTTGTATCAACTCTAGGCCATGTCCCAATTGGGCCATTTCTTTACACCACTCAACCACCTCGACCTCCTCCTCTTCAATCATAATTGTAAGAGGCCCTCTATGTTTGGTATGATTGAGATCATTTATCCAATAATGTATTGATGAGGGAGGAATACCATGTTTCTTTGTAGATGCCTAAATTGAATATACATTAAACTCTATGTCGTCAATTGCAACTAACATTTCTTCTTTTTTCCAACCTCTTATAGTGTTGATATTTTTAGTTGAAATTTCCCCTTGGACTGTGGTTGACAGTGGCTCTGTGAGTGATGGTGTGACAACATTAGCTTCAGCCACATGGCCATCGTCAAAAACATTTTTTGGAGCATTTTTTACATTTACATCACATGTACTTTCCTCATCTGATGAAGTGCATCGCAACTAGGCACCCATGGTCACTCTTCTGCCACTTCTCCCTGTACGAGCTACATAACTAACTCTTATCATAGATGCAACTACCTACAGAATTATTGCATGAATTTAGTTAAGAATAGTTGAAAATCATGCTTTCATAGAAGCCAAACATGTCTTTTCTTTATTACAGGAATTATCAACATGTATGTTAGTAGCAGCTCAAGATATTTTTGTACACATGGATTTTTGAAAATATCCTTAAAAAAACAAATCTACAGTTGGAATTAGTTTTATGTCTTCAAATATATCAGTGATTATTATTTTGATAACTTGTTTTTACACTTAAAATACAATAACTGTTTTGATAACTTTTTTTTACACTTAAAATACAATGATTGTTTTGATAACTTGTTTTTATGCTAAAAATACAATGATTTTTTTGATAACTTGTTTTTACACTTAAAATAAAATGATTGTTTTGATAACTTTTTTTAAAACTTAAAGTACAATGACAGTAAAGTATTACAATGTTGAAGAATGAATTTCCCCAATATAAAGGCATGGTATGGTTGGATGGGCAATACCATCGCTCTGCCCTTGAATTTCCCATCTCTTGGGATCTTGGTAAGGGCACCTTTCAGTAGTGAATTTACCTACTTGGACAAGGTTCTTTTCACTTCCCAATTTACTATCTTGCATAGGTCACCACTCTGATCCTGAATTTATCCACTTTTACAAGGGTGAGGGACTGATATTAGACCCTTATATTACTACCGAAAACCTACCATGATGGGATGGAGTACCAATCCTTCAGTATAATAGCAATAGCACTAGGGAGGGGGGGACAGTATTTACATAACTTACCTGTGGAAACAATACACTGCATATTATTTATAAAAGATAGTATTGTTTCCTCCTTTGGTATATACAATGGATTCCTTGAAGACTTGACTGAAAAAAATTACATCAGAATGGCTATTTTCCCTATTAAACAAGGCTAATAATATTTGGGTTAATATTGATACAGAATATATTAAACAAGACTATTCATATTTGGGTCAATCTTGATACAGAATAAATCTACACGCAATAGTTTTCATTGAGAGAGTTCTTTCATCAAGTCTTTCTGGACTTGTCTTCAAGGGATTAAAGAGCTTGCAGGAGTAACATATTGCGACAAGGATCTTCTAGATGATACTGCTAACATAGTTTATAGTGCACATATAGTTTTACAATCTGTATATGGGTTTGATATACAATGACTGTAATGTCTTACAATGTTGAAGACACTCACAGACATCCGAAGTTTGGATTGGGAAGACATAGTAATTTTGCAAGTTTTTTGGTTGTTCAGGGTAGCCTAGATCTATTCTCGGACCTAGTTATAAAGTGCATTGCTTAGACAAAGAAGTTTTTTTTTGTAATATAGTTAATTTTGTTCTACATTTTGTTAATTTTTTTGTTGTATACGTAAAATTTGTTATAAATTTTGTTAATTTTGTTTCTGTATATTTTCAAACTTACAGAGAATTGAGTTCCTGATTTTTTTGAATAGCATCATAGCGACAAACATATTGTACAATAAAAAATACATGCTCTATGGTAGATGGTAGCCAAAAATATTTGGGAAGACACGATAATTTTTCAAGTTGTTTGGTTGCTGAGGGTAGCCTTAGCTCTATTCTCGGACCTAGTTCTTAGACCTAGTTGTAAAGTGCATTTCCTATAACTATTGATAACAATCATCTCCTCAACTCAAATCAAAGGAGAGAATACATTGATGAAAGAGTTTTCAGTGATTTATTTGGGTGTTATGCTTCGTATGGATAATGGGGATCTCATGATAAGGATTGTGGCACATAAAAATTGAAGAATCACAATGGAATCATCCTCTTCCTCCCAACTGCATAAACCATTAAGCGTAAGGTGTTAATAAACTGCATAAAATGTATTGAAAAGTGGTTTGAATCTGTTGATAAGAAAAGCGACAATTGGAATAATACTTGGCCCAAAGTAGGTTTTAACATGGAAAAAATAGAGCTTTTAACATGGAACAAATAATCCAATGTAGTAGGAGTACTGTAGTATGAGGATGTTGGGGAAATAGTACATTAATACTGGAAACCTAGTCATAGACAAAGTTGTGAATGTGGATATAATTCAAGGGCCCAACTTTGTGCATAACTTTAACAAATAATTCCTTAATCAACAGACAACATATGCATATATTATATTCAGTCATGTAGATAATGAAGCCTAGACAACCTTTTCAAATAATTGTGTGGAGTCTCCTTGATAATTTAGTTGGTCATCTAGTTGTTCTTAAATTGTAGCTGGGAGATGGTTCATTTTCCAATTAATTCTAAATGAGAGGAACTAGTTGTATAACATTGTTTGGCTTGTTGGTGTTCTAATATAAACGAGTTTTGTAGCTAGCCATACTAGCCAATACGCTTCGTTATGGTTGTGTCATATTTCATTAAGAATAAAGGAAAATAGAAAAAAATATATATATTCATGAAAATTAAACTGCAAGAAACCTGAAATAACGAATTAGAAATGAAAATAAGAAAATAGAAATAAAGACTCAAAAATTAAAATAAAAGCGTAAGAAAACTAAAATAAAGACTCAAAAATTAAAATAAAACTATAAGAAAATTGTGTTGTAATTGAAAAAACAAACCTGAATATACTGTGAAATGTTTTGGGGTGTGTTCTGTGCTGGTTTGTCTCCAGGGCTAGTGAATAGTTTGAATGTGAAACATGCAACTTCAGCAGTGGTTGAACTTATTTTATAGTTTTTTGCAGTTGAATTTAATTGGTGACAATGATGGAAATGGATTGCGATGGCTTCATTTTTCATGTGTGATCAAGATTGAATTTGATGTGATCTAATGGCTAGGAATTTGTTTTTGTTGATCCATGTTCTTTGATATGTTTTAATGGGAAATAGAATAGGTTGAATGTCATTTATTGAAATTATTGGGTGGGTGTCATTTATTGTACACAGTGGGTTAAAATGTTGTTATTGGGTGGGTGTCATTTATTGAACTCAATGGGTTTAAATGTTGAATAATGCATCAGTTATGGTTGACATGCATTAACTTTTATTATGTGCAAGTATGGATATGCAGTTGGGATATACATCATCAGTTCTAATTAGTGCATTTGAAGTGACTGCTAGTTTGTACTTCTGCAATAGACTATTTTGGAAGGATTAATTGCTTTATGAGTTTTCTAGTTGAGACAATAGTTTTTGTACTCTTAATACACATTAATCTATTTATGGAAAATTGTGGTCCCAATCAATGATTTGGGAAATTTTGGACATAATTTAAAAGATATTTGGACTTAAAGTTATTTTTTTTTGTTTAATTATTGGTTGCACATATCTCAATTTGTGGTGGATTGGTGGGACCAATAATATAACAATCAGTGGTCCCTACACAGCATTAAACATCTCTCCCCTATATGAGTTTTTTAAAAACTATCCTTATTGTCTTATTGTCCCATTCTTGCACCTACCTTGCAAGTTCGCTCTCTTTGGAAAAAAATTGTGGGTTTTTTTAAATACTAATTTGATTGTCCCATCCCTTTCAAGTGGGCTCTCCTCCATTAATGGGAAAAAAAATGACATTCAACATGGAACGTTCTCCATCAATTGGCATGCCAATTTGATGGATAGTGTATAGTCTACTCCACTATAGTTTACTTCTCTATAGCATCTTACTTTATAAATCAAATGCTTATGGACCCATGATATTATCAAAATATTTATTTAAAAATTAAAAAAAATTATTTAAATTATTATTAATAATAATTATAAAATGAATTGATATATAAGTTAAACGTATATAAATTTAAAAAGATGTATACCAATTTTGTTTATAAAATGTATCAATTTTGAAAGAATACACGAAATTGATTCTAACCATTACCACAATAACTTCTAGGTTGCTTAAGTATACCCCTTAGATATCTAATTTATAATAATTTGTAATATAACATATATTTCAATCAAATTGGAAAATTTCTATTACAATTTTCAATTACAAACACATTTCAGTAAATTGGAATTATGCAATGCATCTAGAATTTAGAATTTTAACTAGATTAAATTTGAAAATCAGTGAGTTGACTACTTTGAATGTATGTTTTCACCATGTTGGGTGATAAAATTATCACGAGTTCTTGATTTAATAATACATAGAAGTTATGGATTAAAAAAAATGTAGACCATTTCAAACACATTATCAGTTAATTATAAAGTATTTTTTTTGTAAAATTTGTATCATTACTCCCCCAAATCGAGGTGGCAATCAAGACGATGCTAACCTCTGAAAATGGAATTTGATGGCACACACAACTAGTCTTCATTGTACATTGAGAAGGAAGACACCAGGTGGTGTCTATTGTCAAGTCCACCCCCTCACACATTTAAAGAACTTTAAGTGTTGATGTTCTCCACTTGCTAATCTGTATGAGATATTAATGTTAAAGTGCTTGAGGGTGTATAAATTGCAAGTGTAAAATTTTATTTTTTTGATCCTTTATGTTAAATTATTAAACACATTAAGCATGAATTTAAACTCTGAAAATGAATAAAAAAATAGACAAATACACCATAAAAATAACCACAATACAACAAGTAATGAAGGAGTTCACCCCTCCTCGACTATGTCTCCTTGGTCCAGCTTCCAATGGCTTGGCCCTATATCATTATGCTCAAAATGGTGATTACATACATTTACAATGCTCAAATAGCTTCCAAACCTATTCCATTAGCTTTAGAGCTATCAAAAATGCACTTCTAGCCTCTTTTTTCTCCAAAATTGGTCAAAAATGAAGAAGTTATGACCCTCCCTAGCTTTGCTGCTAGCCGCTCTACAAATTCCCCAAATTCGGGAACCATACTACAAATTAACCTTAATTTCAGCTAATCGAGTGCTATTTTTACGGAATTCCACATGAAATCGATAGACAGTTAAAATGCCCAATAACGCCATAAATCTGAATTTCAAACCATATAAAACGTGGTTAATTTTTTTCTTTTTAATTAATAAAGAGTGGTGGGCTCCGCCTCCACCGTGCTTGTGGTTCTTTGCCATGGGTCATATGTAATGTTGTTTTGGGGGGCTGGGGCTAATTCCTGGCGCCTTAACCCCATACTCCACCTACATAACGCTTATATATACAATTGGTTCATTGTATAAACAAGGACCACAATAGCTCGACCAGTGATGGTGTTGTGCTGTTTGAAGTGAGGTTCGGTGTTTGAATCCCATGTAGTGCAGTTTTGAATACCAACCAAATTTTGGTGGCCCCCGTGCTGCCATGTGGCGGTGTTTGGTTGGGCCATGTGGCAGTGTGTGGTTGGCCACCAACCACCCAATCAAATTCGCTGACAACAAAACCATTTATGGCCTGCCATGTGTTATGCTGTGGTAAGCTGAATTATTTTTTTTAAAATTTTGACCAACCAAAAGAGGCCATGTAGCAGCTTGCCACTAGCCACAAATTTTTCCAAGTGAGCTATCATTTTTTTAAAAATTTCATGTTTGGGAAAACAAACAAAACTCATTTCCGAGAGCATATGGTGTCGGTTTTTTGCGAAACACATTGCGCTAGATTCAGAACGACGAGATCTACGTGGTTATTTAGGTTCCACACCATTTTGAAAACTTTCATTTTTTAGCATAATTTTTAGCACCTGATCACTCCTCCCCACGAGAAGTTTTGGACCGAAAAAGTTCTTTTATTATTGAACATTTGGATGAGGGTACAACCCCCTCATGTTGAAAAGTGAACAAGAAATTTGTCTCTAATTTAATTTTCCCTTAATTAAATTGGAAAATAAAATGTAATCTTATCTCATAATCACTAGTAATAGTTAAATGAGTGTGATAAACTCAATTAGCTCATGGAATTTGAGTTGAGGGTCATTGGTGAGGCATGCAGAGTGATTATATTAGTTAATGAGTCTAAGTTGTAATTAATGAATTAGTTCAATGCATGAGAAATAACTTAAATCAATTAATTGAGTTAAAATCAATTTAACTAGTTGTAACTATTTCTTGCACTAGTGAGAGGTGAAGTGAATTAAATCATATGTAATTCACATGTAGTGATCTGTCATGTAACTGATGATTTACTATTAATAACTGCATGCATGCCAGTTCCAGTGGAGACCCAATTGAGACAAAGGTTAAAGGGATGTTAAATATTAGTTGTATTATTAGTACGTTTCCCGCATGGAGTAAAACACACATAGGATTGCCCATGAGCATTGTGCAGTTTTGGAAGGCTAAATTTCCCAAAGAGTAGGGATTGCATAACATGAATTGAACAAGCAAGGCACGCTGACTAGAGGCTGAAAATTGGCTAAGTGTTGGTTGATTTTTTCCGGATCAGTGTGATACAGTTGTGATAGTGCAAGAGACTCTTGTGAGAAGAGTGAATTGTAATTGTTTCATGATTCCTTGGTGAATATGCAGTAGAAGACATAGGGGCTTTTAGCAGTAAGCTTTCCTCGAGAAAATATCTCTGTTGTGGTTTGATTTGTTTGCTTCGTGTTTATTTTTTCGCAATTAATTTGTAGAATGATTCAATATCTTGCTTTAGCATATCAAATTATCGGATTGAATCCATTGATATACATATTGTTTGTATAATTTCTACATGGTATCAGAGTGCAGGAAATCACTATAGTGGAGAAGAAATTGAGTTTGTGATGAATAGCATTCGAATTTGCAAAAATATTCTTTGGTGCCACAGGCAGATCAAGATCAAGATGGCTTTCAATAACTTGAGATTGAAATATGTGCTTGAGTGAAGTTCTAATTATATTGTTTGGAAAGATAGGATGGGGGAAGTTCTAGAGGATAATGGGTTGAAAGAATTAATTGATAATGACATTCTCAAATCCATAGAAAAATATGTTGCTCTTCTTGATGCTTGGCAAAAGAAGGTTGCAAAGGCAAGGAGGATCTTATTGGAGCAAGTACAAGACCAAATTGTCTCAAGTCTCCATGTCAAAGTGAATCCATATGCAATGTGGAAGGCTTTGACATATCTATTTTAGAGTAGCAGTGACCACTAAAAAATTGGCACTGAACGACAAGCTCAGGAAATTCAAAATGGAGAAAGGCGACATTATTCCAAAATATTTAACCAATTTTTTCCAATGACGAGATGAGCTTGGGAGTGTCGGTTACTATAGCGGATGATGACTTGGTGAGCCTAGCTATTCTAGGCCTTCCCAAGGGTTGGCATAGTTATCAGGTTTCTGTCGATGGGAGGGAGAAGCTAACAGATTAGGAGTGAATTTCGTCAGATTTGGTACAAGAAGAATTTAGGTGGAATATCAGGGATGGATCCTCATCTAGGATAGATGATGAGTAAAATTACACCTTGGTTGGTAAGGAAAAGAAGGGGAAGGGAAATAAATCCTACTCCAAATCTAAGACCGGAAAAGAAGGCAAGTAGTGTGACATTTCTAGAATGAAATTTTTTCACTGTCATGAGCATGGAAATTATGCCACTAATTTTCCATAGAAGAAGAAGAACAAGAAGGCTTCAGGATCTGTAGTTCGTGAGGGTTTTGCCTCGCAATTTGAGTTGGAATTCTCGCTCATTGCATGCATGGTGTCTAGTGCGATGGGATCAGTGTGGAACTTGGATAGCGGTGCATATTTCCACATGACAGGAGACAAAGAATTGTTCAGTAGTTTGGAGGAGAAGGATCTCCAGATGCATATCAAAATGGGTGATGACGGAAGCTATAGTGCTACTGGGATTGGTATAGTTACTTTCCAGAAACATTCAGGTAAACCTTTTTTATTAAAATATGTCATGCATGTACCAATCTTGAAAAAGAATTCAGTTTAAGTTTTTGGGTTGGAGGATATAGGTTATGATGTGGTTTTCAGTGAAGGGAAATCATTCATTTGTCACAAGGCCATAGGAAAAGCCAAGAATATTGGGATTCGTGTGAATAATATTCACAAACTTGATGTACATGGATGCACAATATTTATGGGTAAAGCAGAAAAAGTGGTGAGCTGGGATGAGGGTGAGTTATGGCACAAGATATTGGGACATCTACACCATGGAGCTTTGAAGGTCATGCAACAGATTTCTACGGGGCTTCCAAAGGGTACTCTTTCTCAGATAGACACGTGCAAGGGATGTACCATGGGGAAGTATTAAAAGGCCACTTTTCATGAAAAGGAGAACCGAGCAACGGAAATACTTGAGAGAGTTCACTCAGACATGTGTGGACCATTATCTAGGGATTCGTCAGAAAAGCATAGGTATTATGTGATATTTTTTGATTATTTTTCTAGAAAGTGTTAGATCTAATTATTGCAGAGGAAAGATCAGACGTTCTCAAAATTTTGTGATTTCAAAGGACTGGTGGAAAAAGATATGGGAAGCATGTGAAGGATATGAGGAGTGAAAATGGTGGTGAGTACATCTCCAATGAATTCAATAAATTCTGTAGCAAAGAAGGAATTCAGAGAGAGTTGATTGTGCGTCATAACCCACAATAGAAAGAGGTCATAGAAAGAAAGAATAGAACAATTGTGGGTGCGGAATGAGTGTTGTTTCATGATCAGGGCCTACAACATAGCAGTATTTGTGCAAAACCATAGTCCTCAGTAGATACTTGGCATGAGTACACCAGAGGAGGATTTTTTTGGTAAGAAACCTTATGTTTCATATTTTAAATTTTTCGCTCATCTATCTATTACCACGTGACCAAAGATTCCAAAAGAGGCTAGAACCAAAAACTAATATTGGGATATTTGTGGGGTACACTAATACTCCCCACAACTATCGGGTGTGTTTTTGAAATAGCAAGATGAATGTTGTGAGATGCGATATAAAATTTGATGAGGAAAAAACCATGTGATTGTCCCTTGAGAGGGAGCTTGATTTCCATGTAGATGAGGAACTATTGGTTCCAAAGGATGAACCACAAGATGTGGAGCACCCACATGTAGAGGATCATGAAGTGGTAGGAAACACTCACGCAGATCCATCCACTAGACATGGTAGAAGGAGCACCACTAAAGCTGATAGATTGACAAATGATGCGACATAACAAGTAGGAGCACCTACTTTACTATGTAGATAGAAAAATCTCTAGACAGGTTTACTGGATACATGGCTCTTATGAGAAAGTGTATTGTGATAGAACCATCCTCTTTTGAGGAAGCAGTGCAGCAACCAATTTTGGTTGAGGCCACGGTTGAGGAGTATAAATCCATTTTCAAGAATAGTGCATGGAAAGTTTCCCCAAGACCAGTCGGAAAATCAGTGGTTTGATCTGTAGGGTGAAGCAAGAAAGAGATGGGAGTGTGGAGAAGTACAAGGCTAGATTTATAGCCCAAGGATTCTCACAAGTTGAGGGGATTGACTATGAGGATACTTTTGCACCAGTTGCAAGGTACACATTGATTATATCTATCCTTGAACTCTCAACACAGATGGGGTGGCAAATACATCAGATGGATGTGAAGAGTGCATTTCTCAATGGAGTTATTGAGGAAGAAGTGTACATAGAGCAACCATAAGGTTTTAAGACCTTTGACAGCGATTCGCATGTGTGCAGACTAAAGAGAGCATTGTATGAGCCGAAGCAAGCAACTCGTGCTTGGTACACTAGGATTGATAGCTATTTCACCAGGTTGGGCTTCATGAAGAGTGAAGTAGATGCGAACTTGTACCAGATTGTGGTTTATGGTAAGCTCTTGATTATCGTACTTTATGTTGATGATACAATTTTGAAAAGTGATGAACAACTCATAACTTCTTGCAAAGAGGATCTTGCAAGAGAGTTTGAGATGAAGGACATGAGATTCCTTCACTGTTTCCTTGGTTTGGAGATATGGCAGTGGGATGGTGAACTATTTTATTCTCAAGGAAAGTATGCCAAAGAGATTCTGAGTAAGTTTCACATGGAGAGATTTAAACCCATGGAGACTCCTCTTCTAGGAAAATAAAGGAAGGAGGATGCTACTTCAGGTGAGGTAGTGGACACTACTGTTTACAGGCAGCTTGTGGGTTCACTCATGTACTTGGTGAACACTAGACCAGACATTTGCTACGTAGTTAACCAATTCATTCAAGCTATGGTTAAGCTGACCAAACTCTTTTGGAATGCGGGGATGACATGTCTTGAGATATATTAGGGGAACTACAAAGTATGGATTATGGTACAGATGGACAGAGGGAGTGAAGCTTCAAGGCTTCACTGATGCATATTGGGTAGGCACTCCATTAGATAGAAAGAGCACATCAAGAGGGATCTTCAGCATAGGATTGTTAGTAGTTTCTTGGTACATCAGGAAGCAGAGATCTGTGGCACTCAGTTCAGCTGAGGCAGAGTACATGGCAGCCAGTTAGGCTGCATGTTAGGCCATCTGGATGAGTAAGATTCTAGTTGGTTTGTTTGTTCATCATATGGATCCGAAGGTGATACATTGTCATAACGAGAGTTACATAAAACTCTTGGTTAATCTGGTATTCCATGATAGGTCCAAGCATATAGAAATTTGATACCACCATCTTAGATATTGTGTTCAGAGGCGTATTATGTTACTTCAGTACATTCCCACGGAATATCAGGATGCAGATATTCTGACGAAGGCACTTTCCAGGAGAAAATTCGAATACCATAGGAGTAGGATCAGGGTAGCTAATAATCCATTTCTTATTGAGAGAGAGTGTTGAAAAGTCAATAAGAAATGTGTGTCTAATTTAATTTTCCCTTAATTAAATTGGACAATAAAATGTAATCTTATCTCATAATCACTTTTAATAGTTAACTGAGTGTGATAAAATCAGTTAGCTCATGGAATTAGAACTGAGGGTGGTTTGTGAGGCATGTAGAGTGATTCTTTTAGTTATTGAGTCCAAGTTGTAGTCAGTGCATTAGTTTAATGCATGAGAAATCATTTAACTCAATTAATTGAGTTAAAATCAGTTTAACTAGTTGTAAGTTTGTTTCACTAGTGAGAGGTCAAGTGAATTAAATCAGATTTAATTCACATGCAGTGATCTATCTTGAAACTGATGATTTAATATTGATAGTTGCATGCATGTCAGTTCTAGTGGAAACCCAATGAGACAAAGGTTAAAGGGATGTTAACTATTAGTTGTATTATTAGTAGGCTTCCCGCATGCAGTAAAACACCCATAGGATTTCCCATGAGCATCTCGTAGTTTTAGAAGGCTAAATTTCCTAAAGAATATGGATTTCATTCCATATGAATTGCGCAAGCAAGACAGGCTGAGCAGAGGCTGAAATTGGATAGTTGTTCATTGATTTTTTCTGGATCAGTGTGATATAGTTGTTAGAGTGCAGGAGACTCTTATGAGAAGACTGCATTGTAATTGTTTCATGATTCCTTGGTGAATATACAATAAAACATAGAGGTGTTTTGAGAAGTAAGCTCTCCTCGGGAAATATCTATGTTGTGGTTTGATTTTCTTCTTTCTTTACTTGTTGTGATTGTCGATCGTGTTTATTTTTTCGCAATTAATTTCTAGAAGGATTCAGTATCTTGCTTAGCATATCTCATGATTGGATTGAATCCATTGACATACAATTGTTTGTATAATTTCTACACCTCACCCTTCTAGTCTCAATCCACCAGAATTTTCCTAAATTTAACAATTTGATATTTTCATGAAAACTGATATTTTCCCTTGATTTTGGAGACCCTATCTTGGTGTTGTAGATACCATCTTGCTACAATTTGCCACAATTTACATAAAAAAAAAATTTCCTTGGAGAAACAAACATGTTCCCTCCTTGGTCGTCAATCCAAGAGAACTTGAACAATTTGAAATTCTTCTCACCTCGAACACTATCGACATGACGATGTTTAGCATGTATTGCCTTATGCTTGGAACTCTTGACCAAATGTGATCGACATCACCATGCAGCATCCCATTTCCAAGACAACACATTGTGAAACCCACAAGAAGAAATTTTGAACCCAATGCCCTCTTTGTCAAATTTCTTTGGCACTTTCTCTTTGACCTTTGCACTCTCTTGCACTGACATCTTGTTCACATCACTACTCAACAGTGATGCATGTTGCTGCAATTTTACCACGTCTTATTTACCTCTTTTGAAAGGCAACATATATTATCACAACCATTAGCAACCTCAATGAAATAAGAATTTTCATTTGATACATCACCTTGAAATCCCTCATTCACAACATCTTGATGCTTGAACATTAACAAAGCAAAGTTTTGACTGGAATTCACAATTCTCTTCATTTGTCCAGCATGCATAAGAGAGAAACTCATCTTCTTACTATGCACTATAACAATGTATTCAATCCCATTCTTGAACAATTTATACTTATTCTCATATCGATGAAATATTTCTCTCCTATCATAAAGATATGGGCTACCCAAAAAAATACTAGAATTATCGTGCGAAACAACATCAAGTTCAACTTCATCAAGAAAGTTTGCAGTGATTGGAAATCTAATTATGCACTCCCTCGTCACCTAGAAGTTTTCATTCTTACATATCAAACCTAAATAATAAGGTATTGGATGAGGAATTATTTTGAAATTCAATTTCTTTACTAAGTCTTCTGAGATAATATTTTCTTGTGAACCACTATCAAATAGGGTGTCAATCTTGGTATGCTTTAAAATAAATCTAACATGGAAAAGTTCAATTATTCTTTCATCATCTTGAGTACTATTGAGAAAACTTGAAGAAATAGTACTAGAAATATACTTACCTTTCAAACCCATTGCGGTGATCTTTGTTTCATCTTCAGAATCACAACCTAAATCATGAGTTATTGTTGCAATTGTCTTCTCCTTCTCCTTGTTTTTAAGCTTGTTGGGTCTCACCTATGGATGAAGTTTCAAACAATGATATTCATCATGCCCATATTTGGAACAATGTTTTCATGTGAGTTTTTCTTTCTCCATATTTATGGAAGCATTCCTCTTACCTTTACCCTTGAAATTACCCTTTCCTTTCTCTTCAGACTCAAAGGTATCCTCACTTGTATCCTGTCAAATATGTTTCCCTATTGCCTCTAGATGTGTGGGCTATACATATACTTCATCTAAATTTGAAGGATTAAATAAGAGAATAATATGTCTTAGGTAACTATGAAAACCTCCAATTTAATTTAGCAAAGTTTCTTGAGATGTCAAATTTACACCCAAAATTAGTGCTCTCCTCCTAAACTCTTGAGTATAACTTTGCACACTTTGTCCTTTACCTTGCCTAAAGTTTTGCTAGTCCATTATATCATTTTTCATGTATGCTAATGGATAACATTGTCTTGTAAAGGTAGCAACAAAATCATTCCAAGAGGCTAATACCTTACCATGTTTCTTCATGTACTCTTGAGTTTTGGCTTCCCACCAAATAAGCGCTCCACTTTCAAATCTCAATGAAGCAAGATGAATATTTGTGTCATCATCCTTGATCCTTTGTATCATGAAATACACTTCAAGCTGATGTACTCAATGGTCTAATATTTCAACATCTACCTCTCCACCATGCATAGGAAAATCAAACTTAATGTCAAGCTTCAAAATGGAGTTTTACCATAACCTTTTGGAGAATGTGGAGGTGTTTGTGAAGGGCTTGCTGTGGAAGAATATGATGGCGAAGATGGTGGAGAGGATGGCGGTGAGGAGAATGGTGGTATGAAAGGTGGTTTGTCACTATTCCATTACCTTTTGGAGGCTTGTCTCCATCTCCTTCTCCTCATTTTTAAGACTTGTCTCCCTTTGGAATATTGGAGCTCTCACCTTGCGTCCTTGTGCTTCTCTCCTCATAGAGACATTTCAAAATTATTGTCATATCAAAGAAATATTTCCTGAACGATTTTTCATCCTATGACATATTTTCATGCTCTCCCTCATGTGACATACTTTCTGAAGGTTCAACTTCAATTTGAGGAATAACTTATGTTGGATATTGTGGAAAAATTGCTCTCCTTGTCCTTGACCTAACTTGAGGACTTGTAACCACAAGATTTCCTTATCCTCTCTTGATATTCAACCTTGTAAGCATCACATACACTTGCAAACAATTAAATCTTCACAACAACAGGAAAAAAAAAGCTACGATACCAAACTTGATCTGTATGAGATCTTAATGTAAAAGTGTTTGAGGGTGTATAAATTTCAAGTGTAAAAATTGAGTTTTATGAGCGTTTATGTTAAATCCTTAAACACATAAAGCATGAATTTAAACTCTGAAAATGTATAAAACAAAAAACAAATACACCATAAAAATAACCACAACATAGCAAATGATGAAGGAGTTCATCCCTCTTGGGCCATGTCTCCTTGGTGCAGTTTCGAGTGGCTTGGCCCTATATTATTATGCTCAAAATTGTGATTACATACATTTATAGTGTTAGGATATTACGACACATAGGAAATATTTAAGAATAACTTATTCTAGTGTAGAGTTAGGTAAAGTGTGTTTCTTTACTATGTACATTTTTAACTTATAATTCGACGGTCACAATTTGTAGTGATCCGATGGTTCACTCTCTCCTTGGTATTAACGACACTTGATCTATGGCTTTATGCCTGATTGGTCCATGATCTCTATTTAAAGAGCATGGAGGGTCATTTTTCCAATAACCGTTTATGAGAGAAACATATGTAACTTTTCTTTTATATTAATAAATTTCCTGAAGTGACTGCGTTGGCTCACGCCGTGGACTATTTCCCTCTTCGAGGGTTTTAACCACGTGATAATACCTGTGTACTGATTTGTGATCTGTTTGTGAGTGGTGACCTTTGTTTTTTCATATATGGAACTTACCTTGTAAATTCCTACATGGTATCAGAGCTATTTTGAGGGCCACATTCGTTTTTGATCCAAATCTGAAGCCGGTTTGACTACATGCGACTGTCATTTTCTAGATCTATTATTCCTGAACATTTTCAGGCCTGGAGAACTGCTCTGTTGTGTCCGAAGTGTCTATTGTAGTGAGGAATGCCTTTATTTTCATGTGAAAAGGTTTATGGTTGCCCAAGTTATGTCAGTTTATATCTGGAGGTATAAAGTATATATTTTTGCAGCTATATTTGTTAATAGTTATGATTATTTCAGTTCCCTCTGTTTATTTCGGCTTTTAGGTTTTATTTATTTTCTGGATCTATACCCTCTTCTCTGTGTATGCTCTTTGCTCTACGCTGTGTGTGATCTCGACAAATAAGAAACAGGAAGAAGGGATTTTTTTTGCTATGTATGCTCTTTCCCCACATCTTTGTGCGATCTTGGGAAATCATAAAAAGTGAAAAAATTGATAGTTGCCAGTAAGGCTAACCGAAAATCTAACATTTTTCCGTAAGGCTTGAATTTCGTTATTTTTTCTCGGATTTTTGTGTTTTTTGTGCAGGAAAAAACACGCACACCGAAGAGTAACAAAAAAAAAAACCCCTTCCTCCTTTCAAACAATTACAAAATCATTTTACTATCTCACTTAGTGAGAAGTTAGTTTATGAGAATAGAGGTCTTGGGTTCAAGTCTCTTTCTCAAGCTTCTTTTGTAAAATGCTTTTTGTTAAAGCGGTAGGATTTTTTTTTTTAAGTTGAACTTCATCATCAAATTTCAAACCGTTCTTGTAACTATTCGGCATCTACAACTTAGTTTTTTCAAAAGACATAACTTCTTCATCTGAAAGCCGTTTTTCGAGTCATTTTTTTTAATAAGCCTAATTTTTTGAGATCTTTCCATCGAAGTAGTTAGTGTTTTCTTTTTTCAGCCTTATTTAAAAAAAAAATGGAAAGTGCATGCCCGATTATTCTTAACAACACCAATTATTTCCAATGGCTACCTCACATGGTAGATATACTTAGAAGTAAAGGGCTTTATAGAATAGCCACAGGAAAATAAACTAAACCTTTTGATGATGATAAAGTCACTGAATTGGAAAATAAACAAGATCAAGCAAGAGGGTTGATAGGAATGTCCATTTCTCAAGATCTTTGATTTCATATCCTTGAAATTGACACGCATCATGAAACCCTGGAAAAGCTAAATACTGTCTTTGTCATTGAAAATCAAATCAGGGCCCACCAGCTTGAAAATGAGTTGCTTACTTTGAACCTCAATAATTTCTCCTCTATTGAAGATTTTTTTTCCAAATTCAAGACCCTTAGACTTCTTTTAGAAGTTTGTAAGGTTAAAGAGGAATATGGTAGCCCCATATATTTTGTTCTTGCTAAGCTTGGCCTTGCATACTCTGTATTTGTTTCCACCTTCCATTCCACTAGAGAAGCCATCATTTCTTCAGGAACCACCTACAAGAACCCCTCTTTTGATGCATTTTGCGATTATTTTATAAGAGAACAAGAAAAAATCTTACACCTTGGTCTTATCACTTCTGGAAACACTTCTAAGAAAGCCTTAGCATCCCAAAAACAATCATATCAAAATAATCCCAAGAAGCAGTATCCTAAAAAGTATGGTCCTAAACCAAACAAGGTTCCTAAGCAATGTCAGCTGCAAACTGAAAAAGAAACTCACCAAAATGATAAGGCAATTAAAAACAAAGGGAAGAAGATATATAGACATTGCAACTTTTGTAATCTTGATGGCCATATAGAGACCAAATGTTTTAAGGAGATGGAAGCCTTAGAAGCAACAATGAAGAAGCACAAAATCAAGTTGGATCACTCTTCACCTTCATATTTAGGAGTGGCACTTTCTGCTTGTGGTTGTCAAGCATCAATATCTGGTTATGCATTAAATGTATCTTCTTCTTCTCATTCTCATGAGTGGCTCACTGATTCTGGAGCTTCTTACCACATGGCCAAAAATAAAGCCATGTTTTCTTCTTTAAATGATTGTAACACCAAACATATTTATGTTGGTGATGATATATCTTTTAGTGTTGTAGGATTTGGAACCATTCATCTAGATAATTGTTAGTTTAATGATGTACTATGTGTTCCTACCTTGTCATGCAATCTTCTCTCTGTTTATCAGATAACTCATACAGGTGAAGGGATAATAGTAGAATTCTTACCTCATGATGTTGTAATCAAGGACCTCAAAGATCCTAGACATATTTTAGCTATTGGCATTGTTGATGATTCAAAAATGTTGCATAAGTTTGACAACTTTGGGTCATCCTATCTTCCCTCTGTTTTTGTTGCTCACAATGATGATGTGAGAAAACTTTGGCATGACCGATTTGGTCACTTAAACTATCACTCTCTTCAAAATCTATGTAAAGAAAATACAGTGATGGGTCTTCCTATGGTATCTTGCCGAGATGGTGTTTTCTCTGGATGTGTACTCGAAAAATATCATTGGGATATTTTTGAAAAACATGCCTCTTGGCATGCTTCAATCCCTTTACAGATTGTGCACAGTGATTTATGTGGTCCACTTCCTGTTGTTTCTTTCTCTGGTTTCAAGTACTTCTTAACTTTCATTGATGATTTTTCCAGATACACTTGGGGATACTTCTTAAAACTCAAGAGTGAAGTTTTTAACATGTTCTTGGCCTTAAAGTCCTTTATTGAGAAACAATCTAGACATCCAATTCTTAAGTTAAGATCAGATAATGGAGGAGAATATTTTAACAACAAATTTATCAACTTCTGCACTGAGCATGACATTCAATTGCAACATACCATTCCATATACTCCACAAAAAAATGGTGTAGCTGAAAGGAAGAAACACACCTTAAAAGAAATGGCTAATTGTATGCTTCAATCTAAAGGACTTAGTCTCAATTTTTGGGTAGAAGAAATTAATTGTGAAAATTACATAGTAAATCGCACTCCAACTAACTCCAGAAGAAGCTTGGAGCTCAATCAAACCAGATGTAAGTCACTTTCATGTTTTTGGAAGTGATGCTTGGGCCCATATTCCGGATGCGAAACATAAAGCCTTAGAACCTAAGAGTGAAAAATGCATTTTTGTTAGATATTATGAAGATGTCAAAGGTTATAGAATTCTTCAACCAAAATCCAAAAATATAATCTTTAGAAGAGGTGTAAAATTTGATGAAAATATATCGGCTTGCGAGCCTAGTTCGACGGGTGTGCCACTTTTTGCCTATGAGCCTGATTCGGCATATGTGCCACCTCTCTCTCTCTCTCTTCTATTTTTAATAACATTCCTTCTAGTTCAAATGATGACAGTGAGGATGAAGATCCTCCTCCACCTCTTGAAGTTATTCCTTTTACTCCACAACTTCCAATATGGGTCCACTCTACTTGGGATGCAGCAGATTCTCTTGCAGGTGACCCTGTCAATCGATGACGTACACATTCTTAGTTTGAAAGAGCCTCTTCCTTATTGGCTCAAGTTCCAGAAAATCCTGATCCAGAAACTTTTGAAGAAGCCTCTGGTCATCTAGATTGGGATGAAGCTATGAATGAAGAATATCATTCCTTATTGGCGAATGATACTTGGGATCTTGTTCCTCTTCCAAAAGGAAGAAAACTTGTCAGATACAGATGGGTTTACAAAACCATGTTTGGACTAGATGGAAAAGTGGATAGACATAAAGCTCGTCTTGTCGCTAAAGGATTTTCACAAGTTGAAGCCATTGACTGTACTAAAACCTTCTCCCTTGTTGCCAAAATGAATTCTATCTGCCTTGTTCTTTCCCTTGTTGCCTTCTTTAAATGGGAAGTCCATTAGATGGATGTTAAATCCGCCTTCTTACATGGAGATTTGCATGAATAAATCTACATGGAACAACCCCCTAGATTTATCCAAAACGACTCCAACCTTTTTTTTTCCTTAGAAAGTCTCTTTATGGTATCAAACAAGCTCCTCATGCTAACTATGCCAAAATGGGTAGATTTCTATTAGATAATGGCTTTTCTAGGTGTCATTCCGACAACACTGTCTACACCAAGAAAGTGGGTAAGTCCTTCACCATCCTTGTTCTTTATGTTGATGATCTTATCCTTAGTGGTAGTGATCCCAACCATATAAATCATGTGAAGTCTAGCCTCAAAAATAAGTTTGAAATGACAGACTTATGACACTTGCATTATTTCCTTGGTCTTCAAGTCTTGCAATCCAAAGAAGGTATTACCCTCTCTCAGTCCAATTATGCCTATGATCTTCTACACCACTTTGACATGGAAGACTGTAAGCCAGCCCCTTCTCCCTTTTAGTTTGGAGTCAAGCTTTCAATCACTTGTACTACCCTTGAAGTTGATGCTACCTTATACCATCAACATGTTGGTAAACTTATGTATCTAACCCATACCCATCCTGACCTTCCCTTTCCCGTTGGTATTTTCGCCCTCCTCTTCCTCTACTTTATTTTCACTTATGGGTTTATTGTGGCTCTTAGGTTTCACCTAGATTTTTCTAATTTCCTTATTTTATAATAATTCATATTTGTTGTATTTTTGTAACACTTTAGCTCTTTGAATGTTCTAGACGCTTGCACTATTTAGTATCCACTCTCTAGTCCAATTGGCCTATTACTTTATTATTTTTGGACATTAAAAAAATTATCTTATCTTCTTACCCTTATCTGGAATGCCTTGGAATAGAGGAAATTCCCCCCTCAACATAATATGTCATCTTAGTATATCAATTGTTAGATAACCTATATTTTACAAACTAAACCATTCTATATTAACTAAACCTATCTTAAGTTTTCAATCTTTTCCTCTAACGTATCCCAGTATAAAACCCTTTTGAAAAAAAATAATAAAGGTTATGGATTTATTGCTAGACTAAACTCATATAAAGATAAAATCCTTCCAACAAGTTCCATGTACTTGAGTGTTAATCTCTATCAACATATTCTCATTATGTACCTGGAAAAATGTTCTAACTCTTGACTTCCTTGAAACATATAATCATGTACGTCTCTATATGTAAAACTACTACATTATTGAAGGTTTTACCAAGATTGTAACTATGAAATGAGGTTTATAATGACATAGCATGTTATATGATGACATGCCAATATATTTGAACCGCGTCATTATCTCTACTTAGTTATTTTATTAAGGAAATGTAGAGTCCTAGAATTGTTTTGTTTTGACACGCTTTTGCATGCATATTTTCCTTTTTTTCTCATCACTATCAACCTAATAAAAGAAAAAATCATATGATTTTGACAAGGTAAAACACTTATGTGTCTTATTTTTCATATTTTCTAATATGCCCTATTGTTTTGTTAAATATTCAACTAAAAAATTAACATAATTCTTCAGCTATTTCACAGATTCAAAGCTACCTCCATGGATATATATAGGATATGGATATCAGCAGTTATTTCCAGTGTGCCAGCTTAGCAAAGGAGAATATGGGTAGTTAGAGGATGATCCGTACATGTATCTCCTCCTAATTATCCGAGCCAATTCATCAAGGAAATCACATAGTAACATAGCCAATGGTGGCATTCAACACGTAGTAGCGCTCAAAAAACAAAGTCTAAGAATATTATGACTTTGTCGATTTTCTTTCCTAATAGTAGATCAAAAGGATATCAATAATTGTTTAAGTTTTTAATTTTTATAAGAATTCTAAAGAGACCTGTAGGAAAAGAGCTCGCGTACTATTTAAACGTACTCTATAAAACCATGAAAACTCTATGTATTCGGGGCATGCCATATTTATATTTTTCTTACTATTTTGTTTAGAATTTTCTCTTAAATCGAAGCTCCTTTTCATGCATTTATGCGTTGTTAGTTTTAAGGAAGCCTATTGTGTTTGGAGGACCCCTTCATGCAGATCAGGTCATTTATTTTTATTCTTTAGAATTCATTTTAATCGCATTTCCATTTCATAGTTAGAATATAATTAATTCTATGTTTTGTATTTCATTTCCAAGCTCAATTTTAATAATTCAATAATATGTCTTTACATGTTGTGTAAATTCAGTATTTCCATATAGATCAGTTCGTTTTTTTTTTTTTTTTTAATTCCAGGTTAAAATTGTAGTATATAAATGCTTAGTTCTTCATAGCATTTTGATTAGTCTCAGTTAGTTTTCAAATCTCATGTTTTCATAAAACTAGGACTTGTACAATATTTCATGCTTTCATTTAGATTTAGTTCTCTGTTTTGTTGCAGCGAAAAATCTCAAAGCAATTTGATTAAAAAAAAAAAATAGAAGTTAATCTAACATATATTTTGAAAAGAGTTATCTCATGAACCATTTTTGACGACTTGATTCAATTGAAACTAACTATAGGAATAACATTTAATGTATATGATAGATTTCTCTAACAGTAACTTTACTTCCAAAATCATTGATCCATAGGAATTCAACACTTATCCAAAAATTCAAAAATTAACGAAAACCAAAATTCAATCATCACTCTAACAACAAAGACTTCTAGCACATATAGTGCACTTGCACTTCATCAATTTACTCACTCTAGTCGATAATATAGGATTCAAATTTAAGAACATTAAATTGACTAAACATTTTTGCGTCATTTCTAGGGAAGTGTAAATATAATTTAGAAAAAAAAACATGATATGCATAGGGAAATATATTTTAAAGGTAGGTTTATAGGATGAGGAAGAATTATGCTTCCCACATCATCCCTCACTCCACCCCGACCTCGAAGTTCTGCACCACCCCTTCAAACTTGAATTCCATATGTAGGAGGCCGAAATAGACTTCCTGAATTCCAACCAGCGATTCACCTACTTCACCTACTGAAGCTATAATTGAAGAATAAAATCCTACATCCCTAACTACACAAGTAATCTTTTTATCTTCAACAGGAGAACGAATTCTAGGACAAGAACTAGAAGTTCCCAGTGAAGAGGAAGAAAAAGAAGCTCCTTAAAATTCTCCATTGATAGAGGAACCATAAGAATTATAAAATCCCGTTGTAGAACCATATACTTACATTATTTTTGAGGAATCCATCATGGTTGAAGAGGGAGAAGGAGAAGTACATAATTTCAATGGTAAACAACCTAGGATTGGAGGACATAGAAGAGGAAATATAGGAGGTGGAAGAGAAGGAGGTAGAGGTAGAGGTAGAGGAGATCGAGACCTTTTGAATTCCCTATTATCGATGAGGATACAACATACACAATGAAAAATATCTCACCTTATATCGTCCCTGATTTTCGTGGAATAAGAAGTGAATATCAAGAAACATTTCTCTTCGAATTTGAAGTATTATGTAGATCATATGATTATCTACATGATGCTCAAAAATTAAAATTGTTCCCTGCTACCTTAAAGGATTCAACATTAATATGGTATATGAGCTTAGGAACGAATTCTATAGGAACACGGGCACAAATGAAAGCATAATTCTTAGAGAAATATAAGGATTACTATATTCCTCTTAACATGGAAGATGAAGTTTTTAAAATGGCACAATGGGAAGATGAAAATGTGGAATATTTTGTCGAAATATTTGTTTATAATATTAAAAACGCAAAAATACACAATCTGGATGAGGAAACTTTGAAAGCTCTCATATTGAAATCCATTAGAGATGAGTGGATTGGTATTCTCAATCTACTGCGAAAAAGAGATATTTATCATTTACCATTTGCAGAAATTTGTGAGTTATGTGTACATATTTCAAGGGGTAAATCATGAATCGAGAAAAGTCCAAGGGATCCTATCATATCAAGAATAAATAATATACAGCTGGGATAGCTAGTAGGGTGGAATTAGGTAATTTTCTGGATAATTTTAAGATGGATATTTTTGGGAGTCTTAGTGAGAAAATTCACACCCTTAAAATATAGAACAAGAAAATACTTGAAGATGATGCTTATCTATCTTCTGCCCTGGGTGTAGAAAGAAACATGCTTTGAGATAATATGTATAGAGAATCATGATACTAAATAATTTCCCTCTATACCAGGTCTTAGGGTTGTATACAGTGGAGAAGGAACGCCAAGTCAAGTATATCCTCTTTGCTCTATTGCCAGAAAACCATGTTAAAATCCTCAAAATCTAAATCAAAATTTTGGTCATTCATAATTTTCACAACCTTCATAAAGTAATTGGAATCCACCTATCCCATGGCAGCCTTGGGCTCAACCACAACCACGATATTGGAATCAGAAGTTTCAAAATCCTTATGGAAGTTATGCTCAATATCAACAATATGCACCACCCTATCAAAATTTTCCACCACAATTATTTTCTAAGAATAATCAATTACCTCAAACTAAAGTTCAAAAAGTAAATCCACAACTATATTTACCATTCACATAAAAACCAAATCAATTATCTGTTCAAGCACTTTCAAATCCAAATAATAAATCTGTTTACAACATGGAAGGGAAGAATTGTCAAACTTATATAATAACTCCACTAGATCTAAATAACACTCAATTAAGATCTGGTAGAGTATTAGAAAAGAATAAACCCACTGTTGCTATTGAGGAAACAAAGATAAATTTTTGAAATAATAATAATAGATTTGAAGAGGAATAAATTTCTCTTGCTCAGAAAGAAAGTGATGAAACATAAAATATTCCTATAATTTTTTATGATACTCCTATTATAGAACAAACTTCAGTGTCTATTACAAGACCAACTTTTCCTGAAAGGTTGAAAATTGATAAAGAAGTAGAAAAGCAAATCATACTTCCTGATTATGATATGTTATATGAATTGAAAAATGTTTGTATAAAAAATCCTTTATTGCAAGCTATAAAAGAAATACCATTTTTTGCTAAAACAATTAAGGAATTGAGTACTCAAATATCAGAAAGAAAAAGAAAGGACATAAAAATAATCTAATTAGTTGGGAGAATTGCAGAAATCATGATGGGGAAGGCAACAATTCAGAAATATTTAGACCTACCCATTGTGAAAATTCACATAAATGGAATTGAAATACTAAACACACTCATTGATCTGGGATCAGCTAGAAACATAATGAGTAAACAAATTATGGATCAATTGAAACTTCCTAATCTTCAGTACACACCAACATTGTTACAACTGGCAGATAGGTTTGTAATCAAACCTGATGGTGTGTTATTAGATATTTGTATACCCTTATATTCTTGGGAATATCCTGTTGATTTCATGGTTTTAATACCCAAGAATAATTTAGGACATCCATTAATTTTAGGAAGGCCTTGGTTAGCTACAACTGATGCTTTCATTGGTTGTAGATCAGGAGACATGCTTATCTCAGATGCAAGTTCTACAAAGAAATTTACATTGTATCTGCCTACAAAAACAACAATAGCTATATAAAGTGAAGAATGGACAAATGCTGATTACGATATACAACCTATTTTTACTATTGTACAAAAAAATGAGGAGAACCAAATTTTAAATTCAATATAAAATAATGAACCCTCTTATATTATCACGATATTCAAACCTTTCAATAAAAATTTAATATCAAATATCTATCATCTAGACAAATATCTTTATATTCTATGGAAAAATTTGGAAATTGTTCAATAGAAACTTTTCTAGGAAAAACATTTAATATTAATAAGAATCTAGAATAATTACAAAAAAATAAACCAGTAGATACCTTACGAAAACACTCTTTTGATTATGCATGGGAATATATCGACATGAAAGGAATTAATCCTAATAATTTCATGGATCATATCTATATTTAAGAGAATGCTAGACCAGTTAAACAACCCCAAGGAAGAATGAACCCAAACTTGAAAGAAATTGTTAAGGAATAGCTACATAAACTATTGAATGTAAATTTTATCTATCCAATATCATACAGTCAATGGGTTTCACCCCTAATGATCTTTCCTAAGAAAAATGGAAAATGGAGTGTATGGATCGATTACAGGGAATTGAAAAAAGAAACATTGAAATACCACTTTCCACTTCCTTTCATAGATCAAGTTTTAGACACATTAGGAGGGAAAAAGTACTTTTCATTTCTCGATGGTTTTAGTGGGTATAATCAAATTCAGGTAGCACCTGAATATGAAGACAAAGCCACATATACATGTCCATGGGGAGCTTATGCTTACCGAGTACCTGCTTTTGGATTGTGAAATTCTCCAACAACATTCCAAAGAGAAGTTATCAAAATTTTCTATGATCTTATTCATGACTATATGGAAGTGTATGTGGATGATTTCATAGTTTATGGAAATTATTTTGAGGAGGCAATAGAAAATTTATTAAAAGTTCTAATAAGATGCAGAAAAGAAAATCTTTCAATAAGTCATGAATTTTTTTTATGATGTTTAATGAAGGAATTGTTTTAGGTCACCATATTTCAGGAAATGGGATAAAGGTAGACTCATCTAAAGTAGAGTTTATTTCCAAATTATCAGTGCCAAATTTTCAATGAGATGTTAGGAGTTTTCTTGGTTTTACTGGATATTATATAAGATTCATAGAAAGCTTCACGAAAATAGCATCCCCACTTTTCAAATTAATCACCAAAGTCTGTGAATTTAGTTGGGACTCTAATTGTCAAAATGCCTTTGAAACTTTGAAAAAGAAGGTCTCTGAAGCACCTATTTTGAAACGACCTAGTTGGAAATTTCCTTTTCACCTATCCACTGATGCTTCAGATGCAACCTTAGTGGCTATGTTAGGACAGAAATATCTTACTCCTTATGCCATTTATTATAACAGTAAAAATTTAACTTCGGCGGAGCTAAATTATATTGTAACTTAAAAGAGTTCTTAGTTTTGGAGCATGCCATTAATAGATTCAGATATTACATCACTATCTATGAAACTTTCATTCACACAGACCATTCTATCATCAGATATCTAATGAACAAACCAACCACTAATGGAAAAATAACCAGATGGCTATTACTATTCCAAGTGTTTAACATCACCATTCTAGATCGACCGGGAAAAAAAAATACAATTGGTGACTTTTTATCTAGGATTCAAAATGATAATAATGATATGCCTGTAGAGGATAAATTTCCAAATGAATATATTTTCTTAGTATCTAGTAAATCACCTTGGTATGAAGATATTTCTAATTATTTCACTACAAGAAAATTACCGTCTCATTTGTTTCCCAGAGAAAAGAGGAGAATAATCCAAACAAGTGCTTCTTAACCATGGATAAATGAAGAATTTTACAAAATAGGACCATATCTCATCATCAGAAGGTGTGTACAAGAAGATGAGATACTTGAGATACTTAAAGCTTTCAATGATGAACCATGTGGAGACCACTTATCTGACAAAAGAACTACTTATAAAATCCTTCTCTTAGGATATTATTGGCCTTCCCTTTTTAAGGATGCCAAAGAATATGTTAAGAGATGTGACAGTTGTCAAAGGATGGGGAAACCTATTCTTTCAAGTGAAATTCCACTACAATCCCAATTACTCATTGAAACTTTTGAGAAATGGGCTTCAGATTTTTTCGGTCCAATTAATCCACCTTCCAAAAAAAAAGGTATATTCTAGTATGTATTGATTATGTTACTAAATTTGTCGAAGCTAAAGAATTATATTTTTCTACTGAAAATGATGTAGTTTTATTTAATTTTTAGGATATCTTCACTCATCTTGGTGTCCCAAGGTAAATTGTAACAGATTAGGGAACACAATTCACATCCAGAGCAGTACACAAGTTGGTGGAAGAATATAAAATCAAGCACCAGAAATCCACTCCATACCATCCACATGCAAATTGGAAATTTGAATATACAAACAAGGTGATTGAAGCCATTCTCAGCAATACTCTACATTTACACAAAATATACTCGGTAGAAAAGCTTCCAGAAGCTTTATGGGCCTACAGAACTACATGGAGGAGCACTACAGGACATACTCCCTACGAACTTGTTTATGGAAAGTAAGTCTTATTTCTAATAGAGTTCCAGATCCAGACTTATAAAACAGAAGTCAAGTTGGGACTTTACTTATCAGAAGAACATAAGCAAAGGATGGGACAACTCAATAAGCTTGATGAGATAAGGCAATATGATATCCAGAATAATAGCTTGGCTAAGCAAAAAAGATCTATGACAAATACAACAAGGAAATACAGTTTCATCCAAGAGACTGGGCACTACTCTTCAACTAAAAATCAATAATCTTCAATGGAAGTTTCAAACTCACTGGTTTGGACCCTATGAGATCGAAGAAGTTTTTGAAAATGAAGAAGTTAGAATCAAGACTATTGATGAAGAGAAAAATCCTCTATTATTAAATGGACACTGACTCACGATCTATCAAAAGCCAATGAAAAGAGAGGAATTTGTCAATATTTTCCAAAACAACTCTAATTTGAATTTGGTTGAGAAGAATTCTTCTTCTCAACCTTAAATTTTTTTTCCCTTTCTCTTTAAAAAAAATAAAATAAAATAATAATAATAATAAATTTTGTATAAACATTAAAACTAACTGATTGTTGGCATGTTTTATATAGAAATTCAAGGTGAAAACAAAAATTATTTTGGCACCTTAAATTTTCTCTTACCCATTTTTCTAAAAATTTCCATTCTTCTAGCATCCCTTTCTTACGAGAATAATTAAGCTATAGAATTGATGATCTTCTACAATTTTGACTAGTTTCTGCATCCAATTTGACAAGAACATTTGATGATTCAAAAAGAATAAGTGATTGACTCCTTATGATGCAGAGCACCTGCAAGATGATAAGTAAAGGTTACCAAGAAAATAAATCAAAGGTGTGTAATAATTTAATTTAACAATAGGGGTCAACATATCACATGTATTAATTATACATACATAACATTACCAAACAAATAAAAATCATTATTGTGAAAGGCGATAGTGTCATGACAAATCCATCATAATTCACCATTTCCTTTTTTGCCATCATATCATGACTCAAGTCTCGATTCATTGATTTTATCGCCTGAATCATAACTATGAATTCCTAACAGCTAATTCACTCGCTTATACCCTCATTTCTTACCAACCTACTCTCTCATTTTTCCATGACCATCAGTCTTTCCGCTTGAAAGAAAAACCCTACCAAGTCGATTATTCCATCAAGGAAAACAACTTATGGAGGCAAAACATCTTCCAACCATGGGTATGATTTTCTGAACAGAACCTACAAGGAATAAATTCTTGGAAGGATATCCACAAGCAATGGAATTATTACAGAAATCACAGTGGCTGGAATTCATGGAAAATTTTGATGGTTTACACAAGCAAGTCACCAAAACTTTTGCAAGGGCTTTTGATGGCATAGAAGAGGAAATAGGAGATATTAAATTTACAGTGACATAATCTCTAATTGAAGAAGCCACCAGATTGCCTCGTATAGGAGATAAATGGTTCAAGAATAGAGGAATTAAAGGAGATTAGTGGAGGGTTTTTTTGAAGAAACCAAGCATGGATATTACTGTCTTCAAGAAAGGCATCCCTAGCTCTACACTAAAAAGTAAGCGGAGGAATTTTCTCTTAATCATCCAAAAATTTGTTACTTATGAAGGTCAATTTAGATGTGTGCTTTTCTATCATATAGGTCTATTGATGAGTTTTCTTGAAGAAAATGGAATGAACCTTCCATGTTTATTGTTGAATGGTCTTAAAAATATGTCATGGAATGTTCAAAAGAAAATTCAGTTCATAGAAAACACAATGTATCACCATGGGCTAGTTAAAATACTTGTTGAGTTCCATATTCAAAGTATAGGGTATACATGGGAAACCTTTCTAGTAAGAAATCATTTTGAGGAAGAAAAAAATGAAAAACCAAGTAGTAGCATAATTCAGAATAAAAGGAAGGTTGAAACATCATTGGAACAAGAACCAAAATAGCAACAAGATTTGTCAGAATATGACATAACAATTGCATATATTTTAAAGAAAATAAATGCAAAATATGTTAGAAGAAAGAAAGCTAGCAACCAAACAGAGACTTTTCCCAAGAAAGAAAAGCCTAAAAATCAAAATACCCCTGTCACAAGACTAAGAAGAACTACCAAGCTAAACACACCGAGAAAATTACCCTCAAAAGATGTAGAACACATTTATTTGGAGGAAAAAGAAAATTCAGTAAACTCTCCAAGAGAATCGCCATCTGCCTACATTTCACCTCCTCAGAGTCCAGGATAAAGTTTAGGTATTGATCCTGTACATCAATAAATTTATGATTACATAGAATCATTGGAGAAAAGAGAAGCGACGAAGGGACCAATTCCAAGTCAAGAAGAAGAAAGGACCAATTTAATTAACCACAAGAACCTCCAGTACTTGACATCCTGAGAAATGAAATCTTCGAACTTGAGACATTAAGCAGGCATATTAAAGGTTAAAAAAAATATTTGAATGATCAAAATGAAGTTCAAATTACCAAGAATGATAACGTCCTACTACATTTAAGTCTATGGTAAAAAAAGGACAAGAAATTAAAGTAAGCAGTTCCATGAAGAGAAAAATCAATAATCTGAAGTAAAAAATCATTATGAAGAAACCAAGGATGGCAATTGTTGTGGTGGATTAGTCGCATGGGTGTATGAAATCGCACCAGCTTAAAGAGTGTGGTCTACTATTTAAACTATTGGTAACAGGCAAAAAGTGGGGGAGCTCAAAAGCATAACATTTAATGAAAAACAATATGCTAAAGTATGCTCCGGTTAAGCTAAAACTAAAACACAAATATACAGAAGCTATAAAGAGAGTTAAAATGATAATAATGCAAATGAGGGATCGATGGCCTCTTCTTATTAAACATTTTAAATGGAGAATAAATTTTACCCACATGCCAAAGGGCCCCTAGGCAATGGCTCTAGGTCCCGATGCAATGATGTTTCGTTCCAAGATCTACCTCTGATGTAGTCCCCCTCTCTCTCTTAGCTATGGTGGACTAATATGTTGGGTGGCCAACAATTGAGTCCTCTTTAGCTCCAGCCCTGGGTCACACACTGCTGGTGTTGCTTGAGCAACTTTGGCCAGCATAACAATTTTATCACCATTTCTTCATCTGTTAGTGGCTTTATATAGGTGAGTTTCAAATCCTCCTTCCCTCCCTTGATGGATAATAACCCAAGGGAGAGGTATGATTCCATTGTGTGCTCTCATAGTGTCTAACGAGGCACTGGTGGCTGTCCTTAGGCGGATTTCACACAAGGAGTAACTGTGCTTTGCTTGGTGTGGTCCCGAAAAGAAACTTTTTGCCATTTCCAGGAATGCACACTTATAGGGGAAAAAAGGCGCATAAAAGGCACTCTTATAGAAGGATAAAGCACACAATTTAGCATTTATGACTAGTTAAAATATGATTTTCTCAAAACCTTAGAGATTTTAAATACTTCTTGATTCCATAATGTGTTCCTGCCCTGTAAATCCTTAGGCTTGAAATTAATTGATGTCGTCTTCTGCTGTATGATTTTCTAGTGTTAACAGTTGCCTCCTAATGTGTGAGGTCTAAGAAGAACTATATAGCCGAAATAAATTATATTTTCTTTTCTGTATCGTACGCAGAGAGAGAGAGAGAGAGAGAGAGAGAGGCCTGTGTGGATTTTTGAATGGACAACACCTTGCACCGTTCCGAAGATAACCATGGCCTAAGGGACCCCCTGCAAGCAGACAAAGTATACAACATATTTACAAAATTTCAATGAGGTTAGCATGTCCCATGCTCGTGATGCTATGGCTAGGTAAACAAAATTGACAGATACGTGTGCTATCTGTGCCACTACTGTGGTAGTGAGGTTGGTGCTTGTTGAAGACGGCTGTTAACGCCCTCAGGGTCATTTTTTATTTGACGATAGGTGAAAAGTGGTACCGTAATCTTGGTATGGCATATCATTGCGCAATATACACATATGTACTGGTTGGGACCTTCCCGTGTAAGCATTGTTGTCAGAGACGGTTATGGAGGCACGAGTCTTCGACAGATCTGATCAAAGTGAAATGGTTGTAAGGTATGATACCATCGTGACATGAAAGCTTTTTTTGTTATGAATTTCAGGTGGATCGATGACATCTGTGGATAATGATGTCTCCCACAATGCCACCCGAGGACACCCCTTTACATGGGGAGGGGTAATCCAAGGTACCGCTTCCTTTTTGGAAAAGAAGTGTCGAGGTCGACAAAAATGAAGCCTTAATCGAACCAAGGTTCGCTGACCTAAGGAGTCGGGGACCTAGATGTGATGGGTTTAAAATAGGCATGTTTGTGAGAGGTAATTGAAAATGGATGATGGGGATTCAGTGGTCTGAGGTTGAAGTATACTTTAGCAGCTTGGAGGCACTCATAGTTATTTCTGAAGGGAAAATCCCTGGAGTCGGTAGGACTTCTAGGGCGAGTGTGGACCAGTTATGAATGTCATGATGGTGCGTACATGGGGATGAAATAGTCCAACCAAAGGGAAAGAGGGACTACAACCATGGGGAAAAGGTGAAATATGAGGGCAAAGTGTTGAAGGGCATTGTTTGTGCTCTTTGTATACTTACCAAAAGAATAAAATAATGGGGTTTGGTTTGTACAAAACACAACGATGGGTACCCCAAAAAATGAAAAGGGGATCGCTCACTATAGGAGTGAGGATGGTGTTTTTTTGGGGGTAGGGGTCCCATTGGTTGGTCTCATGTGCGGGGTTGATGAAGCGAAAATGTCGCAGATGGGATTATGTTGATGGAGGTATGGTAGGCCAAATGTGATGTTCGGAGGTTGGTGGGCCAAATGATCTGCTTCTACAACTTGGTCGTCTGGGAAGGGGGTTTCGAGTTTGAATGGAAAACTTGACCTTATGCATGATAGATGGATGGGCACGAGGGGCTTCCCGGACTGAAATGGTATGGTCATGGCGTCACTTGTGTTGTGATATATGGTCTACTTTGGGTGACAAGCGCCATGGAGGGGAGGCTCTGCAGACCAACATGGACGTTTATCATATGCAGGGTGAGGTGGTGATAAACGCAGTCAGGTATGAGGACCCTATGGTTTATTTCTAATGGAGAAATGATGTTAGGATATGCAAAGTTTTATGGGACTCTATCATGCTGGGGGTAGGATAATACCTATTCCGGAACTTTCAGTATACGGTGTTGTGAACAGTTTGTGGGTTCTTCCTGCAAAAAAAAACTACCTCAAGTGAAAGCATATTCTTTACCAAATATCATTGAAATGCATGAGCTTTAAAAAAGAAGATGAGAGAGGGCATACCTGCCGGCACTAAAAAATTATTTTTTCAGGAGTGCGAATGTGTGGCATCACCTCTGTTTGTTATGGAGTTCTGATCACAATGTTTCTTTTAGTCTAGTGATAAGATACTCTCAGCTCCATTTTTCCATTGGGAGTTGTTGCTTGGCTCCTAGTTTTTACTTCAGTTGGGGTTGCCCCCAGACTGAGATTAGGGAGGGCATTGTCGGTTACTACCCCCTGTCCAGGATCTCCCTTTTGGTTTGTTCCTCAACTTCTTGTTGCAGCATTTCGAGGATTGACATAATTCTCCTTGTTGTATGGTTGGTGATGAGCCTAGGAAGGGTTGCACTAGATTGACTGATGCATTACGATGTGCCATTGGTCCATTCTGTGCGGGGAATGGGGAATATCGATTCCCTTGTTCCTGGTTGGTATATGAGTGCTGGGGTGAATTTCATGATAGGTAGGTTGTGATATGTTATAAGTAGAATTGTATGAGTATCTAGGGTATTGATTACTGCTGCCTAGGTTTCCATGGGCCAAAGACCCAATTGAACCGTCTGCAGAATCAACGTGCATGGTGCTATTGCTTCCTAGGTGATCTTGGGAAAAATACCTGATAAAACCATCTGTAGAATCGATGCGCATGGTACTACTGCGGCCTAGGTGATCTTGGGTCAAAGACCTAATCAACCCATCTACATAATATACCTACGTGGTAACTCCCTGAGTGCCATGGCACTAGTACATTTGGGGGAAATTCCGACACTTGGTTCCGACACTTTTGACCAAATGTTGGAAATTTCCCCAAATTTTTTCAATCCTGCCCAAAACCGTCGCTATACTGACGTTTAGAGAAAATTGTCGCAATATTGACACTTTGACAAAGTGTCACAATTGCGATGTTTGGAGGAAGACTTCGCAATTGCGACACTATTCCCCAAAGCGTCACTATTGGGACGACTGCCTCCAAACGTCACAATTGCGACACAATGTGTAAGTGTCGCAATTACGACGTTTAGAGGCAGTCGTCGCAATAGCGACACTTTGGGGCATAGTGTCGCAATTGCAACGTCTTCCTCCAAACATGGTAAAAGACCGGAAAAATGGTCGGCTTACAGAGCAGCGCGAGGAGTAGTTCATCGAGGCACCTTTGCGATTACGCATAATTTTGAGAGAAAATATTAATAATGAGAGAGGCTCCTTTAATTGCGTCTTTGATTTGTGAAGGTATGGATTTTCCAGCCTACAATTCTATGCTGTCGAGAAAGACTCACAATCCTCTGGAAACAATACTGTTGTGAGGATGCCTAGCGAAGAAACGGACATCGGGTTCACGACTGTTGATGAACACATCGTAGTCCAGCGAAGAAGGCACCAAGGAGGGTATTCTCAGTGAATGAGGGATTCTGTGTGCGTTCTGTATAAGAAATTGAGAAATATTGAATAAGGCCCTATTAAAAGAGCAAGTATAACCACGCTCTGTCTATTAAAGGATGGCAGAATTTTCCTAAAGCTTACTCCCCGCCTGTTTGAAGTAACAAATGTTGGTTTGTTAAGTGGATGATCGATGGCGTAGCTTGATATCTATGGACAAGGAAGAAACCAGAGTTAATTGGCGTTGAAACTTTAAAGCGGAACCTCGAAGCGGAGATGAAATGGAACCGTGATACATAAACAGTAAAGGTGGTATTTGGGAATGGGTTATGGTTTTCGCACAGGTCCACTAGTGGTAAGTTGTATTGAAATAAAAAACACGATACCACAAAGCAAATGCCACGTGTCCCTAAGTGGATTTGCAAAACCATGAGTTTCACGTTATTTCTGAGCATTAATGATTGGTAAGAAAAAAAACATGAAAATCCTCAGTGATCGTCCGATTAACGCTTGGGGAGCAATTCCATATGGATCGTTGGATCTGCTCGACATTTAAGAAAGGTGCGTTTATATGAACATGGGCCCGAGCATTCGTTTATATGTCGTGATTTTAATTCAAATCGAAAACATAAAGGTCGTAGGCCTATATCAATGCGTTTGCGGAGTTAGCGCCCATATGAAATATATGTGGGGCCGAGTAATATTATATAGGGTTCGGGGTTAATCACAATCGAGGCTTATGAGGTTGAATGGTATGATTAAATTTCAAGAAATGGTATATGCATTAGGCCAATATATATATATATATATATATATATCTTTGCATAGTTGAAGGCGAAAGCTTGGTGGACCGTAAGTACAAGGTGAATGTCGGGTTAAATGATATATGTAGATTTACTATATATGTATGGGCTCATAACCATATAGTGAAGGTAAATCCTCCCGCACAAGCAGTATACCTTGGGTGCATGGTTTTATAACCATTTGTGTAAAAGGGAAATGAAATTGACTATGGTTGAGACCATAGGTTGAGCCTTTGACAAGAAGCTCCCAATAATACTCAGCACTATTTCGATAAAATAAATAAATAGAAATAAAATAAAATAAAGATAAAATTAAAAATACAAATAAAATAAAATTTTTAATTAAAACATAAAAATAAGCTAAATAAATAAATAGAAATAAAATAAAATAAAGATTAAAATATATAAATTAAATTAAATAAAATAAAAATTAAATTAAATAATATTAAATTAATAATTATTACTTTTATTAAAAATAAAAGCCAATATTCCATATCGTCACAAACGCACAAAATATTAAGCTCCTTCAGTTATTACACATTTTACCCCTCATATAGCACAAAATGATTCACATATCCTCCTTCTGGCGTTCCCTTGCACCCCCGGTGCAATTGTTTGTTTATAAGATTATATGATACATGTGAGATAAAGGTTCATTATTTATCATATATAAATAAATTTTATCAATATTGTACATTTACACTTTTATGAGGTGATGTTATAAGTAAATTCATAAATATCTCTTTTTAATCCTCATTTTACTCCATGAATATGTTTGGAAATGAAATTTAAATAGATTAATTTTCTCCTAACCTATGTATCATCAATATTGTACATTTACATTCTTAATTATGAGGTGATGTTATAGGTAAATCCATCAATATCTCCTTTTAATATTGATTTTACTCCATGAATATATTTGGAAATGAAATTTCAATAGATTAATTTTGTTGCTATTATATGTTTTAGGAAGATATGGTTAGGAATTATCTCTTATTCTTCTTAGAAATAATTATATATAATTTTTTTTTCTTTTCAAAATAGATTAAAAAAATTATATGAGAAAAATTATTAGTTCATCAATATGTCTATGTGTGTGTGTGTTGTGAGGAATAATTTCATAGTTCAACTTAATGGTTCATTATATAATCATGTGATCATCACCAATGATATATCTTAAAAAGAAACTGAAAAGCCATGTGTACAAAATCGATGTATACTCTAGAGAGTGGTTCTCATATCACTATGTAAATTGTTCTATGCTACTTCACCAAAACTATAAGATAAACTGTAATACACATCATATATGCACCATAACAATTGGTGCAGGGTAAAACCCACCTGCCACATCTTTGTACTCGATCCAATTTTCTCTGTCAACTCTTCTAGCTATGGGAATCTCCTCCAAGGATCATAATACCCCCAAGGCCTATGCCATGCCTTCTCGCATGCGGAACTTCTTCACTTGATGGTTCTAAACCATACTATAAGTCCCCACGTTCTATGGTCTAATCCACATCATACCTATCAACATTTAACCGCTCTTTACACACCCTAAATATAATGACTAGCCTACTCTCATTAATATATACCCCAATAAATACAAGCCACTTAGGAATTAAGCCCCAAAACCTTGGGCTCACTCGTTTTACATATTCAAATTGATATTTGAATGTATCAACTACTCGACCCTCTCGTATTTCAACTGTGATGTTTAATGTATGTCGACCTTTTCAATTCGAACTTCGTCACTTGGTTTCAACCAAACACATGGCCATTCACATAATTATACAGTCCTCCTTATTATAATCTCTGCCAATCGTCAAAGATCGTAACAAATATCTACTTTGGTCTATAAATAAACGGTCATACATAAACCATTCTTGGCTCCACAGTAATTTACCTCTCAATCCGACGGTCGATGGAGCATCGCGCCGGTTTGGAGGATCCAATGGACACAACGAAATCTTGTGTAATAAACACGCCCAAGGGTTAATCTGCAATGAGAACAGTTTTATAATTCCGCCCTTGGCCACGTGTCTCACGGAGACATATGTCGCGTCCTTTTCACCAATTCTGCTTACCACCTCCAAACTTGTGTGATATTGTCGATTTTCCAAACGGTGGTTTTACTGTGCACTTCGGTCACGATGCCGCCTCTTATCTTCTAGGTTCCGTCGAGCTTTCTTTTATTGTACTCCGCCTCCGATCCTTTGACTCGTATCTTCCTATACTAGTTTTTTTTTCTTCAATTAAGGACTCACACTCCATGAGGTTCCTTCACACGCCAGTTCTATGTACGTGGTAGCACCGATCGAACCTTGAATCGAAGGCTCGAGCACAATTCTCTATTACGCTGTGGGGAGATCCATAATTTGGACCTATGGACCCTCTCTACCATGGCATTTCCCACTGTATTACATGAGTCTCGACCACAACATTGTCATAAAACTATCCAATGCCACACCGTCCACTGTCATGGCGCTTAACACAGGTTATCACACAACTTTATTCGTCCGGAAATTCTTACACCGAGTTAAACTAATATCCAATGGGTTCAGGAAAGGCTAGAACCTCTCGTACAGAGGCTAGTAATTCAGGAAAGGACTCGGTTCCTCTTTCAACATACAGGACCCCATTAAACCACAATTATCGAGTATGTATTCCAGACTACTATACAGTTGATTATCGGGACACAGAAACCATTCACGCCATAATTAACTCGACAAATGCACAATACCATTGAAATAATTCTACATTTATGCAGTGAAGTACTTACAAATTTGGCTCGACCAGATCTTCGAATAACTTGGCCCTTCTCCTCTACTCTGTCTCTACGATAGTCCTACGCAGCCTATGCGGTTCTCTATGCAGGTCTGCCTTATTATGCCTATAAGGCTTATTTTTATACAAACCTTTAATCGACTCAACTCCTCTAATGCTAAAAACTCTACATATCTCTAACTTTGAGACTAACCCTCTGACAGATAGAGACGGACTCCTAAAATTAGGTTAACTTCTGAAACTGACTATCTCTTCAGGTGCCCATTAATCATTCGGGCAGTTACATTTTCTTCTCTAATTAACTAAAAATAACTCAACTATGAATAAATACATGGGGAAATAAAACATGAGACCCCCCTTTACATTTATTTATGGACAAAGGCTGTTTTGAGCCTAATGCCCCTACATCAACAATTGCCATACAACTAATTTTTTTAGGATACATGTGGCATTCTAGGGGTAAATTTCATATGATGTGTATATCAATATATTAGGTGTTGTTAAGGTGTGAGTATCTAAGAAATGATAAGGAATATCCATACATCATGATCTTGTAATGTGACTATAAATTGTGTCTATAATTTCCATAAAATGTATAAATGATTTGTTTAAAAAAAATCAACACAATCAACCCTAAACAATGCTCATGATGTGGAATGTCATTGGCGAAACCAAAATGATGGTCACATGTCCCATTTCTATAGTAATGGTGATCATATATATGTTGTAGCGACACTTGATGAGTAATTAAATAAATCTCAGAGTGTGACTCATTGTGCCATATTTTTTTAAAGCATGATTTGTTTTTCTAGTTTTTACTAATTTGTTAACATATTTTATTCATTTGGAAAGCTAATTAATGATGCTTTAAGTAATTAGGACCTAATGAGAGATCATCTTCACATCTTCACTGAAATATATTTAGTAATTGTAGTCACTATATGGACCACACATGCATGCTACTTAAGAAAAATTGAAATATAAACTATAATACACATCTTATATCTGCCATAACAATTGTCATACAACTTATTTACTTCTAGATACATATGAAATACTTCAGGTAAATGCCATATTATGTGTATACAAATATAGTAGGTGTTGGTAAGTTATGAGGATCTAAGAAATGATAGGGTATCCACACATTAGTGCCCTAGTGAATTTTTTGCATAATTTTCTATTTGTTGTAATTTTGTTGCCTGGATTTGTTATAGATTTCAAATAATACAATTATCTACCAATTGTTATTTATAAAGAAGAATTAAAATAAGTAGTCACCTAAAAGTGAGCCATGTGAAAAAATTGGTAACATGAGTAACCTGGTAAGCTGTAAATGAAAAGTGAATAACCTCCACTCACCAACAGGTGGCAGGTAGGGTTGGAATTTGGATTTCTCTTTACCCGTCACATAGTTTTTTTTGACGTTTTGGTCATTATTTTTCTAGTCAATAAATGTTACGTTTAAAATTTTTCACTTGATTAATGACGTTCTCGTAATAAATTAACCCTTCACCAATAAAATTTTGATTAAAAAAATTGAATGCTCTTCCATTTTCTTTGGATTTTGGAGTGTGATATATCTGTGTCATGGAATTTTAATACCTAAAGTTTCAAGAGAAATAGTTGATTCTTGTCAAACTAATATTTCCTCAATATATGCTATGATCTGCTAAAAATTACTTTAAAAAGAAAGTAACCTTCCAATATAAAGAAAAAAACATGAACGAGCTTTCCCTAAATTGCAATAAATTTATGTTTATTATTAATATTGCATAATATGTCTTATAAAAATTGCATAATCGGACTAAGAACAGATCCTCAGTGCATTTTTTATTGTTTTTGTGATTAAAATAATGAACCAAAGAACACTAAGGCACTCAGAGAAATCAATCTATGTATTATTTCTCACAAAATCATGTTGAGTAATGGAGACTAAGCGCTAGATTTTTTTTGTCCTCAATCTCTCTATTAATTATGTCCATGTAGTTATAAGAATAACAAGCCAAAGAAATCTTAGGCTTCTAGAGAAATTAGTCTCTGTGTGCAGAAATTAATGATTACTATTGACTAAATGTTATACCATTTGAAATTGTTGAGTGAAATTAATCAAGCCATGATGTACCATTTGTCACTATCTATTTTCTCATGTATGAAAGTTGATGTACCATTGAAAGTTTAATAATTATAATATATATATATATATATATATATATATTAATTTAATGATTAATAATAATTAAATTAAAATTCTTAAAAGACAAAATAAAAGCCTAATAATCACGAACTATTATGATAATTTAAAAATATAGAACTCAGGCTGAACATAGTTACAAAAATACCAAGAAAAGAAGAGTGCATGTGCATGATAACCTCTTTCTTGAAAACCTATGAATGTCATTCTCAATGAAGACTCAAGACTCAACTGGATTGGATTGTGTATCAAAATAGTAGGAATGAATCAAATTTCAATGAATGAATAACTTGATCGAGAAAATTTATAGGGAAAGGTAAATTGACTGTAAATATACTAAACCTCACTTCCATGATTAAAAAAACACCCCCACCTTCTCAGTGGTCCCATCATGGTCCACCTATTGAAAAAAAACCAACAAATATTATTTTTTATATATTTTTGCATGGCCATTAGACAATGATTTACTATGGTTTTCCTACTAAATTCCAATGGATGATTATTAAAAAATATTGAGAATTAGTTTAGTCTCAAGGCATAGCCAAGAGTCTTACTGGATAATTATAGATTACCTCTCCATTGGATGATTGTACATTTTTCATCTACTTTTTCATGTGAGTTTCAGTTGATGCTAGATCTTTGCCTTCTATTTCTTTAGTGAAGCTAAGAGTTAACTTTGATCTTACATTAATAAATATACTTGCATGAATATCCATGCTTTTATACTTCCCCACTATGGTCAATGTTGATGTATGGCCTTGGCCCATTGATCTTACAATTAACTCACTATTCATATTCAATTTTCTCCAGTTCAGCCCAATAAAATAAGGAAAACAGAAAATGAAGTCCTGATTTTTCTTTCGAGTGCTCCTACATAATACAAATACTCTTAAAAACCAATTAATATATAAACTGTCATCATTCATGCTAAAATCAGTTTGAATTTTTTTAATGAATTTGCTTACAATTAATAGATTACATTGCTCACAGAATAAGAGATAATTTAGAACTATGATTTCACAATAATAAACTACCCTAGCAGTTCAAACTTCGAACATACCTTATGAAATTAAAATATGGCAGGTTAATGAGCCAATCTAGTTTCCTCGGAGCCAATCTTGAGCTCGGCCTAAGTCTGAATGCCTTGAGAGTGCGAGTGTAAGGACCTAGATGCCTAAAGCTTTTATTTTGTGCTTGTGTAATTCATTGTTTGACCATCAAGCCAAGCCACCAGCTATATTAACACTACTTCATGTTGGGGCAGATTAGCATTCTAATTTTTTAGTGCTATAGCCATACTTTTTCACTGCTTCACTAATCACAACCTTGGAAGTTTGCAGGGTAACGGGCTTTATTCTTTCTTTGGTGTTTTATGTAAAAGAAAGGATTTGTGAACCTTCTGTAAAAGGAAGGGGAAAACTAAATTGATACTAATTTTAAAATATCAATAATGATAAGTGGTAATTCCTTTATTAAATTTTTAATATTGAGTGAGCCAAAAAAGTAACTTTCCTTACTTTTTGAGTACAGCCTTGCAATTGCGAAGAGGACTAGTGTTGCAAAATTATTGGTAAGTGGAAATTAAAGGGCGTAAGAACGTTTTTGAAAAAATTTCAAACGTCAAAATTAAGTCTTCTATCCTTCCTAGCACATCATGGAAAATGGGAATCCGCAAATTCTAGTCGTCAAATATGTGCAAAATGCCTTATGACGGGCAAAATTGAGGACTAGTCCTATGTTGCTACATGATTTAGGGTTTCATGTGGCAGCAAGGAACCTTGTAAAGTTTTTCAAGGATAGGAAAGGAGAATATTTTCAGTTAATCATCACATGAAACTTCATCACCATTTGAAAATTGTTTCCTTTCAAACAATAAGACTACCCAACTATTTCATTATTTAATTTAGATTGTGTAATACAAAAAAATATCCTAGATAACTTAAATTCAATGTAAGCACTTTTGCAAAAATTTAGTGGGGAGAACCTTCAATTACATTTATTTTGAAGATCCACTTGCATTTTAAGCCATTTTAATTAGTCTTTCATGGCTATTCTAGTAAAGATTTCAACCTCTTGTAGAAATTTGTTTGTCACTTGTATTAGAAAAGAAAAAATCAAATGTATATAAAAATGATTTGAAATGCAAAAATCAAATGCGCGCTACATAAAAATGATTTTATTAAAAACTGCATTAGCGTCTAATATCACGCGCACATTCGCCCTCAACTCTTGTAGAACAACATTCGCCCTCAGCTCCTGCAGAACAGCATTCGCCCTCAGCTCTTGCAGAACAGAATTCGCCCTTAGCTCTTGCAGAACAGCATTTTCCCTCAGCATTCGCCCTCAGCTCTTGCAGAACAGAATTCGCCCTCAGCTCTTGCAAAATGGTAAGTTCTTACTGCAGGCCCTTCCTCCTATAGTAGGGTTGACTCTATTTGGGTTTTTTTGGTCAATTCCATTGGATTGTTAGGCTATAGGGTTTTCTCTAGATGTCTTCCAATGTTCTTTCATATGAGTTTCAAAGAGGATGTGTAAGATGTGTTTGTGCTTGAATGAATTTGACTCCACCGGTTTCATGAAGTTTAAGCTATGGATTTTAGTTCGACAAACTCATCCATCTCAACACCCAGTAACGAAATGCTCTTGGTCTGATCTATATTGAAGGTGAAGTGAAAAGTGGTATAGAATGGGAGATCGAAAGTCATCAACTTTATCACAAGGGTAGTACTCTAGATCGAAAGTGATGAGCTTTAGTTCTCCAGATTTGGGGATTTTCTGATATTTGGGGATTTTCCTATGACATACAAAAGGTCACATCCATACAACCATATCAAGGTCAATGTTGAGATCATTCTCATATAGATATAGGTCACTGATATATAGGGTTAATATCATCATCACTATCCATGGAAACCGAATGGTTACAAAATCCGTGATTGTGGTTGGCTCATTTATAATTATTACCCATTTATAGTAGAGCACGGAAACACTAAATATGGCCCGAGCAGAGCCTTTACAATAGGCAATGGAATTGCAGCTGCTTCATCAATAACCAATAGCTCCACTTGAGAAAAAATTTCATAATATTGGGGCTGGATATACTGCAGAGCAAACAATTGTAGTTATCATTCGTGCTCCAATATATTAATATACTTTTTACATTGAACTGAAGAAAGGGAAACAAGAAAATGCTAGCCATCATACAATGCTTTGACATAAGAGTTTTGAGTGACATACTTGAAAAAAGAACTCATCCACTGATATTTATAATCATTTGAGTTATTCAAGTTAAACACAATGTCAAGAATCAAGATTGAATATCCTCTATTATCTTAATCACCCAATACAATATTTAAATTTTTCCCAAAGAAACGCTTATTAAATTGGCAGCCATTATTTCTCCCCGCTTTAAAAACCCTACATTTAATGAAAACAAGCATTGCATTTCAACTACAAAAATCTATTAGTGTTCAAGTGTACATGTGTGCATCACTTGTGTAGGGTATTCCTTTTCCACTTTCACATTATCCAAGAATGTGTGCAGTATAGTTCATATTTTTTGTGATTTAGATTATCTTGAAAAAGGAAAGGTAAATTATTTCCCATGGAAAAATAAGGTTTTACCTTTTTACTACTGGAAATGGTACAACAAAGTTCCATTTCTACCTAAAACTCCTATGAAACAGGAACCAAATAAAGGCCATGTCCTCAATGGACATCATTTGTCTTTGAAAATGGCCATTGCACCTTGTTGTTTCTTATGATACATCACGATAGTTTCTTAGGTCATTTCTTGTTTCTTGAGATGAAAAACAACCAAAGAAATCATGAAGATCCTTTCAAGAAATAAATGACCATTTCTCAATCATATCTCAACTATTTTTTATTTTATTCAGTGGTTGCTTTCTTTGAGAGAAATTTGACACTTTTATAAGGAATATAACATAAAAACACAAAATGGGAAGGAATTGATGAGGTAGATGACCTTTAGTTGTTGTCAATTAAGAATTGATAATACACGATGCATGTTTTGTACTACAAACTAGATTCCTTCCTCGAGTTAGGACATAGAGTATTGAATCAAATTTGTAGTTTCTAACTTCTTGTATTGGTTCATCAACCTTGAAATTTAGACATTGCATGTCTTCATTGCTTCATGTTTGAATAATTTGCATTATATCGTACAATAGGAAATTAGGAATTATGATTATTATTACTTTATGGATCTGTTAAGTTACTTTTAATTTTGCATGGTTTAGTGTGAAATTATTCTAGTGTGCCCCTAGGCCCAGGTGAAGGAATGCCAAGGACTGCGAACCCTAGTTTTTAAATGGTATTGTTTCTTATACCCAAAAACCCCTCAACATAACTTCTTATTAGTTCTTAACAATAGTGTTGTAAACAATTTGAGAATTGATATAGCAAAATCTCACACTTCTCAAGATAAAGTCCTAAAGCTAAAGTGTGATACCATGTGTAATTCAATAGCCCCATTGTCACCTCACCAACCTCTTTTCACTTCGGACTAGCTCTCCTCCAACTCAAGGGGGGTTCTCCCTAGTAGATTTTAGGGATCTAATGGCCCAACCAAACCAAGTCAAGAGCCCCCTAACTCTCTATGTTTACTACTATCAATCAAAATATTGAACAATAGGGTCAGACATGCATCCTGAAGATAAAATTGCCAGGGTATTTTTGGGTAATTTCAAAGGGAAAGTCCCCAAACACATATAATCAAGGAATTATAACGTGATTTCAAACATTAAATATCAACAAAATCGTTTAAAGGATATTGAAAGGAAAAATTTGATGGAAGATAGAAAGTGCCTTACTTAAATGCTCTAAGGATTTTTCAATAGTTGCTCCAAAAGCTTCACTTCAAGGCCCTTCAAGATTGTCTCCAACAATGCTATACCATCAACTTCAACAATGTTGCTCCAAAAATGTCCTCAAGGTCTTCACAACAATTTTACTAGAAGTTGCTCCAACAATATATTCAATAAGGTCTTCATTGTCAACTCGTCTCTTGTTTGGGTGCCTTAATGTGCAATGACATGTTTCGAGGACTGAATTCAATGCAAGGCATATTTGAAACTCTAACTCTGTCTTCTGGTGTCTTATTAGAAATTATTTCAGTTTTCATTTTGTGTTTTCAAGTTAGATATTGTTTTCAAGTTTTTACATTTATAATTTTATTGCAATGTGGGAGACTGATCAAGGCAGTGCAGGAACAACCCCGAGACGGGATGATCGCGGAAAGAAGCCAACGGAAGAACATGTAAAGTGCCAGCATTGCTCTATCTTCAGGTATTTTAGTTATTTACATAATTGAAATAATATTAATTTTGTTCAAATATGCAGACACCTAGCCATGTATGCCTGATGATTCCCTCTATGAGGAAGAGCTTTCTTCATCCCTATCTTCAGTGCTCTTGTTGTGAAAAAATGCACGAAATGCAAGGTCAGAATTTGATACTTTGATAGACGCACCTCAAACACCTAAAACAGAAGAGAGGATAAAAAAAATTATGACCCAGCTAGAAACATATCAGGTAATAATAAAATGTCAAAAGGATATTTTTTTTTCTGCATGAGATGAATTGTGATAGTTTGATTTTTAATTTTTACATTGACTAAACTAACAAAAAGTTCTTTCGTATGTAGCATTTTCTGACACTTTCTGAACCTGGTGTTGGTGGTAGTGGGACACAAGGGCAATAGATTGCCCAAGAACCCTCTCATACACCTTCTACTCCTTTAGGTGCCAGCCAAGAAACACACCCTACCCAAGCAGACACCCACCCAACCACTAAACGTGTTGGCAGTGATGAGGCTGATATGGCCAACTACATTATTGTGTTTGCTAGAGCTACACGTGTCAGCTCCACAGGGACCATTAATGGCACGTTGTTGGTGAATGATGAAGGTGTCCCTATAAAGCACGTACATCTCCCAAGTAAATTTTAATATTTTAACTATTTCATGTACTCTATCTAAAACATATTTATCATGATTTTTATTTTTAAATTAATGATAATATCTTTTTTTTTCTATGTAGGAAACAATGAGTTCTACGGGTTTTGGGAGAGCCATGCATTGCTAATTTTTGGCCCAACCATATACACAAGGTGGAATTCCCAGAATTCCAACCTAAAAAAAGAACTTCTAGATTATCTAGAAGCCCTTTTTGGGGTCGGCACATTTGACAGGACATCGGTGGCTCGGGTAGCCGGCAAATATTTAAAATATACCAAGGACACTTATAGGACACAATTTCAATTTAACCTTAGATACGAGCATCCTCTCACAGTTCTAGAGAGTGAGTAGAGAGCACTCATCCATGATGGAAAAGATAAAAGGGCAAAGAGAGAAGGAAAAATGCCAACTAGACCCACAAGGTAAATTACAACTTTAATTCAATAGCTTTAATTTTCTCTATGTATAAAATAAAAGTGTGTTACGTCATATCTGACTTCAATATTTTGATGATAGGTTGCCTGACACCTCGAATACAACCAAAGCTAGGATTGAAAAAAAGGGCCATCACAAGCTAGGCCAGGGCGAATACTTAAAATTAGCTGCAAGAATTGTAATTAAGTAGCTAAACATCTTATAATTAATTGTATCGCCTTCCAGCGTTTTTGTAATCCTATCAAATATAATTAAAAATACACAATCATATGTAATGTAGGGTGATGAATTCAGAATAGAAACTACAGAGCAAGATAAAAATATCGCTTTCCATTTCGTCTATCAAGCCGTAGTTGAACACCACAGAAGCTTGAGCATGCCAATTCCTCATGTCATTCCTGCATCACCTCGTTGTTTGAGCATGCCAATTGTCTACCACTTGTACCAATTAGCACATGTCAATCTCTGAGTGGTGCCACATTTCACCTATTTTCGGCCCACTTGACCACCTAAAAAACTCAAATCCACACACCATGTGCCATTATCATGGAGTGACACATGTCCTAAATATTTAGGCCGATAGGCCTTCTATTATGAAAGAGATCAATTTTTTTTCATCAATACTTATTATCTAGGCACGACACCTATTACTTGTTTAATCTGACAGTCACAGTCTCTAGGGTTACCTTCTAGGTTTGACATACCACTGGTTTCTGGTATATTTCCATGGAATCGGTTTGAAAATACTAGCAACAATCCACACACCTCCAACCATCAACAGACCTGCCGTTTTAGTAGCCGTATTTCCACAACTGCCAATACACCTGCCATTTTAGTTGTTTCATTTTGGAAACTGCCAATACACCTGCAGTTTCATTCTCCTGGACTTTGTGTATGCATATTTTTCATATAATTTTATCACGAAGTTGGCTGCAGTGCTTTGACATGCCTTTGAATATTTTTGCAGGTTAGAAGACATTTCAGTCCAGAGCTATTGAATAGACTTGATGAGATAGTTGTATTTTCCTCTTTCTCATGATGAGATCAGAAAATTTGCTAGACTACATATGAAAGATGTAGCGATTCGTCTTGCAGAGAGAGGTGTTGCTTTAGGGGTTACAGACACTGCTCTGGATCTTTTTCTTCAGGAAGCCTATGATCATGTAAGTAATCACTTTATTTTTCTTTCTTTCTTATTCATAGTCTATCTTGCCAGGGGCTGTGCCCGTTATGGTTTGTTATGAGACCATTGTCAATTTCATCACTGTCCCTCATAATATGTTTGATAGTGTTTATAAATAATAAACAAGTATTACACCAAACAATAAACAATTAACTGTACTATGAGTAATATGATATCTTGAAATAATTCTCATTATAATTTCATAACCTCTGCTCTCACTTGGTGGTGTCTATATCACTAATTGTGTCTTCTTTAAAATTATAGTTACAGCAGACAATGAACAATCAACTGCACTGTGAGTGATATCTTGTAATAATTCTTATTATAATTTCCTAACCTCTACTCTCACTAGGTGTCTATATCACTAGGTGTATCTATTTTAAAATTATAGTTTTAATGGTAGATAAATTGTTATCTTAAAATTATAGCTTTGATGGTGATACCTTGTGATTGATAATGCAGTTTGAAGCAGCTTTGGCTTTGACTAATATAGTCTCAGGAACCTCTGAGAATACAAAGGTTGTGATTGATTACGGGGCACTACCTATATTTTTGGAACTTCTTACCTCTGGGAATGATAATGTTCGAGAACAGGTAGCACGTTTATTTTAGAGGCATAAAATTATTCTTCCCAACTATCTTTATATGTCTGTAATTTTGGAACTTGATTTAAAAAACTAGTACCCAACTTTGAGTTCAACTGGTGTTCGTGTAAGGATGTTTGGGCTTTGGGAAATATTGTTGGAGACTCTGCAACATTTAGAGATCTTGCCCTCAATCATGGAGCTCTAAGGAAGGTGCTTGCCTAGTTGAATGATACTGCCAAAATTTCAATGATAAGAAATGCTACATGGGCTCTGTCAAATTTTTTCCGTGGTAAACCCCAACCACTATTCGAACAGGTAAGCAGAATACATTTTCTGCCTCTTCTTCTTAGTTCGCAGATACTGTGGATTTTTTTTATAGATATTGGTGCTTGGTAGATTTGGACGTAATATGGACCTAGGCGCTTGTTCATTACAATGACTCTGTCATCAGGTTTTAGAAAATGCTCAGAAATTTGGGTTTCACAAGGGGATTACCCATGCTTGCAATTATCGATTATCAATCACATTCAAAAAAAGTCTTTCGTAGCATTGCTGAGCTCTTTGTAGGTGAATTTCTGAGGCAATTTCACAATATCTGAACTAAATTTGTTTGTCCTTTTCAATACTCTGCGCTTGTAACAGAACCAGACAAACAATCTAGTGGCCAATGCAACAACAACAACACCTCCTGTTGCAATGCCTACAATTCACCCTCTCTGCACGCATGAATGACTATGGCACCCTCTTTTGTGAACAGGTACTGGAGCTGAAGGTACTGGTTTCCATTAGGATAGTGGAATTCAACATCCAAAATAGTATCAAATTCCACTGCAATAGTATTCCCTAGCGAGGGCAACAGTTCATTGAGACCTATTTAACTCATCACCCCCAAATAGCCTCCAGGGCTACCCAGAGTGTGATCATCGGGAGCAATAACAAATACTGATTCATCCCCAATTGAAACAAGAAAAGGACCCACATTGGTTACAGAAAATGAGAAACACGTTTTGAAAGAAGAAGAAACTTTTGTATTAGGGTCTAGAAATTTAACTAGTCTATTGTACAATGCCCTACTTGCACTTCAAATTGGTACTCCCAACTCCATGCTAAGGCTCACTGTGTCATTCTTCAGATGAGAATCTTAACCTGAAGTTTGATTCCAAAAAACCCAAGACCCGTATTCTATGAGTAGAGTTCTGAGCGAAATACTTCACAATAGGAAGCAAAAGAAACATCACAAAATTTCTCACTTTAGACTGATAATTTTCTGTGAGAAAATTCAACTGCGGACAGTAAAAACATAATATCAAACAAAACCAATCCACAATGGAATTTGAACATGAGGATTTATAACCAAATAAAACCCTCTCCAAGTTAAAATAATTCCAGAATGGCTTTAAGATTCTACTAATGAGCACTTACAACAGCATAGAAATTACTGTCACAATGAAATCTGCTGGAAGCAAAGCCCTTGTACAGTTTCTACATTTCCACCATGGAAGCAAGAATCTTTCTATCTCTCATGATCTGGTTTTGTGGTCAGATCCTTTGCTATGGCTGTCTTGTTCTGCTAAATGTGAATCTTTCTTATCTTTGTATCTGGTTCTCATTTAGGATCATGGCTATCTAATCTTGTTGTGGCTTTGACTATACAAAATTGTTCAATAGGAAAATGTTGACTCTTCTATATAGGGGAGCTTCAATGGGTGCTCTCAAACTACTCTACTACATTAGTTGCACTCTCAATGGACTTCTACAACAATTGCCACCATCAATCTGCTTTGTTACAATGATGGCTCACATCAACAAACTGTGCTATAACCATTGGCACCATGAATCTTCTCTCTGCTTTGTCAAATGGTTGGCAACATCAACTAACTTTGTGCTCCTCGGGGTGATGACAGTGGAAAACACTTTTTTGGGTAGCTTTGTTTTGTCTCTGATTCAAGGCAGAACTATGTTGGCCTTGTTTTTTTAGTCCTTGGAACTTAGTTCTCTCATATTTTCCATCCTATCCCCAGTTTTCTACCAAGAAATACATAACTTCACGATATCAAAATTTACTATTTTTGGCCATTTATCTTTAGTAATGGTGCAGCTTTAATTTGGTGCATTCGTACAGTATCTGAAGAGAACTCTCGAGCTGTTATTCAATATTTTAGCATAACTACTACATTTAACTACCATGCTCTAATATTTATATCAACCATAAACATTCTTAAGGTAGTTCCACGTTTGTGAAGTAGAAGGAATGCTTCTGATAGCTTCTTATCATAGTGGTACAATTCTGTTCGTAGTTTATCTTTTATAAACCTCCAATTTTCCAAACGTAGTAGAGACTACAGTTTGCATCTCAAATTTTGGACAACTCTGTTTATTATTATACATAAAATGCATTAAGAATACAATGTTTTGTCTACTAAGCACAAATAATTGTTGTACTGAGTCATCTAAACAACTTGACATCCTCGTTTTATATTCCTTTTCTGTTTTCGCAAAGTTTCCTCTGCTACGGAAAATGTAATTATATTATTTGTTTTCCATCGATATATGGATTGGATCTAATTAGACATAAAACCTTGCTACAGTGGTTATTCGAATGGGTTAGAATGTGCATTTTTATTTGTTTCTTTTGAAATACATGCATTACCACTATGCGAGATCTTTGCATTGATGGTGCCTCTGCTTGGTGGTGTCTCTGAGATTGAGTTGATCCAAAGGAAATGGATGTGCATCAGCGATTGATTGCTCTTTGCTAGTACTGTAATCCAAATCCTCTAGCATGCAAACAGGTGCTGCAACAATTATATCTAGGATTGATCGTTTTTTTCTCACCTTCACTTTAGGCTTGGAAAACTTTTTTCCAGATTTTTTAGCATTTGACTCACCTGATAGACAGTGATATATGTGGGCATTTAAGGCTATATTGGATGTAGATGAGAAATATCTAAAAATAGGACAAACCTTTGGTATCATGGCCTCTGGAAGAGATCCCAGATTCCCAAATTCTTCATTCTTCCCAGGATCTGCCTTGCTCTTCTCCAAAGTTTGGATCTGCCTTGTAGGCTCCTGCCTCTTCTACACTGCTTGAATTGGAGCACCTCCATTATGATATCAAATCATCCGCTACTATGAAATGACACAGGTTGCAGATGCTTTGATAGACTTTCCTTTTGGGCACTTCACCGCGAACCAAGTTTTAAAATGTCACAACCCACTTGATATTTATCCCTAGCAAAAGTGTCACATGTGAAGATCAGGCTTTTGATGAAGTGAATAACTTGGTAAAGAGAATTTTTTATTACTTATGTATTCGGCCCAACAATATAGATTTTGATGCACTATCATTTTTAACCATGTGCTGAAAAACATACAAAAAACTATGTTTTTAGTGAAATTTGAGTTCACAAGAATCGATGCCAGTCAAAATCTAGATCTTGCTCCCAGCTTATTGGTAAAAGGCGGTACTCATATTTCATGCAAGTAATCGAATGCATTTTTCGTTGTTTTATCTCGTCTTATTCGAACTTCAAGTCTAGCATCAATGATTTTCTTATGCTTCAGAAAAACGGTATTATGATTTAGAGAAGTGTATCTACTTCTTATTATACTTCTTAACTTCCAAGTCTAGCATGAATGATTATTTTATGCTTCACACATAATAGAGTTTTCATTATACTCCTTGAATTATTTTTTATTATTTGAATGAGACAAACTTAAAACGAGTAAGCTAATATATTAACAAAATGATTTCTGTCACAAATCTAAGATTCTTATAGGAATTCAGTGGAAATTTCAGGCATCACCTAAGTAATCTTTAGTGTCTGCAAATTTTGACATCCAGAGAGAATTTTGTTACAAAATTAGGCAGCTCCTACTTGAAAACATGTTGATGTTGATGCGTAGCAATATCCTTCATTTATAGCCATGTGTTGGAATATTTGAAAATTCCAGAATAACAATGGAGAGAGTGATACTCTCCTCTTCTAACACAGAGAAAATATTGAAATTTCTTCACTAGAAATAGAGTTCAACACTTTGAAAAATTTCTATTCCTTAAAAAAAAAAACTATTACAAATTCTTCCTCACTGAGAGGGATTACAAAATGTGACTGCTGCAGAACGCAGTGCACTCAAAATTCTTCTCTATCTCTAAAACTACACATTGTTGTGCTCTTCAAAACACTTACACTGCTATTGTGTGTAATAATAAACTTTACAACTGCATTCCGAAACAGGCTCACAGCCCTTTTCTTTTATATGCAAAGCATATATTAAGAACATCAAAAAACTATGCAAATAACAAATCTATTAAAATGCTCTTGGGGTCCACAATTTATAAATGTTTTAATATATATATGAAATATATATATATATATAACATATATACGTCGCATTTAAAACAAAATATTACCAAAACCATTGTGGAACCTTAAAAAACAATAAAAATATTCCACTACGCATTATATAAAACATATAACAAAACATTTGTCAAAACTTCAAACGAACCCTTTAGCCGTGGAGCCCGCCGAACTTCAAACGATGATAAACCATAATGCAAACCAAATTTGCATTCCAAAATAGCCTGTTGATGTCGGCCAATTTTGTGACATGAAAACCAAATGAATTCCCCCCTAATCTTTTTCGGGTCTGAATTTGGGCTGGCGTACGGAGAGAGAGTTGTGACGCGAATTTCTTATCAAATTTGCCCTAAAATTTTTCAGGTCCAGATTTCCACTATGTGAGCAGCCCAAACAAAGATCCGCTCCAATCAATTTCTACCATGTGTCCTCCTTTGGCTTGCTGTGGTGCAGGACCACCAAAATTTAAACAAAACCCACGCTTCAATCAAAAGTTTCCCTGTTTCTATTTTAAACCTGTTTTTGAAATACAGAGCCATGTACTCTGTTTTCTGTTTTAACCCTTTATTTTTAATGTGCAGGATTGTTTGTTTTTTTTAAACCTTGACTCTAACTGTTCGAACACTTTGGCAAGCGGCTTGGTGAAAGAACTTCTTCAAACAAATATAGAAGGCGGCTCTCAGTACAGAGGTAGGTGAAAGTAATATTTCAACATTTGAGTCTTAACATATATTAGTAAGGAGTATTATAGTAGTTCACACCTGCAATACTCACAAAGGGAACACAGACAAACCATCATCTCTCCAAAACAGTGACTAAGATTTTCACAATTGGTTTCTTCAGATTTATTGATGCCACAATACCATGTCTCTTTCAGATTACTTCAAATTCACCGAATGCTTTCAAGCGATTGTCATTATGAATTAGTCAAAACAGGTTTCAGCATACGACAAGGATTTATATGCATTAGATTTGGATAGTTTAACTACCACTTCGCACATTTCCAAACGTTTATATCCAAAGAACTACTTCACTTTTAATCAAGCTGTTGGAAAATTTTGTTTCATATTTTGACATTATTAATGCCAACCCTGACTTGCGACTCTTCGAAATGAAGATTCAAACAGTTGAGTAATGTGGTTATTCAGGAACAAGAGTCAGATTATACATGTATCAAGGTAGGCTTGATCCAGATGAACTCCACCTGCAGATTACAGATGTCTATCAACACTCATATCCTTCAATAGTGTAGTTTGCAATACCATCTCATTCAGTATTTTGGCATTCAAGAGTCAAGATCAATAAAAATGCATGAATATTTCTCGGACTGCTTATATTGTCAAATCATCAACTCTAAACCTTTGAACACCAACCAAACAAAATTGAGCACCTGGTCACTGGATTAAAATTTCTCGCATGGCTACATTGTGTATAAGCTTCTATTACCCAAAACATCTCCCACAATCCCCCATAAATAGAAAACAATGGAAATGGTTTGCATCCCTCTTATTTGACAATTTCTAAGCTAACTTTATGGAACAGTTATGTTGACACCTAATCCTATGGGATGGGTGTGGATATTTAATTTTGTATAATAAATAATATTGGGAAATAAGGAAGGTCAAGAGTCATTGGGAGATGAATCCCAATAGCCTCAGCTCCATGTATAAATGCATGTTCATTCTTCATTCAATAACATATTCTGATTTGAGGAGTTACCTCCTGGTTTGACATGGTATCAGAGCCAGTCCCACTATTGGCATTTTTTCCTGTGGTGTAACTCCCTCTCCTTTGCTCAGTCAGTTTTTAATAATAGTTTTGCTGCTCCTACTTATTGCTAGACTGTTATTCTGCATTTTTTTTTCTTTGCATAACTCTGACATTTGCAGCTCCCGCAGCTCCTGAAGATTCTGCAATCCTGCAATTCCTAGAACACTGCAAATTGCAGCCTCCCTCTGCAGTCCTGCAAATATCCCATTCCATTTTTTTTTTGTAACGGCCTCTCGGCCTCCCTCTCTCCTTTCCCAACATCTTTTCACTCAACTCAACTCCCCATTCCCACTGCACCCTCCCTTCTGCTCATTCCCTACCCATCTCTTTCCTCGACCATCATTTAAATCCCTACACATACTTGCCTCGACTCATACATATTGTCATCCGTCGCTCATACATATGCTCCACGATGTCATTATAACACGCTGCATATACCGCCCTCTATTCCACAGTCCCACTGTCATCGTTATACAATACGTTGCGCTATGATATATTGCTCCCTCTCCACGTTGTTCAATACACCCTCCACTGCATGGTATCAACGCTGCATATATGGTAATACTCCCTCCACAGTGGAATCCGCTCCCCTTCATGCTGTAATACATCTCCCTCCTGCCTCACCTGCCTCACTGCACATATTACAGTCTCTGCATTTAACACGCTCTCCATAATATGCGTTGTCCATATATGTAATACCGCCTCAAATACCGCCTCATGTATGTAATACAGTTTCAAATACCGCCACTATCCATATATGTAATACAGTTTCAAATACCGCCTCTCCACCTGCGTTTAACGCATATGTAATACAGTTTGTTTGTATATATATATGTGGTCACTGTTTAAATACGCATTGTTCCAGCGTTTCATTCCGCCCCTCCGTTGACTGCTCAAACGCTATCGCATATATACAACGTTGTTTGGTCGACTATCACATATATACCACGCTGCCACTGTTCATATTTACACCCCTCCCACCATACCGTTTACGCCCTTACTTTGATACCGCCCTTCACTTATAATACAGCGCTACCTCATATATTATACCACCTCATATATATTACACCACCTCATATTACCGCCCCCCTCCCACCTTAATACCATTCATAATACCATTAATATCATACTTCCCTCCCACTATATACCGCCCTCCCATGACATTTCATAATACCACCCTCCCATAACGTTGATATCGCCCTCCCATTTCATAAAATTTCTTTCCATAAAATTTTTTTATCCAAACAAAAAAAATATATATATACATATATTTTTTTTTTGTGCAGAATTCAGTTTCGAGCAAAGATTTTTTGTCTTTTTAAATTCAGAGTATTTTCCAGCAAAGAGTTGTCCCCTTTAATTCAGAAAATCTCTGGAATTGAAAGTTTTCTAGCAGACTTATTTTTTCCTCTTCAGAAGAATTTTTTCCAGCAAACTAATGCATTCTCTCATCTCTATTGTTGGGGTGGTTCTCTCCGGCAAAGAGAACTATCTTGAATGGTCTCGGAAGATTAAACACACACTCATTTTTAATGAGTTTTGGAAAGGAATCTGTGAAGGAAAAGAAGGAAATCCACCAGCAAAGCCCACTTCAGACAAAGAACTCACCATTTGGGAAAACAAGAACTGCAAGGCCTATGCCTTGATTGCAGCTTCCGTAAATGAAGAGGTGAGTCACAATATTTCATCATTCTCAAATGCCTATGATGCCTTGATCAAGCTAAAATAACTCTATGACTCACATTTAGAATTAGAAAATGTTCAATTGATGATTAAGTTGTTCAATCTTGAAATGAAGAATGATGATCCCCTTGCCTTAGCTTCAAAAGTTAGATCAATCATGCATGATATTGAAAGCACTGGTGTAGAAATGGAAATACCTCTCATAGCATATGTTAAGGCATTATATCCGACTTACTCACATTATCTTGAGTCTTTGCAAGCAAGTGGGAACCTTGACCATATCACCTTTGAAACACTTGAGAAAAAGTTTGCAGAAAGAGAGAAAGTTTTTGGGAAGATGACAGTCCCTTGATATTCCGAAGAGGCTGCATACTTGGCACATAGAGAAAAGAGTCATGCTCCAGATTCATCCATAGGAAGAGGTGGCAGAAGAGGAAGAGGAAGAAGAAACTTCACAGAAAGGGGGGGCATACAATCTGACAAATCCAATCTTCATTGCACACGTTGCAATAGAGATGGACATGATGCATCCAAATGCAGAACACCTTGGGAGAAAATTGAGCAGCAAGGAAATCAAGACAAAGGTAAAACTAATGACAAAGACAAAGGTAAAGCACCTGAATCCAATCATTATGTTCTAGCACATTGTAACAATGGAGTAACTTAAAATCTATTTGATGTTTCATTTACTTCATGGAGAGATGATTGGTTGCTAGATTCAGGAGCAACATGTCACATGACATTTAGAAAATATTTTTTTGAAGAATTCACTGACAAAGTCGATGGAGCAGTATATTTCGCAGATAAATCCAAACTCAAGCCAGCAGGGCTTGGCACAGTCAGGCTTAAGTTGCCTAGTCTTCCAGATCATATCCTACATGAGGTTCTATACCTCCCTGGGTTGAAGAGAAACTTGTTGTCCCTGGTCGAAATCCGGCAACAAGGACACTCAATTCACTTGTTTGATGGCAAGGCAGAGGTCAGAAAAGCATCAGATCACTCACTTGTCATGGAGGGAATAGAAGAAGGGAGACTCTTAAAGCTGAAAGGTTCATCTGCTCATGCTCAAAACTTTGCATTCAATTCACATCATGATGAAGGTACATTCCCATCAAGTCTTTTATGGCATGCTAGATTTGGACACTTAAACTATGAAAGCCTTCGTTTGTTGAAGAAAAATGGTGTTAATGGACTGCCTACAATTCCTAGAAAACCTAAGGAATGTGATGCTTTTATTCTAGGAAAGCATAGCAAACAGCCATTTCATGATTCACACTCCAGAGCACATAGAAAACTTGAGCTTGTTCATTCAAATTTATGTGGCCCTATGCCTATTGCTTCTGCAAATGGAAATAAATACATGATGACATTTATTGATGACTACACCAGAATGTGTTGGATTTACTTATTGAAGAATAAGTCTGATGCTTTTCAAACTTTCAAGAATTTTCATGCATGGATTGAAAATGATGCTCAAACACATATTGGCTCTCTACGTACTGATAATGGAAAAGAATACACTTCAAACGAATTTGAAAATTATCTTCGTCAACATGGAATCAAACATCAAACAACTGTGCCGTATAATCCACAATAGAATGGTGTAGCTGAAAGAATGAACAGAACTATTTTAAATATGGTCCGCTCCATGTTATTTTTCAATAATGTAAAATTGATGTTTTGGGCTGATGCAATTCTATGTGCTGTTTACATAAAGAATAGGTGTCCTTCAAGTTCAATTAGAAACAAAACTCCTTTTGAAATGTGGCATGGCCACATTCCTTCGGTAAAGCATTTCAGGGTCTTTGGGTCCACCTGTTATGCCTTGATACCCAAGGGTCAAAGGAACAAACTTGGTGCTAGAAGTAGAAAGTGTATCTTCTTGGGGTGCTCCAATACCTCCAAAGGATATCGTCTCTATGATGAAGCAAATAATAAATTTGTAATAGCAGGAGATGTCATATTTCTTGAATCTTCCAAGAGTGACAAGGTTGTTGAGCGGCAACTTGATCGCCTGGATATATTCACACATGCAAAGTCTTTCCAAGAATTTTATAATGTGATTCCACATCTTGAATGGGGGATTCGATATTGAATCAAACTATGGAATCATGTCCTGAAGCACTCTCTCCCCCACATGAAGAAACAACCACGGATGACACATTGGATGATGTGATTGACAGAATTGGGAGATTGAATCTTTAATCAATCCCAACTCAGTCAAGTGACCAGCCAGGGCCATCTCAGAAAGGTCCTCCCAAATGGCTAACAAAGACACTGGAGAATGTTCATCCTAATGAGGTTGGAAAAATAGGAACAAGGATTTCCACTCAAAAAATCGAAGGTGATGTAGATAATTATGATTCCCCTATTGATATGGATATTTCTTATAACTGTGAATTGAGTTTTTCTACAGATCATGAACCAACTTCCTTCAAAGAAGTCGCTTCTCATGATGAATGGAAAGAAGCGATGCAGAAGGAGTATGATGCCTTGATAAAGAATGGCACTTGGAAGCTGGTTGATCCACCTTTGGGAACGAAACCAATTGGCTATAAGTGGGTCTACAAGAACAAGTAAAAAGCAGATGGCTCACTTGACAAGCACAAGGCCAGGCTTGTGGCAAAAGGATTCGCACAAAAAGAAGGAGTCGATTATGAAGAAACTTTTTCTCCCACCGCAAAATGGACCACCATCCAGACTCTCTTTGCCTTAGCAGCTCAGAATGGATGGAAAGTCTATCAGATGGATGTAAAAACAACCTTCTTGAATGGAGATCTAAAGGAGAAATTTTATATGTTCCAGCCAGAAGGATTTGTGGTAAAGGGTCAAGAACACAAAATTTGCAAGCTTATAAAATCCTTGTATGGCCTCAAGCAAGCACCACGAGCCTGGTATGAGAAATTGACTGAGCATCTTCTGAAACTTGACTTCAAACATTTTGATCTTGATGATGCAACTTTGTTTGTTAAGAAAGTTGGAAAAACAGTTGTATATCTTGTGGTATATGTAGATGATCTTTTAATAACAGGAAACAATGAGAGCTATATTGCATCCATGAAGAAAGAGTTGAAGAAAGGTTTTGAAATGACTGATTTGGGTCATGTTCATTACTATTTGGGTATTGAAGTAATTCAACATCCTAAATTCATATTTCTTTCTCAAAGGAAGTACATTGGAGATCTCTTGAACAAATTTGGCATGGATGACTGTAATCCCTTAACCACTCCAATGGAACAAAACTTGAAGCTCACATCTATTGAAGGGAAGGAATTTGAAGATGCAAATAAGTATAGACAACTTGTAGGAAGTCTTATCTACCTGACCACCACCAGACCTGACATTTCATTTTCTGTTGGAATCCTCTCAAGGTTCATGCAAAAACCTTGTGAAGGACATTGGTCTGCTGCAAAAAGAGTGTTAAGGTACTTGAAGGGGACTCAAGACTTTGGAATCAAATATACACAGGTAGGCGACTTCAGCTTGATCGGATACTCTGATTCAGACTTTGATGGCGACAAAGAAACAGGGGTGTCTACTACAGGTTACACCATAAGTCTTGGATCAGGAGCTGTCTCATGGAGATCACGCAAAAAGTCAGTTCCAGCAGATTCCACAACCGAGGTAGAATATGTGGCAGCAGCTGAAGCAACAAAGGAAATTGTGTGGCTCCAAAAAATCCTGGAAGATTTGCAGATGAAACAAATTTATTCCACTCCACTCATGATCAACAACACTTCTGCAATAAAGTTGGCCAAGAACCCAAAGTTCCATGATTGAACAAAGCACATCAATACAAAGTACCATCTAATTCGACATCATGTTCAGGCCAAAACCATCCATCTACATCATTGTTCCACAAATGAGCAAACTGCTAATATCTTCACCAAAGCACTTGGAAGAGAAAAGTTTGAAAAGTTCAGATCGATGCTTGGGCTCACCAACATCCCTTCGGATTAAAGGGGGGAATGTTGACACCTAATCCTATGGGATGGGTGTGGATATTTAATTTTTTATAATAAATAATATTGGGAAATAAGGAAGGTCAAGATTCATTGGGAGATGAATCCCAATAGCCTCAACTCCATGTATAAATGCATGCTCATTCTTCATTCAATAACATATTCTGATTTGAGGAGTTACCTCCTGGTTTGACATGTTCTAGTTACCATAAACATATCTTGGTTGATGGGGTAAAAACCCATAGTCCCGGTTCTTCTCTCATTTTCAAACCTCAAGCTATGTATAGATGCCTTCAAAATTCATTCCCAAATTCAATCTAAACACTGCAAATAGAACTGCATAGAGCTACATAGGGAAGAGGAGGCCATTGTATTGAATATCTGGCCGAGGACCAGGAGACTGTAAGAAATTTCATTTATATAAGGAATCTGTTACTATTATATGTGCGTTGATTGAGTAAGTTTTCTGTGTGTGAATATATGTATGCATCCTGGTGAAAGATAACTAAAATCCTGTGGTAATTAAGAAACCCTGTGATGAGGTTATGTGCATATAGACTGGTTGAGTTCTCGGTGGAACACGAGCTAATGACTCAGGACTTATGGGCATTGGTGAATTCCACAGATAACTATGTCAAACAGTTGGGGAATTTCTCTATAATCAGTTGTGTGAACAGAGGGTGAATTAGGTTAATCACATTCCCGTGCACCTATGGTAGAGCAAGGAGATGTTGTGCTCGAACCTCCATGAGCTAGGTAAAACCTTGTAATGATTGTTTTGAATGTGTAGGTGATTGAATGAACCAAGGACCAGTGTATTGATTTGCAGAGCCGATATAACCTTGTCAGAACCATAAGACATAAACCATGGCATATGTAATGCATCGTGCCTCCTCGAAATGTTCGTGCCCGAGTTCGTTTGGTATGGCTGTGTGAAGGATGAACAATGAGGCAAATTTCAATGGTAGTAAGGCGTTGGTAAGCAGACGGAACTTGGAGTAAGAGTAGCCGGAACCTTGAGGACCACACAATAAATATGGTTTTCTGGCATATCGCACCGCCTTTGTATGGTAAGCGGTATTCCCCATTTGGATGCGATAAATGTCATAGGCCGACACGTGGCCTTGAGCGGTTTTTAAAACCCACTCTCATCGCGAGTTAATGATCATGCAACTAACTCGCGCGATATCCAGTTGGATCATTGGATCGTCAAGGCCAGAGCGACGTATTATCCACCGTTGGATGTGGAAAGGCCACTAGCAGTGGGCCCCACGTGTGTATACGTCGACTATTGTTGTCCTAACTAAGGTTAAATGGAGTTATGTGCGGTTGTTTGCATTGACAAAAGTTTATTCATATTTATGTGTCCAAGCCTCATATGAAGTCCCAGTTATAAAGTGAATGCCATCACTAAAGGTTAGCGGGGTCCGATCTTATTATATGATTGTTTATAGTCGAAGCACTGCGGGATGGTTTATTATATTAATATTTCACGGTCGAATTATGTTCATAAGAATTGGAACTCCCACAATTCATAACAAATATTGGAGATTTACTGTCCTGTTTTAAAGTTTCATTTTTTTTTTTAAATTGAACCCACCGTCGGTATACCGACACTTTGTAAGCATCGCTCTTCCAATGCCTTATAAGCGTCGGTCTTCCGACGTTTTCAACGATTTCCATTTTCATCGGTCTTGTGACGTCCGTCGATATTGCGACAGTTATTCCTAGCATCGGTATTGTGACACTTCTAGAAAGCGTCGGTATTGCGACGCTTCTGGAAAGCGTCGATCTTGTGACACTTTTGTACAGCGTTGGAATTGTGATAGTTTAGAAACGTTGGAAGATCGATAGTATAAAAACGTCGGAAGAGAGACAGTTTTCGAAACGTCGGAAGAGCGACGCTTGTTTGGAAGCGACAAAAAATGTGTCGATATTGCGACACTTTGTCAAGGTGTCGGAATTGCGACATAATGGCGAACCACGCTTTGTCTATCCTCAAACTGTCACTCTTGCGACGACTATGTGTCAAAATAGCGACGAAGTCGCCGTCGAAAATTGGGCCAAATTTTCTAGTGTGGGTGCTACTTCTGCCTAGGAGATCATGGTTCGAAGACCTGATCAAACCATCTGCAGTAGACGACGCACCTGGTAACTCCCTGAATACAAATTACTGCTGCCTAGGTGTCCTTGCGTCAAAGACTCGACCAAACCGCCTACAGTAATCGATGCACCTGATAACTCAAGAGGATGAGGTGACCAAGTTCCCATGTTCCTGGTTGGTGTATGGCGGTTTGGGGGGAGGAGGGACAAATGGTTGACTTTTTGGTGAGTGTCGTTCCTCCTGCATGCACAGTTTAACACGAGGTCCATCTTCGACAGATTAGGCGGTGGGATCCTCTTGGTAGGATCGCTCGACTGCGTGTAAGGCATCCCTATATTGTGGTATCTCTGGAAAATGTTGGGTATAGTGCCCATAGGTGCCACAAAGAGTGTATGTGTGATTGGTACGCAGTGGCTTGTCTTTACCTTTTAAGGTAGGTTCCTTTTTACGGGAACGCGGCATCGAAATGTCTGCTTTAGATACAAGGAGTGGTTTTAACTCATCCAACTACGAACATATGTGGGTCGGATGGCCTATGACATCGCATATGGCGTAGACTAGTGATTCCCTTTGAGTGGTGGGGGTCACCCTCTTCTTTCCTCTATTTTTGGTTTTCTTGGTCGTGATAATTGGTTTCACAATGGGAACTGCCTTTGCGGGGGTGGTCTCGGTCGTTTCCTGGGTTGGTTGGGGCTCCTCGGTGCTGAGGGGCTTTAACCCTACGATGATAATGTTGGTCGGTCTTGTCCCAAAACAAGGAACCAGGTACCAAATTGGGAACACCAACAATATGTTGGGTAATAACAGTGTTTCCAAAACCTACTGGGAGACGAATCCAGCTAGGGGGTAGAGGAAAGGGGTTTGGGAGGTGGCGTAGGCTAGAGAGGCTGCCATGATAGCTGCCTCATTTTCGTTACTCCTTGATTCTGTATCCTCACTAACCTCAGTGCTTGATGTGGACATCATGCACACCAGGGCCCTTGTGGTGTCCGGTGACACCTCAGGGATAATGGGAGGATCTCCTAGAAATGACCGTAGGACAAACGGTGGTTTGAATTGGCCGGGGCCATATTCTTGGTACCATGAGAGACCATCTGCAGCTATATATACATAGGGTATAATTACATCCATGTTTATTAGAGGATGCTTCTCGTTGTGTGTCAGCTGGTCTATAGTGATGATACGATCCTTGTGGGGGAACATCTTAATGCGAAAGACAAAGGAGGCTATGGTGGACATGGCATACATATAACTCTGCCCTAGGAGGATATTGTAATCCAAGTGAGCATCCAATACTTCAATGTCTATGTGGACGATCTTGCCAGCTAAATAGACCGAAACATTTTGGTATAGGCCGACGGGCGTCGAGGGATTACCATCATAGGCTCGCAGTGTTATGACCGAGGGTTTTAGTTCGGGAGAACCCAACTTTTGCCAAACAAATTTCTACATGATGCATGCGATGCACCCTCGTCAATGACACATCGGTGAATAGTGATATTCTGTACCGATACTGGTATTTGGAAGGTGACCATGGAAGGAAGCCTAGGGGTGGCTTTGTCTAAGTCAAAAGCCATCATGCACGTATCGGCAGGGTCGATATTTCCGCATGCAGAAAGAAGGGCTTTTCGTGTCTTTGGGAATAACTGAAGTACCTCCAACGCAGACATAGCAGCGGGTGATAGAGCTAAATCATCCACGATGCTATAATTATGGGCCGCTTTGGAGTAGTTACCTGCTCGCCTATTAGGTACCTTTGCCATATTTGGCAAAAGTTCTATAGGGATCTTTGGAATGGTCAAAGGTGCAATTGGCGCGATATTACTAGACCCTAACGTATTAGTGTCTGGTGGGGTGTCGTAGCTACGATTCCGAGTCTAGAAAAACATTTCTTCCACAGTCATCTAAATTTCATGGTTTCTTTTCCCAGAATCATCTGGGTTTTGTTGTTGAGTATTGACCGTCCGTTGATGGGGAAAAGGTTCTTGCATCACCACAGTTTGCTGGGAAGACCCTCCTTGTCCTCGGTTACTCTGTATCTTTTTGAGCTCAGGGATTTCGGGACAGGGGTGAGTATAGCTCCCATATTGACCACATATTGAACAATAATGGTTTGTTCATAGAGGTGGCCTTTTTCCTTGCCTTAGGGCAGTGCTTGGCTCCTAGTTCTGATTCCAGTTGGAGTTACCTCCAGCCTGGGATCGAGGTGGGTGTTGTTGGTTGCTGCTCCCCTATCCAAGGTTCCCTTTGGGCTTGTTTTTTGTATTTTTCTTAACCATGTTAGGAGGTTAGTTCTCCTGATCATATTGGTGTGGTTGATTTCGGGACAACTACACAAAGTTCACCTGTGCATTGGTTTGCGTAGGTGGGTTTTGTGCTTGGGCTTGAGCATAATTTTGTCCTGTGTTTGCACTTGGCTGTTGGGGGGGATCTCTTCCATCAATGTTTCTTCCTACGTACTAGGACCCCTCAGCCAGAGGATAAGGTCCTCCTTGGTGATACGCTTGCGCCCTATTAGTAAAATTTTGTTGCGGCATATGATGACATTGAAATCTGGGTTGAGACATATTCTGGGTATAATTATGTGTGCAATCGGGATTTTGACTATTTCTACCTAGGTATCCTTGGGTCATTGACCCAATTAGTCCGTCTGCAGAGTAAGACATGCCTAGAAATTCTTGATAAGATTGCAGGCATGGGGCATTAGGCAGGATATTGTAGATGTATCCTAACTGCATATAGATCAGTTCAAGTTGTTGGGCTTTACTGATTGCATCCTCTTCGAATGTGGGGTTGTGTTACGCCACATCCTTTGAAATCTCCACCGTCAGAGTTTTCAAGAATAAATCTAAGAAGACCCAGTCGTCGATTTTAGCTTTGCATAAGCTGCGATGTCGCCTCCATTCATGGAGATGGTCTGAGATATGGATGGAGGGGGATTGTTTGAAATGAGTCAGTAATTCCATTCCCGAATCGTGGTGAATGGGCAACTGAAAGTATGTGACGAACGCAGTAACAAGGGCGCTGAAGGTTCCATGTGAAGCAGGCAGTTTCTCCACGTATCATTTCGCGGCCACTCCCGTAAGAGTGCATTGAAATAGCCTCAACTGAATAATATCATCAATAATGCTATTCGATTAGCACCATAAGTGAAAGGTCATTACATGATTACCTGGGTCTTCCACTTGCTTACCTTCGAACTTTGGTATATCTGAAGGGAGCTTTGTGGGCATGGGAGGCCAATTGGGGCCATGTGCAATGGGGTCATTTGTGAGCTTGGTTAAATCAGGCAGATTCAACGCAGCTAAGAAGGGTGACTGAGAGGTTTATGCCATGGCAACGTGTGAAGACACAAATTTCTGGTTAGAACGAGGGTTAGTCTGTGGCATACCTTGATGTGAATTTAACTAGCTTCACGTATGGGACGCGCTCCTCTACCACCTAGGGGAAGAGGGGGGAGTGGTGTGCAGTGTGGTGTTGGGAGACCGACTAGGGTTACCAACTAATTTTTCTCCAAGAAAGGATGAACCAACGACTGTGGCAATGTTCCGTCTTTGATGCCTAAATGGCGAAAGACCTAGAACCCCTCTTGGTAATGGGGGGAGGTCCAAAAGACGTCTAGACCGACGAGGTTCTGTTGGGACCATTTTAGTGTCGACAAGGTTAGATTTTGGAAAACATTGAGGGGATCGATTCTGTGATAAAAAAAAATTGATAGCCAAATACATAAAACAAATCGAAAATGAAATGAATTTTCCTTTTAACTTAATCTATGTGATCAATCAAGAAAAAATTGGTTTTGTTTGTTTGTGCGTGATACTCAAAATCATAGAAGACCTATTACATCCTCAGACACTCCAAAGTAACTAGGCCTTGAGAATATTTCTTGCGAGTGCTGGCACAATGTCCCGTAAGAGCTGGCGATGCCCCCAGTCAGCCGAAGAGAATCCACCAAGGTAAGGGTAGAGGGTCTGGTGCTTGCTTGGATCGTCACCTATAGAGTAAAGGATGCCCTAGTTTTTGGCCACTAAGAACCAATGTCCCACGTGAGTTTTCGAGTCTTGGGCTTCTTGGTATTCAGCTAACAGTACCGAGTATCAGCCGAGTCAGGTAGCCCAACTGATACCGCATGCACTACGCCTAAGCCTAACCCCCTCTGAATCGGGTCTCTGTCGTGCTCAGGTTTTCTTTTCTAGGGGATAATAGGTGGATCTTAAAGATCCCTAAATACACAACTTCTATGTTTCAATATGAAGTGTGATCAAGGCGGCTTATTGGATGCCTACCCCCTTGATCCTAACTTAGTCTATAAATTCTTTTGTGGCCCCTGTGGGGAGAATTTAGTGAGTTGTTTTAAGTTAGTTTTATGTGGCTTTCTTTGCTTAGTGGGTTAGTGTGTGTGAGCGTATGGTGAACAATCTCATAGTTTTAATATATGGATATCGATGATTCTTTACAAAAGTCCCCTAGTTAAACTATGTGACATTGTTCCTTGCTCAAATGGAAATCATTTGCAGATAATGAGCCGCTTCCAAATCTTCCTAGTTAATCTATGTGAGTAACTAAAGGGAGATGGTGAATCGCAAATGTAAAGTGTTCATATGCTTGCCTAGGGTCACCAAATGGTGCAAAGGCATCAAAGGTTACTTGCTCTAATCGGCGATTCGATCCTAGTCCCGCAATTTCCTAAACACAAAAATTGAATTTAAGCTAAACAATTTCTACACTAGCTTATGCATGTGAGGTCTTGGGCCACTTACTTGGACTATTTAAACTAAGTGTGCATACCAGAATATTCAAAAAACATAAATTGTTCGGAAATAAATGGTTAATTCGTCCCCTACTTAAACTATGTGAAGACTTTTTGCAACAAACCAACTTAAATGAAAACTAACTCTATGCCTACAGAAAGTAGCAAAAAGTGAGTTCTCAGAAGCTGTGGGGTATCAACACAAGTGATGGAAGATACATTAGGGGCTGCCCAGCAGACTTACAAGCAAAAACAATGCATAATCTAGGGAGAAAAATCTCAGTCTTCAATTTGCACACAAAAAGCCTTAACAAGTGTGCCCTACTGCGTGTAGGTCAGTCCTGAATGTGCACAATGTGCCTCTGTGAGGAAAAAATGCACACAAAAATCCTACAAGTAAAAATATTAGGAGCTACCTTCTTCATTATGTCACTTCAGTGAGTCTAGGGACTGTAAGATGGATCAGAGGACTATCAGCTCCACTCCAGCATAGACAAAGGGTATCCTGCAAAATATGGCACAACCACATAAACTTGGAACAGGTCAGTGGAGTCACCAATCCTGTTGTGGTGGATTAGTTTCATGGGTGTACGAAATCACACCAGCTTAAAGAGTGTGGTCTATTCTTTAAACTATTGGTAACAGGGAGAAAGTGGGGGAGCTCAAAATCATAACATTTAATGAAAAAAAGAATGCTAAATTATGCTCTGGTTAAACTAAAACTAAAACACAAATATACAGAAGCTATAAAGAGAGTCAAAATGATAATAATGCAAACGATGGCTCGATGGCCTCTTCTTATTAAACAGTTGAAATGGAGAAGAAATTTTACCCACTTTCCAAAGGGCCCCTAGGCAATGGCTCTAGGTCCTGATGCAAGGATGTTGCCTTCCAAGCTCTACCTCTGATGCAGTCTCCCTCTCTCTCTCTGTTATGGTGTACTACGATGTTGGGTGGCCAACGATTGAGTCCTCTTTAGCTCCAGCTCTGGGTCACACATTGTTGATGTTGCTTGGGCAACTTTGGCTAGCATAACAATGTGATCACCATTTCTTCATCTCTTGGTGGCTTTATATAGGTGAGTTTCAAATCCTCCTTCCCTCCCTTGGTACATGATGGATGATGACCCAAGGGAGAGGTATGATTCCATTGTGTGCTCAAATATTCTTTTGTGTGATCAGATAGTGTCTAAGGAGGCACTGGTGGCTGTCCTTAGGTGGCTTTCACACAAGCAGTAACTGTCCTTTTCTTGGTGTGGTCCTGGAAAGCGACTTTTTTCCATTTTCAGGAATGCGCGCTTATCGGTCAAAAAGGCATGCATAAGGCACTCTTCTCAAAGGATAAAGCGTGAAATTCAGCATTTATGACTAGTTCAAATCTGATTTTCTCAAAACCTTAGAGATTTTAAATACTTCTTGATTCCATAATGTGTTCCTACCCTGTAAATCCTTAGGCTTGACATTAATTAATGTCATCTTCTATTGTACAATTTTCCAGTGTTAATAGAAGTAATAGAGAAGAGGGTGAAAAATATAAAATTGGATGTACTGGCATAAGTTTCCAAGGATATGCAATAAGTTAACAAATATGAAAAATTTTGTGTTTGTATGAGGACATAGAAAACCTTCAGTGTGGGGGAATGTGGAGTCCCATAATTTTTTTGCTTTGACACCCTTTTTAATCCATGTTTTCCTTCTTTTCTCATCACTATCAACCTAATAAAGGAATCAATCATATGATTTTGAAAAGCTAAAATACTTATGTGTCCTATTTTTTTATTAAACATTACATTCAGCTACAGAATTAACATAATTCTATAGGTATTTCACAAATCCGCAACTACCTCCATTGATAACAGGATTCTAGTGTGTCAGGTTAGCAAAGGAGTATATGGGTAGTTAGAGAATGATTCCTTCATGGATCTCCTCTTGATTATTTGAGCCAATTCATCAAGGAAATCACACAATAACACGGTCAATCGTGGCAGTGAACATGTAACAACGCTCAGAAACAGAGTCCGAGAATATCACGAATTTGTTGATTTGATTTCCTAATAACAAATCTGTTGGGTTTCCCATGTTTTGGCCAGATTGGCAAGACCAAAATATGAGACAACATCATAACCACTTTGGGGCCCTAGGATCTAGCCCTCCTGGACCTGGAGAGGGATCTCTCCATAAATACAAAGAATGATATATCTTTGAACCTCAAATGAGATGTCAGGCTAGGTATGAAGCACAAAGGGGGTTTTAAAATGATTTGGTTGGTTGGTTGCTGGGTTGGGTCATGAGATCATAAACTGAGAAAGTAATGGAAGGAAAGGAGAAAAATGGTAGGATGTTTTGGAAAAAGAGGATAGGTTAAGGCTATGCCATCCATTGGGCTATGGAGTCATGAAAGGTAATTACTTGCACACAACTAGCCAAGGCTTTTAGAGGGCAAGTCATCTACACTTAAGGATCTTTTTGGTATGGTTTGGGAGACTCTTTCAGGCCAACATTGACCTCGGATATTTCATGAAGTCCTTATGGCTGTAAGGCCCTTTGTTCTGTCTTCTGAAGCAAGTAATGTGACTGAAAGGTCTTCAAGTCTCCATGCTTCCATAACTGCAGTCTTGATAGTCTTTAAGAAGCTTCTGTCAGTGTAATTAACTATTTCTGGGCTCTAGGAGGCATGGAGAACACTGTCCAAAGGTGTCTTTATGGAGAAAAGTGTTTTGTTGATGTATACACAGATATTATTTGTCGCTATGCTCTTTGGTCTTCAAACTACGCCTCTTCCTTTGAATGCGGGATTAAGCATAAATTACATCAATAATAAGCATTAACCCCCTTGAATATCTTCTACTGATACGCTGGCCGATGCTGAAATGGCCTCTCTGCACTCTGAATCACAGTGACTGTGATCATGGAGACGGAATGAATTTCTCACTTTCTAAACCCTGGAGAATGGAATAAATTCGTTTTAAAATCCCAGGGTGGTGGTGGAAGAATTCTTTGAAATCCTGGAGGAATGGTGGCAAAGAAAAGGGCCTTTAGTGTTAAACACTAAGGTTTAACCTTTGGCCGAAATACAAAGGGAAAGGGGCCAAAAACATATGAAATGGATTTGAAATGGTGGGACCTAGCCGTGGTGGAGGGAGATTAGATATGAACCGTTGGATCAAAATATGGATCAACGGCAGAGATTGTAATTGGGAGATCGCAATCGCAAAGGGTGGAAAGTGGTAACGATTGACAATTGCGATTGTGATCGGAGCGAGGGAAGGGGAAGAGCGAGGGTCGTCGGATCCGGGTGATAGATCAACAGTGGAGAAGCAATCGACAGGGAGAAACGAGAGGAGCGATGGGAGGGGAGTGATGCAATGTGGGTCGTCGATTTGGATCGAATGGAAAGTCAAGATTGGTTCAGGGAATCGCAATCGCAAAGGGCAAGGGGTGGCACAGTTTGGAATTTGCGATTGCGATTGAAGCGGGAGAGTGAGGGCCATCAGATCTGGTGGGAGATCGACGGTTCAAATGTAATCGGAAGGGCGGAAGAGAAAGGCGACGAGTGCACAGCGATTAGCGCTGGGCTGTCGGATCCATTATAGATCGACGGCCGGGATCACGGCGGAGGCAAAAAGAACAACACTCCAATTGCATCGGGGAAATAGACGAAACAAAGGAAATGCGCCCCGCGAAACCTCTGATTGCGATAAGCGCCCAAGGCTTAAGTGCTTGGTCCTAGGTGCAGGTGTATGGGGGGAAGTGGTTAAGGGGCTAGGCCGAAAGGGGCTATGCCTTAATATAAAGTAGAAAGTGGGTTTTTGCCCCTTTTAATGCATTTTGAGATTGGGAAAGAGTAACGGTAGAGGGAAAAATGGGAAATCGGGACAAACAAGGGGAACTTGTATGATTTAAAGGGAATTTTGGGAGGATTTTAGGGGTAAGAAGGGAATTAGAAGGGGAGACAAGGGGATGAAAACATAGGTTTAGAAGGGATGATATAAGGGGAAAAAGGAGGCCTTTTGGGCATTTCTTCACAAACAGAGAGGCTTTATAGTGGGAATCAGCAGAGGGGGTTTTGTCAAAGGACAAAGGCACAAGGAGGCTTCAAGGATGATGTGTTTTCAGGGGAAATGCATTCCTTGAAGGCTCAAAAACATTTTAGCCCCCTGTTTTCTTGTCAAAAAATTCATAAGGGGCTAACAGTGGCTCCACATGGGGATGGCTTCTTCTTGAAGGAGTCAAGAATTCAGATAGTGATCTTTGGTGTAGGCCAGATGCCTGTACTTGACCCATCCATTTTCTTTCTTGGATCAGCTGCCACAAATCATGAAGACATCATATCAATAGTAAAATTCTCCCAAACAACTACCTACCCACACTATAGTCCTAAAAAAATTTCTTCTAGGGTGCATTTGGACTTGCAGACCCTTTACATCATCAATTTTTACAAACAGGAAAATAAACCTATTATACTTCTACCCTTATTACTCCATGAGACCAGATTAGACTGTTGGCCTCATAACTTTCTCTACCTACACTACTATCTACTAGGATTAGACTGTCTAGCAGATTTCTTCTCTACATTCTAAGACATAAATTGAAAAAAAGTCAAGCTAGGATTAGACTGTCTGACTTGCTGGACTTTGCAGAAATTAAAAACAACTAACTACATGCTCACAGACTGAGCTTTATTGAGCTTTTCCTACCTACCCTACTCTAACTGGAATATTTACTAGTTTAGCTTACAAACAATGTCTTCCAATGTAACTAGTCCATCAAGTGATCCCATGGCTGGTCTGTTCTACTCAACTCCTTGAGCAGGCTGGATAGGCAGGGAAACTCCCACTCTTTTTGTTCCATAATAGCAGCTTTGAAAAATTTTATTTCTGTTTGCAACATGATGCTCAAAAATACCTTTGATCTTTCCTCAAATGTTTGCAGGAAATGAGCATAAGGATCATGAAAAGATACCTGGCTATGAATATCTGGCATGCAAGCTTCAACCAGGATTTCTTCTTCTTCCACTGGATGGAGAAGAAGACTCTCTTGGAGTAGAGTGTCTCCTTCATCTTCTGAACTGGAGGGCTCATCGTATATTGCAGCTGAGTCCTCTTGGAGCTCTCATATGTTCTACTCTGATGTGCTGAGCTCCGTGAAAATATCTATGTGTTCCTGAGCAGTGGTTTGTTCCATTACTTCCTCTTTTTCAAGAGAAGGCTCGTTATTTTCATATTGCTCAAGAATCTCTTCTTCGCTTTCCTGCTCATCTTCTGAAGGGAAATACTGCTGGTTTCCAGTTTCACTGATGATCTGTGGTAAAACGGGATGAAGATTCAAGGAATCTTCATCTGCTGTTATATTGTCATAGCTCTCCCCATCAGTGTCATGGATAGGCTGACTAGGTTCACTGCTTCTCTGGAGTTGCTGGTCCTGGCTTTCCTCCCATGGGTCTACTGATGATGGCTCTGTGAACTCAGCTTCTCTCTGGAAACAATCATCATCAAATAGATCATAACTAGGAAAGTCATAATTGTAAGCAATGTCAGCAATCAAAACTGTCGGATTCTCAGCAGTTCTTTCTTTGTCCTGATCCTCAGAGGAGCTTTTTGGATCTGTACAATCAAACTCAGGAGATTGTTGAGAAGGAGCGTGTGTTCTATAAAATATTTCTGAGGTGGACTGCTGATTTAATATCTAATCAATATCTTCTTTTGTCAAAAGGGGGGTTTCCCTTTCATCATGGACAGAAGAACAACAATCCTCTTTTTCTTGCATTAGATGACTGGAAGGTGGGATGTTTTCTTGAACCTCTTCTTCCGCATCAGATTCTCCCTCTTCTATGTGGTTTCTTGTTTCCTCAAGGCAGCGTTCCCTATTAGCTTTTTCTATTAGGTCCTGATATTCTCTAGTCAGCGTAACACAAGACATAGGTAAGCAATCAGGCAATTCCTAATAACTTTCCTCTTCGTCTTCTATATATTCTTGAGCATCATACATGTCTTGCTCATCTTCTCAGTCTCAAGTTTGTTCTTGTTATGAAAAAGGCATGGGCTGCTCTAAATAATCATCGTTTGCATTCATATTAGCCATATACATCTCCAGCACTTTACCAAACGTTTCTGTTAATTCATATAATTGATCATACAAAGCATCATACTTTGTATCCTTGTCCATGTTTGCATTCATGTTTTCTGCAAAGAAAGCTACTGCTTCTTCTCAACCAGTTCAGATTCCTCCACTAATGGAGTCATTAGGTCTTTGGATCATAGCGAGTGTGGAGTCGCCAGGTGGATGAATTTGGACATTAGAAACAGACTTTTGTCCACCATCAGCAATTAGAGCCAATCTAAAGGCAAAGTGGTCTCTTCCCCAGCGGAGTCGCCATTATGTGGTGACGACAATGGGATAGAGACCAATATTTGTAGTTATGGACTCTCAGATATTCCCTAGTGTAGTCACCATTATGTTGGGGTTCCCATGTTTTGGCCAGATTGGCAAGACCAAAAGATGAGACAACATCATAACCACTTTGGGGCCCTAGGATCTAGCCCTCCTGGACGTGGAGAGGGATCTCTCCATAAATACAAAGAATGATATTTATTTGAAACTCAAATGAGATGTTAGGCTAGGTATGAAGCAAAAAGGGGGGTTTAAAATGATTTGGTTGGTTGGTTGCTGGGTTGGGTCATGAGATCATAAGCTGAGAAAGTAATGGAAGGAAAGGAGAAAAATGGCAGGATGTTTCAGCAAAAGAGGATAGGTTAAGGTTGTGCTATCCATTGGGCTATGGAGTCATGAAAGGTAATTACTTGCACAAAACTAGCCAAGGCTTTCAGAGGGCAAGTCATCTACACTAAAGGATCTTTTTAGATAGATGATGGAACGAAACATTAAGGAAAGAAGGTGAAAGAAGGAAAGCAACCCAATTTCTGTCTATAGATCAGGTCAAAGGTCATTTAACTCCAGGCCTGCTTGGACATACTCAAAGGCAGCTTACAATTGGAGGGACAAAGGGGCAGCTTATAGATCGGACCAGAGGTCATTTAACTCCAGGTCAACTTTAGCATTCTCCAAGGGAAAACAGAGATAAGTTTAACAGAGCCAGGGTCTATAGATCAGAGAAGGACTTTTAACCTTCAATGCTTTGACACCAGCAAGAACATCCAAGCAGCAAACCCCAAATTCATACATTAGCTAGTGGCATATGGAACCACTACACTAGTTAAATTAGCTGAATTTACTCTTAGATAACACATACAGTAGAAAACATTGAAGGCAAGGAGAGCAGAGACATGGGGTACCTAACAAGGTTAAATCCTATGCCATATTTCTGATGCGAGCTAGAAGAAATGAACAGCATGAAAAATGTAATAAACAATGCGATAAGAAAACATCACCCGTAGTAATAGACCAGGATCCAAAGAAATTGCTTGTTCAATTGATGTTCAAAACCAATCACATACACTGAGCTCAATGGCTAATACAATCCAAACTTTCTCCTCCCAGCCTACTACATTACAAACTACTCTGCTATTCCCTCCCAAGACTGTTCTAACAGTCAAAATGAATCCCTCTAACAACAACGGTAACAACCGAACAACAACCTTTACAATTTTTTCTATGGGATTCTTATAGGCGAAGAGAAACAAAAAGAGTAGATGACATTCATTAAATAGATCTCATTTAAGACAGAGTGGAGAAAGATTTCATGTCCACTCTGCTTAATGGAAATCTGCATCACTGTAAGTACTTTTGGTATGGTCTGGGAGACTCTGTCAGGCCAACATTGACCTCAGATATTTCATGAAGTCCTTCTAGCTGTAAGGCCCTTTGTTCTGTCTTCTGAAGCAAGTAAGGTGACTGAAAGGTCTTCAGGTCTCCATGCTTCCATAACTGCGGTCCTGATAGTCTTTAAGAACCTTATGTCAGTGTAATTAACTGTTTCTTGGCTCGAGGAGGCATGGAGAACATTGTCCGAAGGTGTCTTTTTAGAGAAAAGTGTTCTGCTGATGTATACACAGATATGACTTGTCGCTGTGCTCTTTGGTCTTCAAACTGCGCCTCTTCCTTTGAATGTGGGATTAAGCATAAATTACATCAATAATAAACATTAACCCCCTTGAATCTCTTCTGCTGATATGCTGGCCGATGCTGAAATGGCCTCTCTGCACTCTGAATCACAGCGACTGTGATCATGGAGACGGAATGAATTTCTCACTTTCTAAACCCTGCTGAATGGAATAAATTCATTATAAAATCCCAGGGTGGTGGTGGAAGAATTCTTTGAAAGCCTTGAGGAATGGTGGCAGAGAAAAGGGCCTTTAGTGTTAAACACTAAGGTTTATCCTTTGGCCGAAATACAAAGGGAAAGGGGCCAAAAACATATGAAATGGATTTGAAATGGTGGGACCCGGCCGTGGCGGAGGGCGATTAGTTATGAACCGTTGGATCAAAATATGGATCGACGGCGGAGATTTTAATCGGTAGATCGCAATCGCAAAGGGCGGAAAGTGGCAGTGATTGATAATTGCGATTGTGATCGGAGTGGGGGAAGCGGAAGAGCGAGGGCCGTCAGATCTGGGTGATAGATCAACGATGGAGAAGTAATTGGCGGGGAGAAACGAGAGGAGCGATGGGAGGGGAGCGATGCAACATGGGTCGTCGATTTGGATCGAACGAACGGTCGAGATTGGATCGGGGAATTTCAATCACAAAGGGCGGTGGGTGGCGTAGTTTGGAATTTGCGATTGCGAGCGGGGGTTGGCACATGACAGAAATAGTTTTTTAATTTTTTAATTTTTATAATAATTGTAAAGAGACCTCTAGGCATAGAGATCACATACTATTTAAACACACTTTATAAAACCATGAAAACTCTATGTATTCGGGGCACACTATATTTTTTTTTTTGAGTATTTTGTTTAGAATTTTCTTTTTTTTTCAAAGCTCCTTTTCATGCATTGATGTGTTGTTAGTTTTAAGGAAACCTACTGCATTGCAGAGGGCCCCTGCATGCATATCAGGTCATTTATTTTTAGTATTTAGAATTCGTTTTAATTGCGTTGTCATTTCATCGTTAGAATCTGATTAATGATATGTTTTGTATTTCATTTCCAAGCTCAATTTTAATAATTCAATACTCTGTATTTAATTGTTTTGTAGATTCATTCTTTAAATTCATTCTTTCCATATAGCTTAGTTCATTTCTTTTATTTCTTTACATTCCAGGTTAAAATTGCAATAGATAAAAGCTTAGTTCTTCATAACATTTACCTTTAATCTCAGTTAGTTTTCAAATCGCATGTTTTCATAAAACTAGGACTTGTACAATATTTCATGCTTCCATTTATATTTAGTTCTCTATTTTTCTATATCATAAAATCTCAAAGAAATTTGATAAAAAAAACAGGCAGAAGTTAATCTAACGTATCTTTTGAAAAGAGTTATCTCATAAACCGTTTTTGACGACTCCATTCAATTGAAACTAAATATAGGAATAAAATTTAATGTAGATGATAGATTTCTTTAACAGTAACTTTACTTCAAAACCCACTTATCCATAGGAATTCAACACTAATCCAAAAATTCAAAAATTAACAAAAATCAAAATTCAAACATCACTCTAACGAAAAATACTTCTATCACATATAGTGCACTTGCACTTCCTCAATTTACTAACTCAGGTCGATAATTTATGATTTCAATTTAAGAACATTAAATTGACTAAACGGGTACCGTACTTGAAAATAATGACCTGCTAACACTGCACATGTGCAGTTCCCTAAACACAAATAAGAACTAGCGAACATGTTATATGAAAAAATGAAAATAGACCAAAGATATAGGAGGCCCTTTAGTATTTCACTAGGGATATTCAAATGGAGTTAAAAATTATTGTGATGTCAAGTAAAATATGAATCAAATGAACAAAGGATGATAATTGAAATTCCGGAACATAAAGCCTAAGAAAGATTCAGCCACATAACATATATGCTCAAGTTGTCTAGATTGGGGATGTTCTTGATCCCATCTATGTCAAATTCATGATAAACAAGATTTGTAGAAGAAATAATGGTAGAAATTTCAATGTTGGTTGTCACCATTTTATGTTATATTACAGGGTGAGGAGGAAAATCATGATACGGAAATATTTATTGTCCCCTTCAGAAGCTTTTAGTTTTCTATATCTTTCAATACTTCAAACACTATAATACTTTGAAATAATGGAATATGGTGTTTTTTACATGTTGTGTGTTGTATCTTAAGATACAATCCCACAATTGTGAAAGGAATCAATGCTTAAGACATTTTAAAAGTGTGTCACATAAGTAATTTAATCATGAGGTCTCTGTTCTATCTCACTAGAAACTAGTTTTCTAAAACCCTTAATGATCTGGAATAATAAAAGATTTCACAATGCCATTGACTCTTGATATGTGAATGGAAAAGAAGAACTGCAGGGGAAACTCAAAGTAATATGTTGTAAACATAGAATCTATTACTTTTAAGTTTTAGAGGAAATTCATGGACAGAGGTGAAACTCAAAATAACATGTTGTAAACACAAAATCTATTAATTTAAAGTTTCAGAGAGAGTTTTTGAAGAGAGGGGAAACTCGAAATAATATGTTGTCAAAACAAAATCTAATAATTTTAAGTTTTAGAGAGAATTTTTGAAGGGAGAAGAGATGGAGTGAAGGAAAGCTTATTAAGGCTATTGAAATCCTACCTACAAACGTAGATCAGAGACCAGGTGCTTCTTTACTTGACTTCATTCAAGGAAGAAACCACATAAAATAGTACAAGAAACACGAATCACCATCAACAGTGGCAGGAAACTTGATGCTTATTTCATTCACCCATGAGAAAAAGAAGTAAAAAATGTGGTCCCCAAGAGTTCCAGAACTCAAAACCCCTCCTATCTCTTCCTCTCTTCCTTAAATACAAAAAAAGCAGTTTGTAACTGCTCGAGCTTCTTGACTTCCCAAAAATCTTAAACTACCTATTACATTGCAATCAAGGACACCATTGTAGCTTCAATCTTAACAAAGAAAATAAAATAACACTTGGCATATAATCCTTTTGCTTAATCTAATTTGTTGTTGATGTGTCTCCTTCCGTTTTGGCTATTATTTATTAACAGTCTGCATAAACACATCTCCACCCAACTCTACCCATGCTTTTGTGTTTCGAACACTTTCATCATATCACCCGCTTCCCGGCTCTACCTCTTCTGCTTGTGACTGTTGTGTTCCATCTTCTCTTCTCCTTTTCTCTGAATTGGGTCACATACCCGAGTCTTTCTACCCGCATTAAGACTTTCTACCATTATCAAGATGTAATTCCTTTTAAGACTTTTGCATGTAGCGTCGGGTATTTTTCCACCCGAGTCTACTCCCACGTTCAGCATTTTCTTCATAAACTGTCGCAAGACTTGGATTTGAAATATATTCTATTCACCTTTGAAGAATGCATCGCATCCGCTTTCTATTGCATTTCAGCATTTCACCGGTTTTACGTTATAATCCTCCTTTTCCTCCTCCAATGTGATTTAACACAGGAAATTATTTACATCTGGATTTGAAATCCTTTTGAGTTCATCTTTGAAACTACATCGCATCCAAGCTCTTTGTTGCACTTTGCAACTTGACTAATTTCCAATTTCTATGATTGCCACTAAACCTTATCACATGCGATGTGTGATATACTTCACATCGCATTTCCACCTCCCAGCTTTATCACATCGCAACTTAGATCACTTACTGTTCGAAGACTTAGTGAAAAATACAAAAATCATCGATGTGCAATATGCGCAAATCGTCTTATGTGATCTGGTCCGTCCATCGGTCACTATCATTTCTGCGACTTGATCCTCACCGTCCATCTCTACTTCACTTTGGTTTTCCGACTTGACCCATGCGCTCACGAATTTCTCCATTTTCCGACTTGACCTATTGAACTGTACGTGCCCTCGTGCACTCCTCTCAATGCAAACTAGCCCTACTTTTCCCGTGCGTTCATGACTCCTTCACACCTTTGTTTCTTTGGTTTTGGTTCGAGTGCACATGTGATGATGAATCCTCGTTGAGCTTGTGGTTATCCTTTCGAGCATATTACAGATATTCTTGAAATTTTAACAATTTTTCCTCATTAACCTTGAATTTCTCAGAACCTCTCTTGACTTTTAGTTGAGTCAAATTAGGCTACAACATTTGGCTCTAATTAGGGACAACACTTTGCAAGAAAAGTGCTGAGAACTTGTAGATCAGTAGCCTTTATAGGGCATGGAGTCAAGGATCACCTATAGATCAATAGCCATTATTGGGCATGGAGTCAATCCCAAATGGGAGTTGATTCAGTATGAAATCCTCCTGAAACCTGATACACTGTGGACCCCTTCCTTTATTCTTAAACTGAAAATACCAAACCAAAAATATTGCAACTAAAAATGTTCAACTTTTGAGCTTATTTATGCACTACTCCTACATATGTGTTCATGTCTGAACTCAATCAAGTGAAGCTAGCCTTCCCATGGCACCAATCCAACATCTGCATGTTAGACCTAATGCCTGCATATTGTTGAAATTTGAAGATCACAATAGAGCGATACCATGAAATTTTTCCACATACAAAGCTTTGCACATCCTTTTGCATAAATTTTTGTTGCTGACAAAAGAAAGTTTCCATATAATCTTCTACTAGATCATAGAACTAATGGGATGAATTTTCTGCTACCTCATTTTCTTAAACATTTGGTTTAGGTAGACCTCTTTTAACAGGGCAGCTTCCTTCACTGTTTGACTCCCCAATTTGAGGTTTTATGTGAAAATATTGATTGTTGTTTTCTGTTGAAAACCATTTAGGCTGGAAAGAGAAATCTAAGGTTTGTTCCCCATAATGCTAATTTTCTTCCTATAGTTCCAATTCTTGACAAAATTCTTCCCCCTCCTACAAACACACATGAGGAGTTCCACTAGTTTCTCCTCTATTCTCAAAATCATTAAAATTAGGAAAATTGTAATGATATTCCAGACTTTCAGCGTGTAGTTTAGTTGTTACAATCGATTTTTTACTAGAATCTTCATAATTCTTAAATTCTTATGTTCCAACAATACGGGAATCTTCTTACACCTTTTTAAAATCCTTTTTCCTCTTTGAATTTGCATTCTCTTGTAAACCTATTCCAATGTTTTCTTGACATGCCCCCTTGTCCTCAACCAAACTTGTTCTTTCTATATCACAGGAAATTTTTTTACAGGCCCACACATTATCTTCAATTTCTTCTGCATAAATAAACATAAGCTCTAGAGCGCAAGGCTTTCTCTCCTTGAGATAAAATTCCAAGACAACAGAAAGAGCCCTCAAATAGTAAACCATAGTTGCAGCTTCAGGAGGTCCAATTTCTTTTGGTAAGCTGAAATAAATTTTTTGAAACCTCCTATTAAACTCAACGATTGATTCATTTCTTTGCTTTTGGATAGAATATAATTCCAAAAGGTGTTTTTCAGATGAATTATGCTCGCCCCAATATCTAAGAAATATATCTTGAAAACCTTTCCATGAACTAATTGAACTTGCTTCCAAACGTTGGAACCATTTTTGAGCACCTTGCTTTAATGAATGACAAAACACCCTTAAAGCCACATCTTCATAAATAATTTAAAATTTGTCCCAAAAGTACTCAAATTACAAGATATGTTGTTCAACTGAAATATCCTCCTCTCTAGAAAAACTTGGAAAAAAATTGAATCCTTTTGAAGGATACTGATGGAGAATTGTGGGCAGCACTAAGGGTTTGAAAATAACTTTGGTTCCAAGATGTAAAGAATTGGATTGTTGATGAGGTAGAATATTATTTTCCAAAGATGATGAATCCTCATCTTTATGCTTGGAATGTGACATATTATCTTCAATAATTGTAATTCAACATTCATCTCTCTTCTCATATTTAGGAGATAAAGTTGTGTCAAGATCAATAATACAATTGAAAGAAAAATCATCTTTCACCAATAAAGAATGTACATTTTGGGCCTTATAATATTCTGAGAATATAAAGCAAGAAACAATATTCTTGATATATAAGGGAAAAAATACCACCAAACTAATAGTGAAAAAAAAACTTCCTTTTAAAGGTTCAAACTCTCATATCTATATTTTCCATGGCTCTTTCTCATTTTCTTGCCCGCAAAATTCCTCATCTAATGAAACCTTCATCAGTGGAGTCACCAGGTGAATAATAAACAACCAAATTTGTATCTAAATCTTGTTCACCATCAAGAAATAGATTTCAATACACAAGGAAAAATAACTTTGTGCCTTTGTTCCCGGCAACAATGCCAGAAAATGTTGTATCTTAAGAGAGAATCCCTCGTATTTGAAAGGAATCAGTTCTTAAGAAATTTTAAAAGTGTGTCACAGAAGTAATTTTAGCATGAGGTCTCAGTTCTATCCCATTGGAAACTAGTTTTATAAAACCCTTAATGATCTGGAATAATAAAAGATTTCACAATTCCATTCAATGCTGCTATCTGAATGGAAAAGAAGACCTACAGGGGAAACTCAAAGTAATATGTTGTAAACACATAATCTATTACTTTTAAGTTTCAAAGGAAATTCATGGAGAGAGGTGAAACTCAAAATAACATGTTGTAAACACAACATCTTTACTTAAATGTTTGAGAGACAGTTTGTGAAGAGAGGGGAAACTCGAAATAATATGTTGTAAACACAAAATCTATTAATGTTAAGTTTCAGAGAGAATTTGTGAAGGGATAAGAGATGGAGTGAAGGAGTGGTTATTAAGCCTATTAAAATCTTACTTAAAAACGTAAATTAGAGACCAAATTCTTCTTTACTTCACTTCATTCAAAGAAGAAACCACATAAAATGGCACAAGAAACATGAGTCACCATCAAAAGTTGCGGGAAACTTGGTTCTTCTTTCATTCACCCATCAGAAAAAGAAGTACAAAATGTAGTCCCCAAGATGTCTAGAACTCGAAACCCCTCCTATCTCTTTATCTCTTCCTTAAATACAAACAAAAGTAGTTTTTAACTACTCGAGCTTATTAAACTCCTAGAGTGCCCAAACCTGTTAAACTATGTATTACATTGCAATCGAGGACACCATTGTAGCTTCGATCTTAACAAAGAAAAAAAAATAAAACTTAGCATATAATCCTTTTTTTTAATCTAATTTTTTTCTGATGTGTCTCCTTCCGTTTTGGTTATGATGTCCTAACAGTCTGCATAAATGCATCTCCACCCGAATCTACCCATATTTTTGTGTTTCGAACACTACCATCATATCACCTGCTACACGGCTCTACCTCTTCTGCTTGTGCTTGTTGAGTTCTGTCTTCTCTTCTCCTTTGCTCTATGTCGGGTCACATACCCGAGTATTTATGCTCGCATTCAGAATTTCTTCCATTATTAAGGCATAACCGCTTTTAAGACTTCTTCACATAGTGTCGGGTCGTTTTCCACCCGATTCTACTCCCGCATTCAACATTTTCTTCATAAACCACCGCAAGACTTGGACTTTAAATATATTCTATTCACCTTTGAAGAATGCATCACATCCGCTTTCTATCGCATTTTAGCATTTCACCAGTTTTACGTTATCATCCTCCTTTTCCTCCTTTGATGCAATTTAACATAGGAAATGATTTACATCCATATTTAAAATCCTTTGGAGTTCACCTTTGAAACTACATCACATCTGTGCTCTTTGTCACACTTCACGACTTTACTAATTTCCAACTTGTATGATCGCTGTTAAACCTTATCGCATGTGATGTGCGATATACTTTGCATCGCATCACCACCTCCCATCTTTATCGCAACGCAACTTAAATCACTTATCGTTCGAAGACTTAATGATAAACACAAAAATAGCTGACGTGCGATATGCGCCAACCATCTTATGTGATCTGGTTCGTCCATCGCTCGCTATTATTTCTGAAACTTGATCCTCACCGTCCATCTCTGCTTCACTGCAGTTTTCCGACTTGACCCGTGTGCTCACGACTTTCTCCATTTTCCGACTTGACCCATTGAAATGCACGTGCCCTTGTGCACTACTCTGAACACAAACTAGCCTAACTCTGCATGTGTGTTCATGACTCCTTCATGCCTTTGCTTCTTTGGTTTTGGTTCGAGTGCACATGTGATGATGAATCCTCATTGAGCTTGTGGTTATCCTTTCGAGCATATTACAGGTCTTCTTGAAATTTTAACAATTGTTCCTCAATAACCTTGAATTGCTCAGAACCTCTCTTGACTTTTAGCTGAGTCAAATTAGGCTACAACATCATGCATTTGTTGTTTTTTACATGCCTGCATGTGGTGCTGCGTACATGTGGTGTTGGGTACACATTTTGTAGGTGGTGTTGCGTACATGTTGTGTAGGTGGTGTTGCGTACATGTTGTATTGTGTACACGTTGTACATGTGGTATTGTGTGCATGTTATACATGTTGTTTTGTGTATGTGTGGTGCTATGTATGTGTATTGTGTACTCGTGGTGTCATGACATGTGTATTCATTGTGTTGTAATATGTTGTGTATTGTGTTGTGTTGTAGACTATATGTAGGTGTATGTATTTTGTTGTGTTGTATACCGGGTGTAAGTGTGTGTGATGTGTCATACATCAGGTGTATGTGTATGTGTTGTGTTGTACGTCGAGTGTAGGTTTAAGTGCTTTATGTCAGATGTAAGTGCATGAATTTTGTGGTGTTGTATGTCGTGTGTGGTTGTATGTGTGTGATGCACACTATGTGTATGTTTACATGGTTGAAGAGAAGGCACTGGGTATTTTTTGTGTGTGGAAATCAATGCAGTGTGTGCACAGAAAGGACAAAGTATAAAGGTAGAAGCTAAGAATCGATTGAAGTATAAGTATCAATATCTTATTTCATCTCTAATTATGCATGTGATCTACGATTCTGGTTTGTGATGATTACATGTGATCTATTATTTTGATTATGATGTTTTCATTTTGAGATAAGTGGTTGTGATATATTTATACATGATGATTTCATCAAATATATATTTTGAATTTTTTTCAGAGGAAGTGAAAAAAATTGTAAATGTACCTTATTGGAAAACCACCGATGAGTTATGATGTGAATTTATTTCAATTTATTTTTAATCTAATGGAATTTATGTGATTGGTACAGGAGATCAAGGAAATGCTCGGTTGGGTGGTTGAAACTGACTACAAAAATTACCAGCAACAAAAAAAGTAATTCGAACATGCAACAATATTCTAGTGAAGCACTTCAGGAGCAGGGCCATTGTGAGACATGGGTACCCAATAGTGTCCACTAATTTCCATGAGCATTGTATGACCGATATAATGGTTTTGAGGTACGATTATGCCTTTTTTTTTTGACCTTCCGATGTGAGGAAACCTTTCCAAAGGATGGATCGCCTGGGAAAGGGGATGTCGAGGAACTTGGAAGGTGAGTAACTACACGGAAGGGGGTGGATGAATTTCCCAAGGGAGTGTGTAGTAGAGAAGGGAAGGCAAGGGATGGATGTTTTTTGGTCATTATCATTTCCAAATGGAATCAGATGCACATTAGGAGTGTTCCCTAGAATAATAAGTCAATAATTGTTCATTGAGAGGAAAAGTGGTGCAGGATCGTAACATTGGGAATTAGACACATGTTTGAATTTGGAAGTGGATTCTAGACTTCCTGGGAAGGAGGTGAATCCTGGTATTACTTTGAGGTTGGAGGTGTGAGCCTCTGGACTCCCTTGTTGCATATGCAGGCATTGAATCCTTTTATTTGCTAGTTGAGAAAAATTGTATATGTGTATATTATTTAGGTGGAGATATCCAGAGGCATCCATTCTTATATAGGCCTAGTGATCCCTAAACTGGTATATGGTGGGATTGTGGTAAATCTTGGTAGTGTATGTTTCTTGTTTGGGCCTAGGAATCCCTAGGAGGGATTCTGGTAAAGCCTAGTTGTATAGACGAGGGCTAGGGCCTAGGAATCCCCTTTTGGATTATGATAAAGCCTGAGGAAGCCCTGGTTATTTTTTTGTAAGTCCCACATTCATGCTTGGAAAATGGAACGTGGGTGATTAGCCAAAAGAAATATTTGGTTCAACCCAATCTATGGTCGGGTGGTACATGGAAGTCCCTGGCTTAGTTTTATTTTTCATAAGTTAATAAGAGATATTTTACTCTTGTTTATTATGTGTAAATATTCTTTTTATTATGTGATTATAATGGTTGTTCTATCGGTGTCGATCTGTTGGTTTTATGTTGGTTATAAACATGGTTTATGACTGATTTTTGTTATGGCTCTCATCATGTTTTGATTAGTAAATGAGTGTATGAAATAATAGATGATATTGAAATTATTATGAGAGGTAATCAATACTTCTTGATGATTCTCACATAACTATGAAGTCTCTATGCTCAGATCCGTTGTTATGACCTGTAGATTACATGATCATGATGCATTTGACAGAATCTATATCATGGCTAGGATTTTTCAAGTAAATTCCTTGTTCAAATTTTTCATTAGATGTCTTCTCATCATGTTATTTATCATTTCTTGAAGTTTCATGAAGTTTTGGGCAGTGACCTAGAGTCTAGCCCTAAAAAGTTGGCATAGATTTCGAACTATCATGCAAAAAACTAGTTGAAAATGTCTGTAGTCACAGCCTTATAGTGGTCATGCATGAAGCCATAGGCTTATATTTGGATGGATGTAGGCTTGTACATGCGACTCAGAATCCATATCAGTGAAAATGCATGTTAACTCAGGGTTTGGACACCTAGAAGGGCGGTTTAGTCCTTAGGGGTCCTGTAGCACCCAAGGAAGGGAAATAAGGTTTTGTTTTATCAATTCCAATTCCTTAAGGTGATATATTAGGTTTAATCATATCATAGGAATGCTTCGTCACATATTTACTGTGATGGATCGCTAATATTAGTTAGTGGGGGAGGAGGGTGTTACATTGGAAATAAAGAGCTAGTTTTAGGCTTGTAATTAAGTATGGGGAACCAATGGTTCTCCACCCAATCCTTCATTTGATAATTTTTCATACTCATATATTCCCACCTATAGATGAGGGCACATTGTTTCAACCCAACAACCCAATCCCAAAACACATCGACTCGAAAAACCAACTTTTGGATATTCTCCGCAGACTAAATTGAATTGTTCTTTGAGGGAAGTTTCATCATATGTATATAAAAATAAACAAGAGAATGTTTCACTTGACCATTCAAATGAAAGACCTTATTAGAATCATAACATGTAATGGGATGAAATTCAGAGACCGAAAGATTCGAGAAATGTCCAATGAATTGTTCATCCTGAACCATATCCCGAATGAGGTCATCAACTTATGGTGAACATCGAATTTTCATCATAGTTACCAAGTTCAAGTTCGAATTCAAATTCAAATTCAATTTGATAAGGAAAATAATTCCACTACCTAAAAATTAGTACGGAAAAAATTTGGGAGTATACACTTTATAACTACTAAAAAATGTTATTTTTTCAAAAATATTATAAAATTTCACTTTGTGTTAAGCTCATTTCCCTTGGATAGATTATTTTCTCTCTTTAATGTACAACTTGAAACATTAGGTTAAGTGCACAAAGTTGTTTATGTATTTAATATTGTATAAATTTGTCTAAACTGAACATAAAAATTGTATATTTTTAGGTAAACGAACAACCTTGGCCTCAAATCAAACTTACATATTATTCCAAATGACATCATTGATTCTCTCATATTAACAAACAAACGGGGAAATTTTGATTATGAAATATAAAATATTTTAATTTTTTTTAACCAATAATAAGTTATTTAAGATTGAAACATATATATTTTTCATATACATTGATAAAATTATTTAAATTAAAAAATAAAAACATACATTCGATATGATCATATAAACTAGTACAATCACATTAATAAATGTGGCTAATAAACACCTATATGCCTATATCAACCACATTTATTATTAATAGTTATTAATAATTGTTAACAATAATTAATAATTTTTGATAATTAATAATTATAATTGGTTTGAGAATTCAGGTTTATGTGATCCATCATAAATTCTTAGAATTCTTTCGATAATAATCACATGCAATAGAATATTGCAAAAGCGTTCCGAACCAACGAGTGTGGTTCATTACCAAGACTGGGTGAGATATGAGATAGAGAAATTATGTTTAAATAGATGTATAGATGGCTAAACTAGGTGTTGGAATAAAAACTAGTTTGACTCCCAAGGGACTAAATAAAAGGATTAATTTTATTGAAATTATAATTTTTATTTAATTTTTTAAGTTTTTTTAATATTTAAATTAAATATTTTTTGGTGAATTTTTATAATATTAAATAATAATTGTTTGGATTATCATTAATGTGATTTTAGATTTAAAAATATGTTTTTTTAGAAGACAGGGTGAAAAATAATGAAAGAAGTAAATTAAATATCGACAATCAACGAAGGAACCAAAAAACTAAGGCAAAAAATGAAGGCAGGAAGGGGCATAAAATAACAATGATCAGGAATATAAGGCAGGGATCCAATACCTGCTAATATTCCAACCGTCATCTCTATTGAGGTTAATGGGTCTTTTTTGAATCTCTAAGCCCTCCCTTAACTTACGGTGATGAAAATGGCCGATCCTAACAATAACCTTAGCCTCTTCGATGAAAATATGATGGTTATTCTTTTATGCATGTTAAACTAAGGCAAAGGAACATGATCTGTCATGCTCAATGTGAGCAACATACTCACAAATCCTTTGATTTATAAACCAACCAGATTCACCAATGTAAGGTGTCCCACAAGAGCATGGAATGATGTAGACACCTTTTCCATCCCTAGGACTTACCGAATCTTTAGCAGATTTGAGAGAGTTGCGAACAATGTTAGGGGGTTTGAATGATGAAGAAACCTTATGCTTCTTAAGGATCCTAGCTACCCTATCAGTGGTTCCATGAATGAAAGGAAGACACACACTACAGGACCATTCACTAGGCTCTTTTATTTTTAATTATAGGACCTTTTTTTAGCTTTAAGAAAATTTCTAAGGCCCTGGGAACTACTATAATCATTCTTACAAAATACATTCAGGAGGTGTGTCTTTTCTCCTTCAAGGTGGGACTCATCAGCGATTCTAAATGCCCTAGTGGCTAAGGTGTTGAGGACGCCTAATTTCCGAGCAGGGAAATGATGTGAACTAGCGTGGAGATATTTCTTAGTATGAGTTATCTTTCAAAAAACTTGATGGGAGAAAGAACTATCAACCTTTCTTGAAATAATAATGTTGAGGAAAGGAAGGATACCATCAATCTCATATTCCATGGTGAATTTTATGGAGCAAGATTGACTATTAAGATGAAGGAAAAAGAGATCTAATGTTTCCTTGCCACGAGGCGAGAAGACACAAGTGTCAGCTACAAACCTTTTCCAAAACTTTTACTGGAATAGAGCTGAAGAAAGGGTCTTGAATTCAAATTCCTCCAAAAATAGATTAACAACAAGAAGAATTCCGAAGCTAGGGTATAATAGCCGAATTGTACTAAAAAAAAATGAATACTTTAACCGATTAAATTTATTAATAGGTTAATTGTGAGAATTTCGAATTATTTAGCCAAATTCAACCGAATTTGATAAATATTATTTGCATGTCGAAGCCCAAGCCACATGACTCTCACCTTTGCGTACAACAAGAAAGAATAATCAATTCTCTCTAAAATGAGGTACCCATGGAATCCAACAGAATTATTCATACGAGCATTCAAACAGAAAAATGCACCGATAAGAGACAGAAAATGCGAAAGAAATTGTAGCAATCTTAGCCAAGGCTGAAAAATCTCAAAAGGACAGTAAGATTAAAAAAAACTAAAACCTTATATGTTAATAACCCATTACCTTTTGTATTTACTAGTGATATTAGAATTAAATACATTTATGTGATACCCACCATAAACAACTAATACAGTAAATGTCTGCACAATGACCCATTGTAAAACCAAATATCAAATACATGGCAATTTCACCACAAAAAATCTTGAATTCCAGACTTTGGCAAAACGTATTCTATGGGGAGGGAAGGATTATCTCAAGGTCCATTCAATCATATCTTCATTGTTGGAATTTCTGAATACACCAATAACAGAGGAAAATTTGTTTCCCCCAACAACACAGAGACTGTAGATAAAATGAAAAAATTAACAGCCAATACACAGATAGCATAAAAGTAGGAGAGGAACCAACTGATGTTTTCTATTCCATCACCTTCTCCCTACAAAATGAAATTACATTTTTGCTTATATAAAAGATGGTCGAAGCCTTTAAAACCTAAATATAATCAATGTTGTTCAGTTCTGAACAGAAGTTCAACAACATTTGTCCTTGGGCTATCAAAAGACCCATTTCTACATTTAATCGACACGCAGGCCGTATTTCTGCTTATACAAAAAAACACGTGAAAATGCATTCAAAAACACAAACTGGCAGATCTCAAATTATATGCAATGCGTTTCTGGTCCACATCGCATCCACGCAATTCAGCAATTTTAGACTTTAACTCTCAATGCTATCCTTTAAACTTTGCAGGCTACAATGGGCGATAGTGACGTGGAACTTATCGCATTACACCCAAAATAACATAACCTGTGGGCGACTTAGTAGAAACTTAAATCTTGGCGATTGTGATATGCGACAGTGATATCGCATCACAAAACAAATAACATAACTTGTGGAACTTTATGGTTAAACACAAAAGGTTGCAGACTGTGATGTGAGATAGTGATGTGGCACATATCGCATCGTGCCCAAAATAACATAGCTTGTGATAGTGGAAAGGTAAGTGGTAAAAATTGTGAAGTGCACACTACGGGTGGCTTAAACAATGGTAAGTGTGGTAAGCGAAATACAAAGGATTGTGGTGGTTTTCAAATGCAGTAAAGGTTGGTGGGTCCGCCAGATCGCATCGGTGGTAGAATAACATAACATGAGGTAAGGCTTGAGGTTAAGACTTAAGATTTTCGAAGTGTGGGCTGCAGGCACTTAAACGTTGGGAAGTTTGATAAGGTGAAAAGGTAAGGAAAGGCGGAATAATAAAGGAATTCATGCATTTGTAAAGTGGAGTGGAGATAAGTGGGTCCCACTGATATCACATCGACAGAAAATTAACATTGGTGAAAGGCTTGAGAGTTAAAACATAAAATTTGCAGGCTGCGTCTGCAGGAAAAATGGTAAGTAATGTGGCAGGTAATAAATAAATGTAGAGGTAAGGCTGGGTACTCTATTGTTTGGTCTTTTTGCATGAAACACCTCCAGTTCTTGGATCTGCTACTATCCTTCTTTGTTGTCTAAATTGATGGAATTGTGGGCTGCACCACTTCTTATTTATGGCAGTAGTTGGGAGTAAAATTCCAACAATCCCCTTAATCACAACTGCCACCATCAATCATTCCAAGACATTTTCTAAGATACTAAAAACTCTTTTGTGCTAATGGCTTTGTGAGGATATCAGCAAACTATTCCTCTGTCCTACAATCCTGCAAAACAATCTCACCATTTTTAACCAATTCTCTTATAAAATGATATTTTGCATCAATATTCTTTGTTCTCTTGTGGAAAAAAGAATTATTTGATAATGCAATTCCTGAGTTATTATCACAATAAATTGTGGTTCCTTTGTCTTGCTCATGACATAAGTCTCTCATCATCCTTCTCATTCATACTTCCTGGCATGCTGCTACTGTTGCTGCCACATACTCTACTTCAGCTGTTGATAAAGCAACTATTGGTTGCTTCTTGGAAGCCCATGAAGTGGCTCCTCATCCCAAATGAAACACATACCTAGATGCGCTCTTTCTATCATCTACACTTCCAACCCAATCATTTTCAGTGTAACCAATTAATTTAGAATTATCAGTTGAGGAGTATAGAACACCATACTCATTTTTTTCCATTCACGTACCTTAAAATTCTCTTGGTTGCTTGCCAATGTGTCTCCTTTGGTGTCTCCATTAATCTAGAAATTAAACTTACAACATACATAATATCATGCCTAGTTGTAGTCAAAGACATTAGACTTTCAACTATGCCCTTACACAATGTTAGATTGGCATTTTTGTTGCAATATCCTTTGCTTAACTTCAGCCCCATGACATTTGGAGTTACTTTTTCTTTGCAGTTCTACATGTTAAATCTCTTTAAAACTTCTGCAACATATTTTCCTTGAGAAATAAAAATCCCCTTTTCATTTTTCTTTACTTCTATCCCCAAGAAGTATCTCAATAAACCCAAGTCAGTCATTTCAAATTCACTTTTCATGACTACTTTAAAATTAGAAATGAGAGAAACTTCATTACCTGTGAAAATTAAATCATCTACATATAAAACAAAAATAAGGGTCTTACCATCATTTTCTTTAATGTATAATGTGGGTTCACCATCACATTTTTCGAACCCATTTTCTGTCAGGTAAGCATCAATTCTGTTGTACCATGCTCTTTTTTTTCTTGGCCTTCAATCTCATAGTTTGGAGGTTGTTCAACATGTACCTCCTCTTTCAACACTCCATTTAGAAATGTTGATTTCACATCCATTTGGTAGACTTTCCACTTTTTTTGTGCTGCTATGGACAACATTGTTCTTACCGTTTCCATCGTTGCAACAGGTGCACAGGTTTCTTCATAATATCTTCCTTGTTGTTTCTTGAAGCATTTCACAATAAGTCTTGCTTTATGCCTTTCAATCTTGCCTTCAGCATTACTCTTGGTCTTATAGACCCATTTTACTGCAAAGACTTATTTACCTTGTGGGAGGTCCACTAACTCCCATGTGTCATTCTTTTCTATTGCACCAATATCTTCATTCATTGCTTCAATCCATTTTCCTTCTTTTACCTCATCTTAAAAATGAATTGGGTCATCAACATGAAAAAACAAAGAAAATAAAGAATTTAGACCATTATTATTATCAGCTTCTTGCTCATAAATTTCATTCAAATTTATGAATCTTGGTCTTCTTGGTGTGCTTGGAGTTCCATTTGAACTCGAGGGATTTTTTGATCCCTGTGGTGTTCTTGGAGAAGCACTTCCTTGATTTCTCAAGGCATTTTTGTTTCCTACTTGTGGTGTGCTCTGCTGTGCTTGTGTAGGTGGAGGAGGAGCCATCGTGGACGAATTATTTTTAGCAATCAATTTCTCTTGATCTTCATGAGACACACATGTCTTCACATTCATTATATTCTAGATGCTTCCATCTCAAGCTTCTTCTTCAATAAACTGCACGTCTTTGCTAATTATAATTTTATTGGTTGATGTATTATAGAGTTCGTAGGCCTTGGATTCATCACTGTATCCAACAAAGATACACTTCTCCCCCTTACTGTCCAATTTCTTTCTTAGTTGATCTGGGACATGTGGATATGCCACACATCCAAATACTTTCATGTGAGTGACAAAATTATTTGTTCCACTCCATGCTTCTTCCAAAACCTTTTTTCATAACAGCTTTGGTTGGGCATCTATTCAAAATATACACTGTACAATTTACATCTTCAGCCCAATACTCATTTGGAAAATTATTTGCCTTCAGCATACTTCTGACCATGTCCATGATGGTCCTATTCTTCCTTTATGCAATATCGTAAACTTCTTGTGTATGTCATTTTCCCTACAGAAACCTAGGAAATATTTGGATACATGTTCTCCACCTCTATCAGTTCTTAGCACTTTGATGTAGTGCTCACTCTGCTTCTCAACAAGAGCTTTGAAGTGGTAGAACTATTCAAACACTTCACTCTTTTGTTTTAGGAAATAAACCCATGTTTTTATTGTATAATCATCTATAAATGTTAAAACATAAACACTATCAGCTAAATATGGCGTTGGCATTGGTCCACACAAATCTGAGTGGAATATCTCCAAGGGTGATTTTTCCCTTATACTCTTTCCAGCTAGAAATGATTTTCTGTGTTGTTTTCCCAAGATGTAGCCTTCACATCCTCCAAAATTGATATGTCCAAATATCAAATGCCATAACTAATTTTTGTCTTTCACTTCTTCTTGAAAGACCTCTTGTGTGATTGCTACTACCACACCTCCTTCCTTCAAGTTTTTTCTGAGCTTGAGAGGAAACATCCTATTATTTGTCATAGGCACTTCTGCAATGACCCTTTTGCTTGGAGGTATTTCCATGATTGTACACACATAATTCTTAAAAAACACACTGTAGCCCTTGTTCACGAGTTGTCCAATTCTCAGAAGGTTACATTTCAGGCCAAGTACATAATATATATCTGGCACGAACTTATTTTCTCCCTTCCTTGTCAGTATTGACACTCTTCCTTTCCCCATGACAGAGACTTTGCTATCAGTCCCCGTTGTCACTTCAGACTTCACATTTTCATCTTGATTGGTAAGCATTGCTATGTTTCCAGTCATGTGGTTACTACAACCTAAGTCTAAGAACCATACATATTCATGCTTTTATTGTTCTACATTACATGTTAAAAACACATGACTCTGGTTCATATATTCTTTTGCAAAATTTTCTTTTTTCCTGTTATTCATGTCATTTTGTTTTTTTCTACATTCATTGGCATAATTCCCATAATTTTTACAATAATGACATTGGACTTGGGATTTATAATATATTTTTCCTTGTGCTTGGTGTTGGCTTGAACCTTCACTTTGATTATGATTGTTTCCCCTTCCACTTGTGCTTGCAAGGTTGTTTCTTCCACCTCTCTATGGCCTTATTCCTCTTCCTTGGTAGTTTTATCTTCCTCAACCTCTACCTGGACCAAAAGACATTTGTGTCTTGGAAGCACGCTCAAATAAGGAGTTCTTTGTTCTATTCAGTCTATGTTCATGTGACATTAGGGATGCATGCATCTCATCCATTGAAATTTGTGAGAGATCCTTTGTCACTTCTATTGCAACTACTATGGCTTCAAATCTTGAGGGTATACTTCTGTTAAAGAGGTAAATCCCCTCTGCGGACATAGGCGATCCCTACTAGCCCAGAACGGGTCTAGCAAAAATCATACCACGCTACAACACAAGCTCCTAATTGCAATAACCAAGGCGCGATATGAGGCTTACCTTGTGTCCAACGCTATTGTCGTTGCGGAGAGGATAATGCTCCCGATCCCTTGCTCCGACAGGTCACAATTCTCCCACTTGGCGCGATCAAACACCTGCACAAAAGAAACACGACAAACATACAAGCGTAAAACCAAATATTTGCAACTATGTGTCAGTCAGAGAGGACACAACTCATAATCGTAAAACATGAACAATACAAGTGGAATTATAATCGTAGTCGCTTATCATTAATGAAATAAAGGATGATACAACATGGCTCTGACGCTGAAGTCTTCCTTTGGTGGCTCATTAGCGGAATATGTCTCGCAAAGCTTGCTAGGAATGGGGACAAGCTTCTCTCTTCGATCATCAATCTCCTTGCTATAGATTTGGCACTATGAGGACTATCAAAGCTCTTGCAACATTATTTTGGCTATGAAGGCTCTTGGAGATTAGCTTTCAAAGGGAAATGGAAAGCTTATATAGATGGTGGAAGGGGAGTTGGGATCCCTACAAGTATGGGATTGGCCCTATCCTCAAGGAAGCCTCCATGAGAGGTGGAAAAATACTTCCTCTACATGGAGATTCGAAGCCAACCTCCCAACTCAATTTAGAGACCAGTTTAGGAATTGGTTGGGGTCAATCTTCCACCATTTAGTTTTAAAAAACACCCTTTATTAAGCCTGGCACGGGTGCGGATCTAAGACAGAGCGCCAATTTGTGCGCCCTCTTTGGAGGATTTTCCCCCTTGGCGCGAGGGCTGAAATGTGTACCTGCACCAATGAAAAAAAGGCTATCTTTAGGGTTTTTCACAAGGAGACGTCTTCAGGGGAATGAAATTCCATGTCTAGGGGAATGCCATGAAAGTGTTTTCAGGTTATTTCACTGCTCACAGGTCACAGAATGAGCCCTCCAATGTGTGAGATAGGGAATTGCAGGGACGGTGACAAATTGTTGTATAACAACTTCTCAAGATTTTCTCCACTATTCTTCTTTCCTAAAGTGTCTCTCCATGAGACCTTATCTGGGTAACCGACCCAATCACATGAGTGAAGAATGATTCTATGTTATTAGACTCTTTCATACAGAGTGTTTTAAAATCTCTCCTTAGCATTTGCAATTTTGGTGTCTTCACTTTATCCATACCTTGTTAAGCTATCTTGAGGATATCCCAAGCCTCCTTAGACTTTTTTGCTGCTGCAATCCTTGGGAATATACTCTTGTGTACTGGTTGATAGAGATATAATATGGCTTTAGAGTCCTTCTTCGTATTATCTCTCAACAAGTCTCTTTCTCTTGCTGTCAAAGTAACCATCACTGTTGTGTCTGCTGGTTCTTGGAAACCTTGTTCCACCAGCTCCCATATATCTTTTGAAGAAAACAGGTCCCTCATTGTGATGGCCCAATAACCATAGTTCTTCCCATTAAACTGTGGTATTTGTGGATTTTTCAGGCTTGTGCCTGCTACTTCCATCGTGACTGTGAACAAACAATCTTCTTGACTATATAAAAGATAAACCTTCTCACTACTATAAAACCCTTCTCACTACTGGAGACTTCTACTTCTACAAAAAAATATTACAGCTTCTTCAATAAAGAGATCTTGTTCTTTTACTAAGAGCCTAGACCTGCTCTGATGCCATGTTGGAATTTATGAATACAACAATAATAGAGGAAAATGTGTTTCCCGCAACAACACAGAGACTGCAAATAAAATGACAAAATCAACATTCAATACACAGATAACGTAAAAATAGGAGAGGAACAAACTGATGTTTTCTATGCCGTCACCTTCTCCCTACAAAATGAAATTACATTTCTTCTTATATAAAAAATGGCTGAAGCCTATAAAACTTAAATCTAATCAATTTTTTTCAATGCTGAACGGACGTTCAAAAACATTTTTCCTTGGGTTGTTAAAAGATCCATTTCTAGATTTAATCAGCATGCAGGTCGTATTTCTACTTATACACAAAAACACACGAAAACACATTAAAAAGTACACACTATTAGATCTCAAATTTTATGCAATGTGGTTCTGGTCCAAATTGCATCTGCGCAATTCGGCGATTTCAAACTTTAACTCTCAGCACTATCCTTTAAATTTTGTGGGTTGCGATGTGAAATAGTGACATGGCACTTATCACATCGCACCCAAAATAACATAACATATGGGCGACTTGGCGGACACTTAAATCTTGGAAAATGCAATATGCAACAGTGATATCATATTGCAAAACAAATAAAATAACTTGTGGAACTTTACGGGTAAACACAAAAGGTTGCAGGCTGCGATGTGCGATAGTGAAGTGGCACATATCGCATTGCACCCAAAATAACATAGCTTGTGATTGCGGAAAGGTAAGTGGAAAAAATTGCAAAGTGCACACTGCGGGAAGCTTAATCAAAGGTAAGTGCGGTAAGAGAAATACAAAGGATTTCGGTGATTTGCAAATGCGGTAAAGGTTGGTAGGTCCTGCGAGATCGCATCGGCGGTAGAATAAAATAACATGTGGTAAGGCTTGAGATTAAGACTTAATATTTGTGAAGTGTGGGCTGTGGGAATTTAAAATTTTGGAAGTGCGGTAAGGCAGTGAGGTAAGGAAAGGCAGAATAACAAAGGAATTAATGTGTTTGCAAAGTGTGGTGGAGGTAAGTGGGTCCCGCCGATATCGCATTGGCAAAAACTTAACATTGGCGAAAGGCTTGAGAGTTAAAAAATAAAATTTGTGGGTTGCGCCTGTGGGGAAAAATCTAATTAATGAGGCAAGTAAGAAATAAATGCAGAGGTAAGGTCAGGTACCCTATTGTTTGGTATTTTTGCATGAAATGCCTCCGGTTCTTGGATCTTCTATTGACCTTCTTTGCTGTCAAAATTGTTGGAATTGTGGGCTATGTCACTTCTTATTCATGGTGGTGTTTGGGAGTTAAATTCCAACATTCAATGGGAGGCAAGGATTATCTCAAGGTACATTCAATGAGATATTCATTGTAAAAAAATAAGGTATTACGTATATACTCCAAACCTTAAGTCCTCAAAATAAAAAAAGGCCCGAAGTCCTCAAAATAAAATGTTGCCTTTATCATTGAGTGGATCCCTCTACTGTCCATTAAGTGCTAGTCAGTATACTTTATATTGAAGGAAATCCTGCAGATTATATCAATCCCAAGGGCTGACACGGCCTTGCTAATGTTCACAGGTGAAAACCATTCATGATATGAAATATGAATAGAGAAAATCATAACAGAGAATTCCTCTTCTCTTATGAAGCGAAAGGAGTCTATTTGTCTTGAGCTTAGCAATTGTAAGACGCAGATTTTACGCATTTCCTGTAAGTAGCGGCCATACAAAGAAAATGTGATGTCAAAGGAATTTTACTTAGTGGTGGTGGATGAAGGTATGCTGACGAAAAATAGATCATGAGTCTTGAGGAATTCCTTAGCCATATCTGGAGAGGAGACAACTAAGGTGAGGGCAGAGCCGAGACATAGAGACATGAGCGGCCTGTATTTGAGACAAAGCTCTACTAACGCTCTGTGTGTAAGTTGTCCCATCGTGTGGAGGTTTCCAATATTCTGAATCTTTATTTTCATCATGCTATTGTAAACTTCATCTTTTAATAGCTCTCACTGTTACTGATGTGAAAGTTTTCATATCTGTTCAATAATTACTGCTTCTGTGTAAATGATTTATTTCTATTCTACTTCCTGGAATCTTCTGTGGAGGAAAAACCATTTGAATTCATTCTCTTGAATAAAAACGTTTTTCAACTAGTATTAAAATGATTTCCTCAAGATTTTGTTTCTGCTAATAACCTGAAAAAATAGAACAATTTGTTAATGAAACAGAAGTCTGAAGGGAAACGAGTAATGGTTTTAGGGAACAGGGAATTTAGTGGAAGGAGTTCTAGCCATAGCAGGGGCTTTCTCGCAAATTCTCAGAGGTGTGAGAATAGGGGTAGAGATGGGTTTTGAACCTTGAATGGCTTTAATGCTTTGGCACAGGGCTCTATTCTAACCTCAGTATTTTACCACAGTGGCTCGGGGTTTTTATCGCACAGTGGACAAGCGGACATGTGGGTTTAACATATCGCAGGGTGGATAAGTAGGTGGTTTATTGCATCACAAAAAGTGGTTGGGCAGTTTATGTTTTAGGAGTGCGATAAAGTGATGGGATCGACGCGTGGTAGGGGGAAGGGGTGCGAAAACTGCCCATTTCACAACCCTCATGTTTTTTAAACATCGTGTTGCTAGGGAGTGTGTTATGGAGCGTGGGTCGTTGGATCCGACGACAGAGATTGGATGGTCAAATGAATTTATGCGGGGTTCAAAGAAGTGGGACCAGGAGTTGATAGGCAGAGAGTTAGAATGTGAGTAGAGTTGGGATTTCAAAATATGAACATGGAGGGTTAGATGGTTTAATATAGTGGGGGTTAATGAATATGGGGTTTTAATATTTAAAGGAGTTAATATATATATATATGAAGAGTTAAAATGGTAGCGAGAATTTGAATAATATATAAACTATGGGTAATGATGATATAAGGGTCTGGGGAAATGAATTAGAAAGGGAAGTGGGGGCTCGATACATATTTAGCACTTTTAAACTATAGAAAAAAGTGTTTTGATGTTTTATTAGATAGGGAAACTAGTAAAAAAAAGGGAAAATGGTTCTTAGCTAGGGAAAGAGGTTTAGGAAGGGAAACTGGTTTATAGGAAGAGGAAATAGTTATAATAAGGGGAAAAAGGGATATCGGCAAAAGGAAAAGGGTTAAAATGAAGGGAAAGGAATTTTTTTTACAAGGGGAAAAGTGTTTTTTAGAAGGATTTTAGAAATATGAGATGAATCATTAGTGCTTTCTTAAAGTAATCTACCTGCCCATTTTTATCTTAACATTTTATTTCCTTTATTGGGCACATTCGAGTTTGCTGACCCTTTTATTTTATTTTAATAAAGAAACTAACTACTTCTAACCTTATGAGGTCCAACAGTTTAGATTAAACTAATGAATTGATTTATCCTCTACTTAGCTATTGATCTGCCAAAATTAAATAGTTTGGCTAGATCTTTATCCTCTAACTATCAGCAATGAAATTTTAAGCATGAATAATCAAGATTAAACTGTATGACTATTATGAATTGTGGCATTTTTACAAATTGCACACATTTTTATTTGCATAAAGTAAACTAAAGTAGTAGCATTTGAATGTGCAACACTTTTATGATCTTATTTTTAATGAGATTCGTACTTTATATTCTTTTTGTCATTTTATTCATCTTTTAAGACATACCCTCTTTTCATTTTTAAATATGAAAAAACATTTATAAAAAGCAAAAATATATACCAATTGCAAAATTTACATAATCAATTCACAATTCCCATATGCAAGCATTATTTGTATATCTCCACACTTAGAAGAAATTAAATGGTTAACATGTGGATTTCCACTTGCTTAAATTTGTGTACAAAGCTTTCTAGATCTCTATCATTGCCCACTTTGAATCAATTTCTAATAGTGTACGCCTGAGTTTCTTCCCTCGTGAGTATAATAATAATTTACGCAGATTGGAAAATATAACTATGATTATGACATTTCTGATAATTTACTTAATCTAGGATGGCTTCTTGATTATTCTCGAATTTTTTATAATTTATTTAATCTAGGATAGTTTTTTTTTATTATTTTGGTATTTTTGATAATTTATTTAATCTATAATGGCTTCTCGATTGTTCTAAATGTTCGAAAGAAAACTATGTTCATAAATTTTTAATAATTTATTTAATTATATTTAGAATTATGATGAGGTGTTATCATATTTATAATTTGTAGGTTAATTAGTTAGTTTTTTTATTTTTTTTAAATATGGAAATTTTCGCAAGATTTTAATAAAATTTAGTAAGAAATTTTGTAAATTTAAGTTACATTTGTCAAACTTTAAGATTTTGGGTGCTCCAAAAGTTTTTGATGATGTTAAATCTATTTTCACCATACAAAAACATGATTTAAATACTACTACATTTATTTTTAAGATTTTGAGTGCTCCAAAATTTTTTGATGATGTTAAATCCATTTTCACCATAAAAACATGATTCAAACACTACTACAGCTAAACTTTTTAAAATTATTTTTCTAAATTCAAACTAAATTTCACTGTCCAAACAATTAATTTATACCATTCATGATTTAAAAAAATAATAATAAAATATTTAATTGTTATAATTAAAAATGCTCTAAAAGTTGTATTTAGTCCATTAAGAAATAAAGAGGTTATGATGGGAGTTCATTCAATGAATAAGAATGGACATTCGTATATATGGTGGGAGTTCACTCAATTTTTTACATCTTTATTGCAATTTTTTTTTTTACTTTTAATAGATTTTACTTTTGTATTTATGTCATCAGTTATGTATTTTACATTTAATTTTAGGTGTTTGTGTTTTCATATTTGAATATTTTTTATTTTTTATTTATATTATAAGTTTTGTATTTATATTATCAATTATGTATTGTATATTTAATTTTAAATGCTTGTGTTTTAATATTTGATATATGTTATCTTTTCCAATAATTTATTGGGAAAGTTTATATATTTAAAGTAAATAGGAGTGATGAAGTTTTTATTTTCAATTCTCAAATTTTAAAAATTTCTGCATTGCCTTAGGAGTGTAGGGCTTAAATTTAGAAGTTAGAGCGACATTAATTGGAATTAATATGATGAAAAAAATTATTATTTTAATAAGTAATTATTTTAATGTAAATTTTTATTGGAATAGTTTAATTAATGATTATTATGTTAAAAAGTATATTGTAATTTTTTATTGATATTTACTTTTAAAAAAAATATATTTTAATATAAAAAATGGTTTAGCTTAATTTATAAAGGGAATGTATTTTTTAATCAATTTTTTTCTAGTTAAATTAAAATAAAATCTGGTAGAGATTTTTAAAATTTCGAGTTCAAGTTATCTAATATGTAGAAATGTCATTTTCTAAGAATATTTTTCTACCTAATTTAAACCAAAATTCAGGGCATATATTTTTAAAAACTTGGGCTCAAGTTGTCTAAGTGCCCCATGAAGTTTTGGAGGGTGCTAAATCTATTTATGCATTGGAAAATGCATTTTAAAGAACAAAAAAATAGCATTTTTTCTTGAAATTATTTTTCTAGAGTAGAGTGAAAAGATCTATTTCGTCTACAAGTTAGAGTAAGTCTAAAAAATTTATATATAATATAATATGAAATAATTAAAACTTGTAAATTTAAATATTTAATAGATTTGTATTTAAAATAAATTTAAGTTAATTATTCTTAAAACAAACTAATATGTAACAAAATTTATATAATAATATATATGATGCTAGCTTTTATACTTTTGTGATCCCTATTGATTATGATATTGGCCTACGGATTAATCACATTATTAAGTTTTGGTCCACTTTTGAAAGGTTGAAAGAAGCTTAATAATGTGATTAATTTGAAAGACAATCTCTTAATCAATATATATGATTTTGTAATGTATTAATGAATTTGATTTTTTTAAATATTTATAAAACTCAAGTATATATATATATATATATATATATATATATATATATATATATATATATATATATATATATATATATATATATATATATATATATATATATATATCAAAGTGAAAGTATATCTCTAATAAACCTATATCTTCCTACTTAAAATTCTTATAAATTACATATTATTTTATTTTTTGAATAATAATAATTATTCTATCTATATTTATAAACAAGAGTTACCTGGTGGCAATGTCACTTTTTTTTCTTTTTTTTATATATAGATATATTTTTTTCATGTGCAGCACATGTTAAAAATACAAAAGCTATAACATTGTAATTTGTCACCTTGTAGCTCTTGTTTTGATGAATTTGTATTAAAATTTATATTAAGATATTAAACTAGAAATGCAAATATATTTCTAATTTTATGATACTATAAAGTGGGGAGTTGGAATTTGTCACCATTTTTTATTATATGTATATAAACTCACATGTTTTTTTATTTTCATAATATTTTATTTATTTAATTTCAAATTTAGAAGTTCTCTGTGTGCATTTGTATTAAAATTCACATTAATATTGTCAATTTTAGAAATTTTTCTTCTATGATCCATAGATTGTGTAAGAATTTCTTTTTGGTGAAAATCACACGTAGGGAATTTTTGCCGACGCGTTTCGAACCAGCCAGTGTGCTTCATCATCAGGACAAGATGAGAAATATGAACCAAAAAACCAGATTACTAGCGGTCTAAAATAATAAATTAAATTAAATTTCATCCAATCAAACTATATTTTATTATATTTAATTTCAATAAAATTTATTATTAAGGTTTTAATTTAAATCTAATTTGATATCAATGATTTCTAATAAATATAATGTTAAAATGATTTTATATTTTTATTTTAATACTTTGTGAAAAAAAAAATTAAAAATTATTAAAAATAAAAGAAAAATAAATTTTAATTTTAATAATAATAAAATAAACCAAATTAAATAATAATAAATACTAATGATACAAATAAATAAATAATTAAATAAAAATAGTAAAAATGAATATAAAAATAAATTTTTATATAATTTAATTTCAAAGCTAAATAAATTCATAAAATAATAAGGAAGCTACTTTAAAAAAACAAAACACACATATATATATATATATATATATAATAAAATAAATTAAATAAATAATAATAAATAATATAAATAAAATACATTCAAAAAAATCATAAAAATAAACCAAAAGGTACAAACAAAGAGAAAGAAAACGGGAGCTAGAGAGAGCACAAAAGGAAAAAATAAAAGGCAACTAAGAGTAAAAAATATCATTATGATCAGTTATTTGGAGTTCATTTTCCGTTTATTCAACGTACTACCGATAAAATCGTTAGGATCTTGAAGAAACATAATGTTTCCTCAACCTTCAAGCCCCTTTGCACCATCAAGATTTTGCTTAGATCGGTTAAGGACCCGGTTTGCCCTAAAGATAATAAGGGTGTTTACTTGATTCCGTGTTCTTGTGGGACGCCATACATTGGTGAAACTGGTCGATCCATTAATCAAAGAATTCAGGAACATATCGCTGACCTCAGACATTGTAGATCTCGGTCCTCCGCCTTAGCAGAGCATGCCGATAAGACAAATCATCACATTTGTATTGAGAATGCTGAGGTTATTGCAAAGATTGACCATTTCCACCACCGCAAGTTGAGGGAAGCCTTGGAGATTGAAAAGAGGCCTGTCAACCTTAATAGAGATGATGGGTGGAGTGTCAGTAGATGTTGGATTCCCGCCCTTCACTCTTAGTTGCCTTTTATTTTTTCCTTTTGTGCTCCCTCTAGCTCCCATTTTCTTTCTCTTTGTTTGTACCTTTTGATTTATTTTTATGATTTTTTTGGACGTATTTTATTATTATTATTATTATTATGATTATAATATATATATATATATATATATATATATATATATATATATATATATATATATATATATATATATATATATGCTTCCTTATTATTTTATGAATTTATTTAGCTTTGAAATTAAATTATATAAAAAATTATTTTTATATTCATTTTTACTATTTTTATTTAATTATTTATTTATATGTATCATTAGTATTTATTATTATTTAATTTGGTTTATTTTATTATTATTAAAATCAAAATTTATTTTTCTTTTATTTTTAATATTTTTAATATTTTTTAATATTTTTTTTTTCAAAGTATTAAAATAAAAATATAAAATTATTTTAACATTATATTTATTAGAAATATTTAATATCGAATTAGATTTAAATTAAAACCTTAATAATAAATTTTATTGAAATTAAATATAATAAAATATAGTTTGATTTGATGAAATTTAATTTAATTTATTATTTTAGTCAAACTAGCCGTTATGTTACAAAAGGCTAGTTGGAGCTCTCCTGTGTATTTAATTTGGTTTTTTGGTTCAGATTTCTCATCTTGTCCTGATGATGAACCACATTGGCTCGTTCGAAACGCGTCGGAAAAAATTCCCTACATGTGATTTTCATCGAAAAAATTTCTTGCACAATATTGTCAATTATCAACAAAAATATATTTTTAATTTCGTGATGTTGGAATTGGTGAGAAATTTTAATTAATTATATATATATATATATATATTATATATATATATATATATATATATATATATATATATATATAATGGTTGAAAAATTATTATGGTTAGAGGCCTCTCCATCTCCAGTCAAGTATGGAAGAGATGTTGTCTTGTCATCTTGTCCTGTTATGTTATGTAAAAAAAATTCACATTTGATAACTCACGGTTTTGCCCATGGTATTCACACACACCAACATAGATCCATCTTAAATCTAGATCTGCCAAGTGTCTAGAGGGATAAAAAGGAATCCATATTTAATACCTCTTGGGGTTTGGTAGATCTGAAACGTATATATATATATATATATATATATATATATATATATATATATATATATATATATATATATATATATATATATATATATATAATATTTTGGTAAATTATATATAATAAGAAGAAGAATGGATATGTGTTGAACTAGACCATGAGCCCACAAAAGAGCCCTAAACCTTACAATTTCTCGTACAAATGGTGGGAAAAATGTTTGAACATAAACACTAACTAATACTCAATAAATCCCCAAGATTAGAATCTTTATAAATGAAGATTTCATCCAAGAAGATCAAGCTGATCTAAGAAAGGAAGTCCAAAAGGTAAATATCTTCATCGCAAAAGATCAAGTTGATCTAAGAAAGGAAGTTAAAAAGGTAAAGGACGAAAGAAGAGAAGGTTAATCGATAATCATTAGAAATAGAAAAGATTATTAGGGAGATAATTCAAAACATCAATAATAAATACGAATTAATAACACTTCGAATCCTCTTTTGGAACTGTCGTGGCTTCCCATGGCTAAAGGACCTATGTTAAGCAGATCTCGAGTGATATCGATATTATTTTCTCAGTTGAAACCTGGGAGCATGATAAACCTACGGTCCCCCAAATGGATGGATTCATTCTCTGATCAACCTAGATTAATAAATCATCATGTGGAGGTTTTGGTGATATAGCCTGTTATAAAAAAGATAATATCTCCACTCACATTTGACTTAATAAGATAGGCCCCTCAATCAGTACACGTGGATCCAAATTTCTGATTCTAGCACAAATAAGATCTTTATCATAATTTGTTATTTCACCCAGATAAACTCTACCTCCTATAAGAAAAACAACCTTGATAAGAACTACCCCTTCAACACTTTAGAGCAAGATATCCATAATATTCGAAGAAAAAGTGATATCATTTTTCTTGGCGACTTCAATGCTAGAACTACTACTAACCAAGCTATTCTCCTAAGAAATAACTCTAACCCTAACCCCCTATGGCTCGATGAATATTGTGACCTAGTTAATAGATTCAAAATGTACTATGAAGACACCACCGAGAACCTATTTTGTATCGAGCTTATCAAACTTTATCGTTCCCAAGACCTAATTATTTTTAATTGGATTAGTAAATGGCCTACCTCTATCCAGATGAATTGCATTCATGTTTTAGGAAGTAGTGTGGTCGATTATGTGATATTTGACACCCATATCCTCAAATGTATATTAAAAATTAATATCCTAAATTACCAGAGAATCGATTCTGACCACATACGCTTATCTCTAACACTTAAGCTTGCAATTCACACCCAATAGGTGAAAAAGAATGGTGAAATTAAGAAACACATTCATTTTAACAAGAGTAAAGATGGCCTCTTCTTACAATATTTAAAGGGGAACCTTGGTTACCTAACATATAACAATAATGTTGATCTCACCTACCATTATTTCACTACAACTCTTTTCATCACCATTAATAAATTATCTAACGAGGTATCATATGAAAAGAACAATAGAACTCCCAACCCCTTGTATGATAATGATTGTAAAATTTACTAAAAATAAATAAGAGATTCAACTAATGAAACTGCAAATATTGAAAAAAAAAAATGTGTAAAACTCTTATACAAAATAGGAAGCAATCCTATATTAAAAGGAGGAAAGAGCATCTTCTACATATTTCTAAAATTGAGCCTAGAAAGTTTTGGAAGAATATCCTTGTTCGTAAAACAAAATAAAATAATAAGATACCCTAGAAGAATTGAGATAATTATCTTAAGAATATTTATGACTCTCTAGACATCATGAAAATCTTCATAAATAATCCTATAGAGGAGGATATTTTCTCTTTAGAAGAAGTGGATTTTTCGATTAAGAAACTTGCCAATGGGAAAGCCAAGGATATTAAGGGTTGCCAAGGAGAAATTTAAAAATGGGAAGGTCTATATTTATTCCTCATTTTCACAAACTCCTCAATCTAGCCATAAATCATGGCTTCCCTAAGCCTAGGATATAAACCTTAATTATGCCTATCTTTAAAGGTCGGGATAAAAACATTATATCTAACTATCAAACCATTATGATTAGCTACATCTTAGGAAAAATTTCAGGGCTCATTCTGGAAAAAAATATTAGTGTATGGCTTGACAACTATGGCAAAAGGGCTAAAGGTAAAGCTATATTTATAAGACATCACTCAACTATTGACCATATTTTCACTCTTAGAATCATTGTCGAGGAATGTTCCGAGGGTAAGTGAGATCTATTTTGTTATTTTTTTTTTTACTTTAAGAAATATTTCAACATGGTGCCTCGATATAAGCTATGGAAAAGACTCAAAGAGATAATGGTCCCTCTTGAGTTGAGGTTGACTGTGATTCATCTTTATGAGAATGTCGTTGCCAAGTTTAAGACCACTAAATGATGGTCTAAAGACATTAAATGCAATATCAATGTCAAGAAAGGTGTCCCTTCTCCCCTACACTTTTCAACATTTACATTGATAAGCTTGAAGCCTCTATGGAAGATGGAGGATGCTCTGGCACCAAGCTCGTTGGCATGGTCATTACTCTTCTCCTTTATGGTGATGACATTGTTCTTTTGGCAAGAACCTATGAGGATATTTAAAAACAACTTAATGTCCTTCATGATTACTTCTGTAAGATGGGTATGGTTGTTAATACTAACAATACTAAAGTCGTGATAATTAAGTCCAAAATGATTAACCATGATAGTTTCACCAACGATAGAAATTGCTTGGAGAAAGTTTCTTCATACAAATACTTAGGTATTAACATTAATCATTAGCTCAATTGGTATTACAACATTGAGAAAAGAATCATTGATGGATGGAAATCTTATTATGAGCTTGAAAACAACTGTAAGATGAATTATCTCTGGGTTTGGAGTAAAAAAAGTTCCTCTTTGAGACTCTTGTTGCCTCTGTGGTTTTATATGAATGTGAAGTTTGGGGCTGTATTATATCTAGATAATCGTGGGGGAAGATTGAGATGATCCAAAAGAAATTTATATCATACAACCTGTAGAAATTTGCTGAATAATGAAGATTTATCCACCGAGATTATCCTGATCACATATCAATTCGAATTCATATGCAACACATAATCTCTTCTACAATAAATCATCAATTTGCGGAAATGGAAACAGTTGCATGCGCACATAAACACAATATGTAATGGGGAAAGCTTATAGCTGAAAACCCCCAGCTATTTGTATATTATAATAGAAGAGAAACATGTAACAATCTCAGTACAATACTCCTCACAAGTACTCAGTACTGTCTCCAAAAGTTACACACAAACTAGCGCAGTTTTGAACAAGTCACAGGTTCAAAACTCATCCACTAATTGCCTGCCTCTATTACGCAATCAAGGCTGGTGTAATGAGAGATCCAAGTTCGAATCTCACTGGCTCCAACTGCGCAATCATCATTGGCAATCTCCTCCAATGCTTGTGCAAATCTCATGCACAACTGTTGTCGCAACTAATAACAAACTCACCCTTTCATCTACCTCTTCCACTGGTCTCCACTGAACTGTCCATGCACTGTAGTGAACTGATGTGTTCTTGAGTTGAATAATGAGTTAATAATTAGTGAATTAAATAATATTTAATTCACTCCACTCATTACTAGTTGATTAGTTAGTTAAACTAATCACAACTAGTTCAACTAAGTTAAACCGAACACAACTCCACCAACTGTCTCATCAACTCCACCAAACTTCTACCACTGAAGTCCTAACTAAAGTCAACCATGCATGAGCTCACCAAACCCTAAGGAATAACGTAATTCCTTCTGCCAGATGCATGAGCCACTTCCGTAGCTCCAACTAAAGTGATGTAAGAGAATAAACTGAAGTTTAGAGTCCAAATATTATTAAGGGATAATAATATTTGACTGACCTATTTTTAGACAGACAGTCTAAAAATAGACTTCGACCTGTATGTCTAAAAATAGAGGTCCATCTATTTTTACCAACTCGACCAATCATCCAAGAATAGCATACTACAACTCCTAGACCATGCTCCATATGTCTAAAAATAGACATAGTCTAAAAATAGACTTTGCGCCAAAAATAGCCTGCAGGCCCACTTAGTGAAGGCGACTTCATTTCACTAAGCTCCATCATCTTGTTGCATTTTCGACACTCCCTCTCAACAAGATATGGATTATCTGCAACCCCTATCCTGCCTCTGTGGAATTCGAACTTGCTCCTGGTGAGCGCCTTCGTCAAGATGTCAGCATCCTGATCCTCCGTGGGAACATATGAAAGTAACATGATTCTCCGCTGAACACAATCTTTGATATGATGGTACCTGATGTCGATGTGTTTGGATCTATCATGAAATACTGGATTAGCCGAGAGTTTAATGCAACTCTGGTTATCACAGTAAATCACTGTAGGCTCCAAATGCAACCCGAACAATCCAACGAGGATCTTCCTCATCCAAATAGCCTCGCATGCAGCCAAGCTTGCTGCCATGTACTCGACCTCTGCTGAACTGAGTGCCACGGATCTCTGCTTCCTACTGTACCATGAAACTGCTGTCGATCCAATGCTGAAAACTCCTCTAGATGTGCTCTTTCGGTCCGTTGGGCTCCCTGCCCAATCTACATCAGTGAAGCTGGAAAGCTTCACTCCATCCTCCTATCTGTACCATAGACCATATCCCGATGTGCCACTAAGAAAACGCAATACATGCTTGCCTGCCTTCCATAAGAGCTTGGTAGGCTTAACCATAGCTTGCAAAAGTTGGTTAACAGCATAGCATATATCGGGTCGTGTATTGACCAGATACATAAGCGACCCCACCAACTGTCGATAGATAGTGGCATCCACTACCTCCGCTGAAGTAGCATCCTCCTTCCTCCAACCACCAGGAAGAGGAGTGTCAACAGGCTTGCAGCCTTGCATGTTGAACCTCTCCAGAATCTCTCGGGCATACTTGCCCTGAGAAACAAACAGTCCTCCGCTGCGCTGCCAAATCTCCAATCCCAGGAAATAATGAAGGATGCCCCAGTCCTTCATCTCAAACTCTCGTGCAAGATCCTCCTTGCATGAAAGTATCAACTGCTCATCGCCAGTCAAAATCAGATCATCTACATACAGTACGATGATCAACGGCTTCCCCTCCACCACAATCTGGTACAGGTTAGGATCCGCCTCACTCTTGGAGAATCCAAGCCCGGTGAAGTAGCTGTCTATGCGAGTGTACCAAGCACGAGGTGCTTGCTTCAGCCCGTACAGTGCTCTCTTGAGTCGGCACACATGCGACTCACTGTTGAAGATCTCGAAACCTTCAGGCTGCTCTATGTACACCTCCTCCTCAATGACTCCGTTGAGGAACGCAGTCTTCACATCCATCTGATGGATGTGCCATCCCATCTGCGTTGAGAGAGCTAGGATCGTCCGTATGGAAGAGTACCTTGCGACAGGTGCAAAGGTCTCCTCATAATCGATCCCCTCGATCTGTGAGAAGCCACGGGCGACAAATCTCGCCTTGCACTTCTCCACACTCCCGTCAGCCGCCTGCTTCACTTTGTAGATCCATCGCGAACCCACCACTGATTTCCCCACCGGTCTTGGGACAATCTCCCATGCACTGTTCCTGACGATCGAATCATATTCTTTGATCATGGCATCAACCCATGCGGGTTCCTCCATAGCTTCCTCAAAAGAGGATGGCTTCGTCACGACACATTGACTCACAAGAGCCATGTATCCAGTGTACCGATCCGGTGACTACCTCTGTCCGCGCTGTGCTGTAGGTGGTCCTACAACCTTCTCTGCATCTCGAGCCAGTCGCTCAGCTTCTGTAGTGCGCATGCGCCCTCTGATGGTTGGCGCTGCATGGGTGGTTTCTTCCACCTCATGAACTTCCTCTTGTGGCTGATCCACATCCGGAAGCTCCTCCTTAGGAACTAATAGCTCCTCATCTGCATGCAAGTGTGGCTCCCTCTCAAGCGAACACTGCATGGCTTTCTCCTCCTGAAACTTGATATCCCGTCGCACAACAGTCTTGCGACTGTCTGGAAAATACACCTGATAGTTGTGAGGTGTATCAGTGTACCCCAAAAATATTCCAACCTCTGCGGTCGGATCCAGCTTCTTTCTGGCATCCTTCGTCACATGCATGTAGACGGGTGAGCCAAAAATTCTCAGATGAGAAATATCAGGCCTCTTGCCAGAAAATGCCTCCTCCGGTGTACTCATGCCAAGAATCTTGTGAGGACAACGGTTCTGCACATACACTGCTGTATTGCATGCCTCGGCCCACAAGTGAAGGGGTAGGCCCTGATCATGCAACATCGCCCGTGCAGCACCCACGATCGTTCTGTTCTTCCGCTCAGCCACCCCGTTCTGCTGTGGGTTATGGGGTGCGATGAGCTCTCTCCGAATCCCTTCTGCGCTGCAAAATTCTTTGAATTCAGTAGAGATGAATTCACCACCATTGTTGCTCCTAAGAGCCTTCACATGCTTCCCCGATTCCTTCTCAACCAGTGCCTTGAATTCACAGAACTTTGAAAATGTCTCGCTCTTCTTCTGCATGAAGAAGATCCAGCACTTCCGAGAGAAATCATCAACAAAGATCACATAGTACTTGTGCTTTTCTGTCGAAGCTATAGAGAAAGGACCACACACGTCTGTGTGAAATCTCTCAAGGATCGTTGTGGCGCGACTATCCTTCTCGTGAAAGGTGGCTTTCACATACTTCCCTAAAGTACACCCCTTGCACTGATCTGACTGCGCAAGAGTGCCCTTAGGAAGCCCAGTAGAAATCTGCTGTAGGATCTTCAAAGCTCCATGGTGAAGGTGGCCCAATCTCCTGTGCCACAGTTCGCCCTCATCATCCCAGCTCACCACTTCTCCCGCCTTGCATGCCATTGCTGCGCAGCCATCTACTTGCAACTGATAAAGGTTCTTGACTCAAACCCCTATCTTCCGGGTCTCACCAGTAGTCTTACTGCGCAGGAAGGCTTTTCCTTCGCTGAAGACCACATCATACCCCTTGTCTTCCAACATCGCCACAGAGATCAAGTTCTTCATCAATCCTGGAACATGAAAAACTTCCTTCAATATGAAAGGTTTACCAGACTCCCTCTCAAAGGAAATGGTACCGATACCAGTCGCACTGTATCTACCATCATCGCCCATCTCGATGTGCACTCCAAGATCTTTTTCCTCCAGATCTGAAAACAGATCTCGATCTCCGGTCATGTGAAATGACGCACCACTGTCCAAGAACCATATTGATCCCATCACACTTGAAACCAAGCATGCGATCAGTGAAAAATCCAGTTCGAATTGAGAAGCCAATGCCTCTCCCGCTGCAGATCCGACAGCCTTCTTATTTTTCTTCTTCTGCGGACAATTTGTGGCATAGTGTCCGTGCTGGTGACAGTGAAAACACTTCACCTTGGACATGTCTTGCTTCTTGCCTTTCACACCAGACTGAGAAGCCTTCTTGCTCTTCCCCTTCTTTGCTTTGGCAGCCAAAGCACAATTTTCTTCATCAGATACCTTTGATGAAGATCCGTCCCTAGTAGTCCTCCTTATCTCCTCCTGCATGAGATCCGCCCAAAGGCGCTCCCATCCCGGCAACTTCTCCCGACCATTGACACTATCTTGATATGCATGCCAACTTTTCGGAAGACCAAGGAGAGCCAGGTCCACCATATCCTCTTCTTCGACAGTCACCCCCACACTTCCCAGCTCATCTCTTCATTGAGTGAACTTCGTGAGGTACTTGGCGATACTGTCGCCTTTCTCCATCTTAATGTTTATGAGCTTATCCTTGAGCACCAGCTTCCTTTGGTCGCTCTTACTCTGGAATAGATATGTCAACGCTTTCCACATCAAATATGGAGAAGCTTTTCCATGCAGGCTGGATACAATGTGATCCTTCACGCCCTCCAACAGAATCCTTCGACATTTCGCCATCTTCTTTTGCCAAGCTTCGACTTCAGCAGGATCAGTGGGATTTTGGACATCTGTATATACGAACTCCTTCAGTCCATTATCTTCTAATACTGCCTCCATGCGATCTTTCCATGCAACGTAATTCGAACGGCCTTCGAGAGCATATTCGAGTTGCAAATCGTTGAAAGACATTTTCAACTACAGCACCAAGAAAACAAACTGCTGCAAAATTCGAATTCCAAGCTCAAAAAATCAACTGCTTTTGGATATGTGAGAACAAATTATTTCTAGCACAGAGATTGACTGTATGGGCATTTACTGGATATATCACCTTCCAGAGAAAGGATGGATCTAAAGGCTACCTGGCCCGATACAGACTCTGTCTACCGAAATAATATTGTAATCACTGCAATAGATCCCGATGATTAATTCGCTCTGATACCATGTAGAAATTTGTTGAATGATGAAGATTTATCCACCAAGATTATCCTGATCACATATCAATTCGAATTCATATGCAACACATAATCTCTTCTACAATCAATCATCAATTTGCAGAAATGGAAACAATCGCATGCGCACATAAACACAATATGTAATGGGGAAAGCTTATAGCTGAAAACCCCCAGCTATTTGTATATTATAATAGAAGAGAAACATGTAACAATCTCAGTACAATACTCCTCACAAGTACTCAGTACTGTCTCCAAAAGTTACACACAAAACTAGCTTGGTTTTGAACAAGTCACAGGTTCAAAACTCATCCACTAATTGCCTACCTCTATTGCGCAATCAAGGCTGGTCTAATGAGAGATCCAAGTTCGAATCTCACTGTCTCCAACTGCACAATCATCATTGGCAATCTCCTCCAATGCTTGTGAAAATCTCATGCACAACTGCTGTCGCAACTAATAGCAAACTCACCCTTTCATCTACCTCTTCCACTGGTCTCCACTGAACTGTCCATGCACTGTAGTGAACTGATGTGTTCTTGAGTTTAATAATGAGTTAATAATTAGTGAATTAAATAATATTTAATTCACTCCACTCATTACTAGTTGATTAGCTAGTTAAACTAATCACAACTAGTTCAACTAAGTTAAACCGAACACAACTCCACCAACTATCTCATCAACTCCACCAAACTTCTGCCACTGAAGTCCTAACTGAAGTTAACCATGCATGAGCTCACCAAACCCCAAGGAATAACGTAATTCCTTCTGTCAGATGCATGAGCCACTTCTGTAGCTCCAACTGAAGTGTTGTAGGAGAATAAACTGAATTTTAGAGTCCAAATATTATTAAGGGCAAATAATATTTGACTGACCTATTTTTAGATAGGCAGTCTAAAAATAGAGGTCCATCTATTTTTACCAACTCGACCAATCATCCAAGAATAGCATACTGCAACTCCTAGTCCTTGCTCCATATGTCTAAAAATAGACATAGTCTAAAAATAGACTTTGCGCCAAAAATAGCCTGCGGGCCCACTTAGTGAAGGCGACTTCATTCACTAAGCTCCATCATCTTGTTGCATTTTCAACACAACCTAAATATTAAAGGTAATACTCCCTATCCTATCCTCTTGACTGAAGCCAACCTTCCCCCCATTTAAAGCATAGCTATTCTTCACTATCGAATGTATGAGAAGAGGATTTACAACATGGAAACAAAGAGGTTCCCCAAATTTGTTTCTACTTCTAGCCAAAAACCCCACCTCTAGCTCAAGCGGGGCTGGCACAAGGATGCCAAAGCATTGCCCAACTATTGGAGGTAAAAGATGATATCATCTTGGAGAATAGTGATAATATTAAAAAACTCTCACTTCCAAATTTAAGGACAAATTTTGGGATGATAAGGATTTTGAGGGGAAAAGGAAGCTAAGGTACTATAAGGAGGTGATCAACCCCAATATTGCTAACCACAATTATCTATTCGTTTTAACTAGTGATAAGAAGAAAATGAACACTGCAAAGATAAGAACTAACTCCCATGAGCTTAGAAGTGAAAATGGGCATTGGTCTATCCCTAAAACACCCTAGGAAGAGAGAATATGTCATTTGTGTGACACTAAGATAATTGGAGATGAAAAGAATTTTCTCGTGGATTATCAAACCTCACTCACATCAGTTCTCATTTCTAAAACATCTACCATACTTCAAACCTCTTGACTTGTTTAGCTAGGACAACTATAGTGATCTCAAAAATCTCCTCTCCATTCTATTTTATTATAGAAATAATATTTTAAAAAGTCTCAAATAATTTATTCTCTTAAGGTATGATAGACCTTATCAGTCTCAATGTACATCATCATCATTGTCATCATTTTCAAACAAAATTAAAATTAAATCTTGTATATCTATTTTAAACATATTTCAATTTTAAGGATTCTTTCGGTAATAATCACATGATAGAGAACGTTGTCAACGCATTTCGAATCAACCAAAGAACATTATTGATGCTTTTCGAACCAACCAATGTGGTTCATCATAAGGACTAGGTAAGAGATCAGATCCAGACGTTAAGTTTAAATAGATGTAGACATGACTAAACTAGCCATTAGAATAACAACTAGTTTGACTTTGAAAATTCAATTCAATCTATAATGGCTAGTTTTTAGATAAAAATAATAATTTATAAATTAATCTATATTTGTTTTATATATACCATATTAATTAATTTATTTATTTTATTATTATTATTTATTTATTTATTTTATATTTATTATATTCTTATTATTCTTGTTATTATTATTTTTATGGAAAAATGAAAAATGAAAGTCACCATAAAAAAATCATGGACCGAGTCTAAAAAACTAAGGAAAAAAACATAGGGTGGAAACTAAAAACCCTTAAGAATATAAAGCAGGGATTGTTTATCAACAAATCATGCTTATTCAACATAACCCAAGATTTTATTAAAAAAATAATAAATTGTAATAGTTTTTGGAACTTGTGTTAAATAGTGATTTATATAAATTACTTTAAAATAATGAAGAGATATTTTTTCTTTATAGGTCCTAGTTTTGGGTTCTAGGTAATAACACTCTATGCATTACTTATTATTTCAGTGGTTTAAATCACAAATGTTAATGAGTTATTCTTTAGGATAGGTTGTTTATGATTTGGAACTTTCTAAAATCCATAGAAACAAGAAAATAAATGAAATTACCATAAACACCATAAATTTATTATTTTAAAAATATTAATTATTTATTTTTTATTTTTTAAATCATATAACTCATACAACAACATATTATTATATATATATAATACTCAGAACCACATTAATATATTCTATTATCTTGTCTTTGTCGTGTGCCTTGTGTATGTTCTTCAATCCACAATTAAAACCTTGAAGATCCATCCATGCCAAGTAAATATGTTATATGAGTGGCCAAGTTTTTATTTTCAATTCTCAATATTTACAAATTTATGTGTTGCCTTAGGAGTGTCTTGTTTAAACTTAGAAGTTATAGTGATAGTATGGGATTAATAGGAGACCAATCTACTCACTAAAAAAATTCAAATTTCTTAATAATTAATTATTTTAATATAAAAGTTTATTGAGATAGCTCAATTAATTATCACCGTCTTATAAAGTACTTTTGAAATTCATTCAAATTTTTCATAAATATTTATTTTTAAAAAAATTATTTTATTATAAAAATTTTTATAGATAATATAATATTAAATAATAATAAAATTGTAAATTTAAATATTTAATAAATTTAAATTTAAAATAAATTTGAGTTTATATGTTCAAATAAAATAAATAAATAATTTTTTTCTTAAAAGGTTATATGTTAAAAATCAAAGGAAGTAGTGTATGTATTGCTTTGTATATTTGGCTGTCAAATTGAGGCTTGGAAGTGGGTCTTTTGTCCCACAAAAAATAAGGTTTCATACACTAATTTGGTCTATAGCTTGGTCTTGATCTTAAAATTGGATAATAATTATTATTACGCAATCTTCAAACAACTCCCCCAACTACCCTTGTGTACTAAGATACTCCATCTAAAATTTCTTACACCATCAAATTAGTTTAATAGTTAATCATTAAAATAAAAATTAATAATTAGGTTACAATATGAGGATGAAGTCTGAGAAAAAGAACTGAACCAAATGGAAGTAGCCAAACATTTCCGGTAACTCATGCGCTTTCACTGTACAACCCTTACTTGTTCCTTGGGAATGAATGGGTGTTGTAGCTTATGTAACCTACCCTCCTGCAGCAGCTGCAATGTTATTAGAAATGATTTATCTTCACCTAATTCTTCAAAGTTACTGGAAATATTGGAGGGCAAGCGAAAGGTGTACTGGATTTACACCACGCAAGCGGTGGGAAAGCTCATGACCAAGCGTATGAATAATGAATTAGTATTTGGGTACAAGCACCTCATGACATGTTGCAGAGCACATATCATTGCATTGGATCGGACATGTTGCAGAGCACATATCATTGCATTAAATTAAATAGAAAATTTAAAAATAATTTAAATTACAAAATTAAAATTTAGATAAAAAAAAATAAAATACAAAAAAGAAAAAATTTAATTTAAAATTTAAAATTAAAAAAAAAAAAATTAAATAAATAAATAAAATAAAGTTGAAATTGAAAAATAAAATTTTAAAAAAAAAACTATCATTAAAAAAACAAAAAAATGAAAAAAACCACGTGCAAATAATTAAAAAAACAAATATCCATAAATTTACTGTTTTTTTTTAATAAAACAATTTATACATTTTACAAATGAAAAACTAAATAAACAAAAAAATTAAAAAAATAAATAAATTAAATTAAAATTTAATAAATTTAATAAATAAATTTTAAATTTTAAAAAATAATTAATCTAAAATATTAAATTTAAAAACAAAATTTAAAAAAAACAAAAACAAAAAAAAATTAAATTTAAAATAAAAAATTTGAATTAAAAAAATTAATTTTGAATTTTTTGAATTTAAAAAAATAAAATTTAAAAAAAAATAAAATTAAAAAAAAATTTAAAAATTAAAATTAAAATTTAAAAAATAAAAATAAAAAAATAAAAAAGAAATTTTTTATTGTGGTGGCGCTGCCGATTGGCCTCCTGCCTAGGTGGCGGCGGAGGTCAGCCGCTTGGCGGGTGAGGAGGCTGCATGCTGCCCCCCACCCGCCCAGTGGCCGGCCTCCGCCGCCACCTAGGTGGGAGGCCGATTCCGGGAATCGCCGCTCACGCGGAGAGAGGCCAATTCTGAGAATCGCCGCTCCCGCCGCGGGACGATGATTCTGGGAATCGCCCTCCCGCGGTGGGAGCGGCAGGACAACAATTCCCAGAATCGGCCTCCCTCCGCGGGAGCGGCGATTCCCGGAATCGGCGTCCCGCCGCTGGAGGGCGATTCCCGAAATCAGCCTCCCGCCCAGGTGGCGGCGGACGCCGGCCGTTGGGCGGGCGTGGGGCTGCATGCAGCCTCCCTGCCCGCCCAGCGGCAGACCTCCGCCACCACCTAGGCCAAAAGCCGATCGGCGGCGCCACCACGATAAAAAATTTTAATTTTTTTAAATTTTTTTAATTTTAATACTTTTTTTTTTAATATGATTCTTTTTTTTTTTTTATGTTAAATTCAAAAAAATTAAAATTATTTTTTTTTAATTTAATTTTTATATTTGAAATTTAATTTGTTTAATTTTTTTGTTTTTTTTAATTTATTTTTTTTAATTTTATTCAATTTTTTGTTTTTTCTAAATTTTGTTAATAATTTTTATTAAATTTTGTAATTTATTTTTATTTAATCGATTTATTTTTTTTAATTTTCATATTTTTTTTTTAATATTAAATTTTATGTTTAGTTTTTTCATTTACTTTTTTAAAATTTAATAAATTTTGTATTTTTTTTTTAAATTTATTTGAATTTAATTTTTTTTTTAATTATTTTTTTAATTACATAAAATTTTTATATTTTTTTTTATTTCAATTAAAATTGTGTATTTAAAATTATATATATATATATATATATATATATATATATATATATATATATCTATATCTATATCTATATCTATATCTATATCTATATCTATATCTATATCTATATCTATATATATTAAACTTAATATTTTCAAATCAATTTGTTTTTTATTTTATTTTTTATTTAATATATATTTTTAAAATTTTTTTTTAAAATTTTTCATTTTTAATTGATTTTTCAAGTTTTTTAATTTTTTGTTTTAACAATGTTTTTTTTCCCTTTATATTCAAAATTTATTTGTTTATTCATTTATGTATTAAAATTTAATATTTTTTTTTTAATTTAATTTGTTATTTTAATATTAAGATTTTTTTTTAAATTTAACAAAATCTAATACATATATTTTTAATTTAAGTTTATATATATAATTTTTTATAATTTATATTTAATTTATTTTTTAAAATTTATTTGGTTTTTTAATATATATTTTTTTAAATTTAATATTTTTATGGTATTTTATTTTTCATTTTTTATTTTTAATTAATTTTTCATTTTTTTACTTTTTAATTTAAATAATGTTTGTTTTTTTTTTAATGTTTTAAATTTATTATAATTTAATATATTTCTTTAAATTTAATTTTTTTTTTAAATTTTTTTTTTATTTAATAATCATTTTCTTTTTTCTTTTTTAAATTTAATTTCTATGTTTTATTTTTTATAATTTCTTTCTTTTTTAACTTGTTATTTTATTTAATTTAATATTTTTATTTTTATTTTTCTTATTTCTATATATTTTGAAATTTTAATCTTTAATTTTATTTATTTATTTATTTTTTCTTAAATTTTAGGTTTTTTTTTAATGTTTGAATTAAAATTTTTATTTTGTTTTTATTTTTATTCTTTTATTCCTATATATTTTTAAATTTTAAGCTTTAAAATGTTTTTATTTTTAATTTTTTTTTTTTTAAATTTTAGATTTTTTTAATGTTTGAATTTTAAAAATTAAAAAATGTTATTTCTATTTTTGAAAATGTCAAAAATATGACACAAATTATTTTTTTTGTTATTACAGCATCAACTGGTTTTGTTTTGAGTGTGTTTTTTCAATCTTTTTTTCAAGAAACAATTTTGTTTTTAGCATAATTTTATAAATTGGTTAAATTTGACCTTCAAAAAAAACCAAGTGCATTCTGGAATACACTTTTTTTGTTTTTGGGGTGTTTTTTCATGTTTTTTGAGTTTTTTTGGGCTAGAGTTCTCGTTTTGAGGTCAGGTTACCTATTTCATCGGTAACAGTGTTGAAGGCGAGGAGATGGAACAACAAACCGTTCATGTGCTCTTGATACTGTAATTCCGTGATGTTTTTCAGACATGTCAAATTTCTCTTTATTCATATCATCCATATCATCAGGGAGTCTCCAGTTGAAACAATGCAAGAGCCGTGCCACAGAAAACTCTACAACAATCAGTCCCAATTGTTGTCTAGGGCATCCTCTTCGCCTTACACGTATTGTTCTTACCGCAATATTCTGTTTTACTCTGCTTCACCGTGAGTAAAACTAGTTGATTATATTTACTCCTCTCCATAGTTGCGATTTTGATCTCTGCAACTCTATATTGAAATGAGGATTCATTTCAATTGATTTCCGTAACTATATAGTACGGATTAAGTGAGTTTCGAAACTCTGTGCAAACTTCCGTAAATGTGTTCTGTTGATTAAAGTAATTTCCACAACTCTATGTGAACTCTGTGTTTTAAGGGAAAAGAATTTTCCCCTATGTCTTTAAAATTTTTAACATGGTATCAGAGCGGGCTTAAAATCTCAATAAAAGATAATGTTTTTACTAAGGAGTTAAAAGTAGTTCTGAAAATTTTTATGGAACGTATTCTCGAGCAGTGAGAGTTTTCACGTAGTGAGAAAAGTTTTACACAGTGAAAATGGCAACAACAAGCACAAGCTTGATGAATCCACAAATACCACAGTTTAATGGAAAAAATTACGACTATTAGGCAATTACAACGAAGGCTCTATTTTCTTCACAAGACATTTGGTAATTTGTGGAGAATGGATTCCCAGAACCAGTAGATGCAATAGCATACAATGCTTTGAGACAAGTAGAAAGAGATCTGTTGAGAGATAACAAGGAGGACAGCAAAGCCCTCTTCTGTATTTTCCAAGCAGTACATAAGAGTATTTTCCCAAGGGTTGCAGCAGCAACAAAGTCCAAGGAGGCATGGGATACCTCCAGACATCCTATCAAGGTATGGCAAAGGGGAAGACAACAAAAATTCAAATGATGAGAAGAGATTTTGAAATTCTTTGTATGAAAGAGTATGATAATATAGACTCATTATTTACAAATGTGATTGAGTTGGTTACCCAAATCAGGTCTCATGAAGAGACACTTGAAGAAATGAGAATAGTTGAGAAAGTCTTAAGAAGTCTACCATTAAGGTTTGATGCCATAGCAGTGGCCATAGAAGAGAGAAAGGATATCTCACAGTTTTCAGTGGATGAGCTTCATGCATCACTGATGTCTCATGAGCACAGACTAAACATACCAAAGAACTCCTCATTGGAGCACACATTCAAGACAAAAATATATTTTGGTCAAGGTAGAGGTCGAGGAAGATCAAACTACCGAGGAAGAGGAAGAATCCCACACAAAGGTGGAAGAAGCAGGCCTGCAAGCATAAGTGGAAGAGGCAGCAATCAAAATCCAAGCCAAGGCTCAAGCCAGAATCAAGCACAAGGACAGAAGTATGATAAATCTCAAGTCCAATGTCATTATGCAAATGAATGTAGAAAGAAGAAAAATGACATGGGTAGTAAACCAAGTGTAAATTTTACAAAAGAAAATCAAAACCATGAAAGTTTGTTTTTAGCTTGTAATGTAGCACAAGAAAAACAAGAATATATATGGTTCTTAGATTCAGGGTGCATTAACCATATGAATGGAAACATAGCAATGTTTTCCAATCTAGATGAAAGTATAAAATCTGAAGTGACATTGGGGACTGATAGCAAAGTCTCTATCATGGGAAAAGGGCGAGTAGGTGTTTTGACAAAGAAAGGAGAGAAGAATTTCATGCCAGATGTCTATTATATCCCTAGTTTAAATGTAACCTATTCAGCATTGGATAACTGATGCAAAAGGGCTAAAATGTGTTTTTTAAAGATGATGTTTTCACAATCATGGATAAACCCCTAAGTAGACAGCTCATTGCAAAAGTTCATATGAAAAGCAATAGAATGTTTCCTCTCAAGATGAGACCAGACTTGAAGGAAGGAGGTGTTGTAGAAACTTCCACACAAGAAATATTTCAAGAAGAAGTGAAATATAAGAACTATTTATGTCATTTGATATTTGTTCATCTCAATTTTGTAAGTTTGAATTTGTGCATAGAAAAATTATGGTAAAGGGATTACCACTCATGGAGAAACCGGAAAACCTACCTGAGGGTTGCATCTTGGGAAAACAACACAGAGAATCATTTTCAGCAGGAAAGAGTATAAGGGAAAAGGCACCTTTGGAGATTGTCCACTCAGATTTATGTGGACCAATGCAAACACCATCATTAGATGGCAGCCATTACATTTTCACATTTATAGATGATTACATAAGGAAGGCATGGGTCTACAGTTCTGTCACTACAAAGATCTTGTTGAGAAGCAAAGTGGACACTACATAAAAGTATTGAGGACTGAAAGAGGTGGAGAATATATCTCAAAATACTTCCTACGTTTTTGCAGGGAGCATGGAATCTCAGCAAAATGGTATGGAAAAAAGAAAGAATAGGACCATCATGGACATGGCAAGAGGTATGTTGAAGGAAAAACATTTTCCAAATGATTATTGGGCTGAAGTTGTTGCTTGTGTAGTGTATATTATTAATATATCTCCAACCAAAAGTGTAATGAACATTTTTCTTGAAGAGGCATGGAGTTGTAAAAGAAATTATGTCACTCACATGAGAGTGTTTGGATGTGTGGCATATGCACATGTCCCAGATGAGTTGAGGATTAATTTGGACAACAAGGGTGAGAAATGTATATTTCTTGGATACAGTGATTAATATTCCTAAAATTTAGCATTTAGCTAAATGGAATATTATAGATTGTTTTATCACTAGCTAGGTGAATAAATGGGTAGGGAGGCCCATAAATCTCCTTAGCAGCAATAAAAACACTTCAAATGTGAAAGGAGACCATCTAAGCAGCTGGATTAAGCACCTTGAGTGTGAACAAGGGGATCGAGCATGTTGAATAGGTCAACTTTGACCAAATCAAACAGCGATGTTATGGAGGAGTGGCATTAATGGTGGGACAACACAGTTTTGGAGGGAGATTGATTGCATTATGTGAGAAACCCTAATGAGTGGGACCCAAGGTGAAAAGGCTCACCTTGTTTATAATGAAAAGGCGAAGGAAGGTATGTTATTGATTATTGATTTTATGGTCTGCATGACTATTTTGGATTCTTCAGCTGTTTAGTTGAGATTGTTGTGTTGTTTAGCAGCGGGTGTTCCCGAGCGGGAATTCCATCTCTTTCCTTGAGAGACCTTTTGGAGGAATATTGCACTTCATTTCCACACTCAGGCTTAAGGTCAAGCTACAACTTTCTTCGTCGGTGCAATTTTTGCAGAATATTGTGTTGTGTTGCAGGGTGCAGTAGTGGAGAATCTTTAAAGCTATTTTTATAGTGGAGGAAGGTTTCCATCCATTGGAGGGCCTGTAAAGAAGCCCCTTGGGCTTATTTGACACATTTGGCATCATACCAAGGAGTATTTATCTCCTACAGCGTAGTTTCAGTCTAGATCTGTGTTATTTTAGGGAGGAGTTGTGAGGGTAGCTGCAGTGGTTGTTTTGCGAGGTGATTTCTTCAGTGGAGGAGTCATTCTTTCATCCGGAGGATCTCTTGAGAAGAGTTGTAGGTTTCTACATCAACTTCAGCCATATATTCTCATTTCTATTGTTGCAGCATATCTTCAGCCCTAGGGTTGCAGCTTATATTGGCACATTGTGTGCATTTTTCGGAAACCCTCTTGGGTTGTCTTAGAAAGTTTATCTAGTGCCCAGATCTGTATGTGTAGTATATATTGTGGCCTATATCATTATTTGTATATCATTGTATGATCTCCAGCTGTAGTTATTCTTAGTATGACAACGCTATAGCAGCCCCTCCGGCATTTTGTATGGCAGCAACATCTTACTTTGAGAATGTTTATGTATTGGAGGATTGTATGATCACATTCTATGACTTGTGCCTCATTGTTTTGTACTTATTTTCTGCATATATGAGTAATAATATGGATCCATATTTCTATCATGGTTTCATTTGTTAAAGATTTTTTGTTCCTTTTATTTTATGAGCTATACTTCTGCTTTTACCATTTGGGAATATTATAGTGGTATTAGAGCATAATCTTGGCTCAGCTTGTGCATTCAGCCAATATGTCACTATAGGGGGAATCTTCTCATAGGCAGAGAATATGTACAAAAGGGAAAAATAAAATACTCCAGTACTTGGAGGAAGAGAGGAAAAGAACCTCTCATAGCTTATTTTTCAAACTATGCAAAGCATCAAGGAAGATATGAAGAAGATGAGAAGGAAGATGTGTAGGGAATCTCCAAGGGGGTTTGAATATGAAGCAAGCCCTAGATTTTCACATGATAAGTGTGAGAATTCAGCCACATAATCTGATTCACATCAGAATTTTATGCCTAGATTCACAGCAAGAGAGATGTTGGAAGAATATGCACAAAAGGAGGAGACTTTGACTGACTATCTTCAGGAGTATGAATCTCAATCTTGGAGATTCAAGGAGCACTTGAACTTCTAAGGGTTTTTCCAACTCAAGGAGGATATAAGGCCCAACAATCACAACAGAAGAAAAAGAGGTAGATTATTTTTACCAAATTTTGATGGGTCATCTAAATGCACAACCAAGGATTGGATAGAGCAGCTAGACTCATACTTGCAGCTACATCAAGTTTCAGAAAAGGAATCCCTTAGGATAGAAGTGTTGCAACTTAAAGGTAAGGCTTATACTTGGTGGTTTTGTGGATATTCTTCATTTAATAATGAAAATATAGCTACTTATGCAGGATTCACTAAGATATTAGTGAAGAGATTTGATGGAAAATAATTTGAAACGTCTTTGATTGAGCTAGCCAAACCAAAACACTCAAAACCTTTGCATGAGTTGGAAAGATCTATTACACCAACTCCACTCCAAATTTCTATTAAGGGGTAGAAACTTGTATGATACCTTGCCATGGGAAAGATCCCCATTGTAGGAAGATATTTCTTCTCAAAAGAAATACATGGAGATTCCTCCTTCAAGGGAAGACCATGGTCTAGGGTCTCTCATTGTTGATGAGGTATTCTCAAATATTAATGAGGAGGAAGAGCAGAGAGGAAGTAACAACACTGTCACTTTAGGAGGAGAATGATCAGCACATGGGGATGGGCATGAAGCTATTGCTTCAATTAGAGGAGCTTGTGCATCTTTGCAAAAGGTTCCGAAGGAGTAGCATGTGACAGTAGTGATGGGCAGTAAAACCTTGATGGAAGGGGGAGAAGAAAAGGTGGATCAACATCAAAGGATGTGGAGCATGCACCCTTGTTTATTTCAAGGGGTTTATATAAAAAATAAGGAGAATGGTTTGCACAGTGGAAGGAGGGAAAAATCAGTCCACTCACCTATACAGTCTACTTTTGACTTTGGTGTCTCATTACATTGGGGCATTCCACCCGGGAGGCCACCAGATTAGGAGATGAGAGACACCTCACAACTCATTGATCCAGGAGGGTGAGAACCTTTGGCGCATTTGGCACAATGCTGAGAGCCTTGGGTAGGCTCAAGGAGGAGGGAGAAATTATCCCAATATCATCATTACCCACTCTCATCAGCTATTTTGTGCTGGGACAAGATGTTTCTGGGGTGGAGAATGGCACCATCATGGTGCAAGGAGACCACTCCATGGCATTGGAGAATAGGAGGATACTTCCACATAGGAAGGAATCTTCCCCATTTGGTAGAGGAGGGGGGCCACTCATGCATGCATTGGCTAGAATTAGGAGATTTTGGATGGGTGATAACTTCCTAGGGAAGACTAGCCTCCAAAAGCTTAAACCTTCACTTGAGCATGAGAAGCTACAAGAGGTGCAGCAGGACCATATTAGCAACATACTGGTGCTTGACTTTGGCATAGGAGATGTCAAATAATAGGGCAACCACATGACAGGGGATACACAGTATAGATCAACAACATTGTCATTAGCGAGTTTAGATCCATATTAGAGATCGTAGCTATTGGTGGAATACTCCAAGGATCTCTTTACATGCAGGATACTTGATGACCAGTTTTCCAGATGGATGATATATAGTGAGAGATGGGGTCATCTTTTATCAGGATAGGATATTCTTGAATAGAGCCTCAAAGCTCAAGGGTAAACTACTACATTCAACCTATGAGATCCTACTTTCCAATCTCACTGGTTTCATTAGAGCATACCATACTATCTTCGAGGGATTCATGTGGGGAGACTTCAAAGATGAGATGCACTGCCATATGAGGAAGTGCATAGATTTTTTGGAGGTTGAGGGGAGAAAAAGATCTTGGGAAGGGTTATCATCACCACCTCCTTACTTATTGGGTGTGAGAGGGAGCTCATCCATGAGCTACCTCACTAGTTTGAACCGAGTTTATGGTAAGGATTGTATTCCTGAGCATCATGATATATTTACTGTATACTTGCATTTTCTTACCACTCATGTGTAGAGCATTGCTTCAAGAGGGGGCACTCTTTCTTATTGGATTCATGGGCTACTTGGGGCCATAAGCAGTGATGATGTTGGCCACTCCCTAGAAGATTTTGGGGAGATGATGTATTCTTCATGGTGTGCTTCATTGACACCAACCATCATACACCTTCTCCAAGCATGCAAGAAGAATGGGGAAGCAAACAAGTGGCGGGAAAAACACTTGTTATATCATATTCTATGGTAGTTAGGAGAAAATTTGCGTTGGTTGCACTTGAGGGACCATTTCCCTTCCCCAATACTACACATGCCAGCGAGCATTTACTTGGATTGTGATCCCATATGTTGATGATGTTCTTATCTTTGTTGGGAACATGATTAGAGGGAAGGCATATTGGTTGGATGTGTCCATGGGGAATGAACTTTCCCACACTTTTTATGCTTCATGCTTCAAGGAGAGTATGGGAGATGATATGGCCTCTACAGCAAATCACTTGTTTCTTTATGAGGTGAGCCATATGGTTTTTTGAAGCACTTGGGATATGCCTCTCATGAACATTTGGGGGGAACTTTTCTATGAATTACCATGCTAGAAGGCAGTTCATTTCATTTGGATGATAACATGGAGATGGGAGTCTCTCATTGGGAATGAGATACCCTATGCTTATCATCTCTCCTAGCTTGAAGAGGCCATTGGACAACAAGAAGGTTTCCATATAGACCTTCCATTTTCTCATGATGAGAGCCATTTGGTTTATCCACCAAAGGCCAACTTGCACATTTGGGAGGAACCATTGGGAGACAAAATTATTGTAGAATATATAAAGCAGAGGTGGAGACTATTTGATGAGGAGGCCACAAGAGGAGGAGGGGAGAATTTTTCTCAACCCTTACATTTGATTGAGGACATGCAACATTTTGGAGGGGAGGAGTGTAATATTCCTAAAATTTAGCTTCTAGCTAAATGGAATATTATAGAGTGTTTTATCACTAGGTAGGTGAATAAATGGGTAGGGAGGCCCATAAATCTCCTTAACAACAATAAAAACACTTCAAGTGTGAAATGAGACCATCTAAGCAGCTGAATTAAGCACCTTGAGTGCGAAGAAGGGGATGGAGAATTTTGAATAGGTCAACTTTTACCAAATCAAACAACATTGTTATGGAGGAGTGGCATTAATGGTGGGGCAACATAGTTTTGGAGGGAGATTGATTGCATGATGGTGGAAACCCTAATAAGTGGGACCCAAGGTGAGAAGGCTCGCACTGTTTATAAGGAAAAGGATGGTAGCCATAGGAGGGTATGTTATTGATTATTGATTTTATGGTCTGCATGACTATTTTTCATTCTTCAGCTGTTTAGTTGAGATTGTTCTGATGTTTAGCATTGGGTGTTCCCGAGTGGGAATACCATCTCTTTCCTTGAGAGGCCTCTTGGAGGATTATTTCACTTCATTTCCACACTTAGGCTTAAGGCCAAGGTAAAACTTTCTTCATCAGCGTAGTTTCTGCAGAATATTGTGTTGTGTTACAGGGTGTAGCAGTGGATAATTATATTGGGTGTCTTCAGAGCTAGTTTTGTAGTGGAGGAAGGTTTCCATCCATTGGAAGGCATGTAAAGAAGCCCCTTGGGATTATTTGAGACATTTGGCATTAGCCCAAGGATTATTTATCCCTTACAGCATAGTTTCAGTCCAGATCTGCGTTATTTTAGGGAGGAGTTGTAGGGGTAGTTGCAGTGGTTGTTTTGGGAGGTGATTTCTTCAGTGGAGGAGCCATTCTTTTATGCAAAGGACCTATTGGCAAAGAGTTGTAGGTCTCTACATCAGCTTCAGCCATATCTTCTCATTTCTTTTGTTGCATCATATCTTCAACGGGCCTAGGGCTGTAGCTTATATTGGCACATTATGTGCATTTTCCGGAAACCCTCTTGGGTTGTCTTGGAAAGTTTATCTAGTGCCCAAATCTATATGTGTAGTATCTATCGTGGCCTACATCAGTATTTTTATATAATTTTATGATCTCCAGTTTTAGTTATGCTTAGTATGACTGCGTTTTAGCAGCCCCTCCGACATTTTTTATGGCAGCAACATCTTACTTTGAGAGTGTTTATGTATTGGAGGCTTGTGTGATCACATTCTATGACTTGTGCCTCATTGTTTTGTACTTATTTGCTGCATATATGAGTAATAATATGGCTTCATATTGGTCTCATGGTTTCATGTGTTAAATATTTGTTGTTGCTTTCATTTTATGAGCTATATTACTGCTTTTCCCATTTGGGAATATTACATAGTGATGAACCCTAGGCTTACAAGCTCTATAATCCATCAACCAAGAAAGTAATAATCAGAAGAGATGTTCAGTTCATAGAAGAAGAAGCATGTGATGGAAGTTTAGAGAAGACAGTGAATGTGAATACATGTATGTCTCATGAAGAGAAAGAGGAATGGACTGCAACAATTAATTCCTCAATCGTGACTCCTCCTCCACCTACACAAGCTCAACAAAGCAGTCAATATGTGACACCACAAACAAATAATAGGACAATGTTTCACAACCAAGCAAGTGCTTCTCCAAGCACATCACAAGGATCCGCAACTCCATCTACTTCAAGTGCAACACCAAGCACATCTTCTGCAAGCATGAGAGGACACAAATTCAAGAATATAAGTGAAATATATCAGCAAGATGAAGCCAATGGTAGTACTGGTCTAAATTCATTATTTGCATTATTTTTTCATGTAGATGACCCAATCCATTTTGACGATGCAGTCAAAGAAGAGAAATGGGCTGCGACAATGAATGAAGAGATAGGAGTAATAAAAAAGAATGACACATGGGAGTTATTGGACCTACCACAAGGTAAAGAAGTCATTGGAGTTAAGTGGGTCTATAAGACCAAAAGAAACATTAAAGGCAAGATTGAAAGGCATAAAGCAAGGCTTTTTGTCAAAGGTTACAAGAAACAGCATGGAAGAGACAATGCGGAAAAATTTGCACCAGTCGCGAGGATGAAGACAGTGTGTACAGTGTTGTCAATTGCAGCGCCACAGAAATGGAAAGTCTATCAGATGGACGTAAAGTCAATATTCTTGAATGGAGCACTGAAAAAGGAGGTGTATGTTGTGTAACCTCGTGGCTATGAAATAGAAGGCCAAGAACACAACGTGTGTAGGTTGCGCAAAGCTCTCTATGGGTTGAAACAAGTAATGTGTGCATGGTATAACACGATAGATGCTTACTTGATGAAAAATGGGTTCGACAAATGTGACGGTGAACCTACTCTCTACATCAAAGAAAGTGATGTTAAGCTTCTTATTGTCATTTTATATGTAGATGATTTGATTTTTAAAAGGAGTGAGGATTTTCTCATCGTTGATTTCAAATCAGTCATGAAAATTGAGTTTGAAATGATTGACTTGGGGTTGTTAAGATATTTTTTGGGCATAGAAGTGAAGCAAATAGAAAATGGAATTTTTATTTCTCAAGCAAGGTATGTAGTAGAAATTTTGGAAAGGTTTAATATGCATAACAACAAGCCATCACCAACTCCAACAGTCATGGGGTTAAAATTGAGCAAGGAAGATTGCAGCAACAATGTCAATCTAACATTATACAAGAGCGTGGTGGGGAGCCTAATGTATTTGACCGCAACTAGGCCTGATATAATGTATGCAGTGAGTTTGGTGTCGAGGTTCATGGAGACACCCAAGGAGACACATTGGCAAGCAACGAGAAGAATTTTAAAGTATGTCAATGGGACAAAGGAGTATCGAATTTTGTACTCTGCAACTGATGATTTTAGGTTGGTTGGTTACACTGACAGTGATTGGGCAGGAAGTGTTGATGATAGAAAGAGCATGTCAGGATATGTTTTTCATTTGGGTTCGGGATCCATTTCATGGGCTTCCATGAAGCAACCGATAGTATTATTGTCAACAGCAGAAGCTGAGTATGTTGTTGCAACAACAACAGTGTGTCAAGCAGTTTGGATGAGAAGGATGTTGCGGGATTTATGTCATGAACATGATGGAGCAACCACAATTTTTTGTGATAACATTTCAACAATTTCACTATCAAAGAATTCTGTATTTCACAAAAGGATAGAGAATATGGATGCCAAATATCATTTCATAAGAGAATTAGTTAACAATGGTGAAATCATGTTGCAGCATGTCAAAGGAATAATTTGCAGACATATTCACAAAGCCATTGGCACATGAAATTTTTTTTTATCTCAGAGATTGTCTGGGAATGGTTAATGGCGACATTTGCAATTAAGGGGGAGTGTTGGAGAATTAATCTCAACCACCATGTTAAATTGCACCTTTCCATTGATATGTGGGGAAGCGATAAAGGCCCCGCCTGGTGGAGTCTAAGCGTTTCTTTCACCACATCTTGTAAATAAATGAGAAAAGGCAGATTAGATTCTTGTACTATCCACCCCATTCCAACTACGCGTTCCAGCTCATCCTGAAGCTTCTTCATTACTGGTGGGTTTCTCAGCAATTTGGACATTGCCCAATATATCATTACAGACGAAGTATTGGAGCTAGCGGACAAGATATCCTACCAATCAAAGACATCCAAATAAAAAAAAATCACGATTATCATATTTTATGCAAAATAATTGAAATCTAAATCGATAGAGAATCCATAAATGCTCTTGTTCGCCAATAAAAAATATACATAAATGATCGATTTTATATTGTCTCGTGTGATTTGGAACCCTAAATTATTATCAGCTGAAGCTTCCAACAAATTATCCACAAGATTTGGCATGGCGTTTGACTTATTCTGCGAAAAGTGATCCTCTAGTATCTTCTCTAGCAAGTTCTCTTGTGCCTTGTGTATGTTCTTCAATTGACAGTTGAGACCTTGCAGATCCATCCATTGCAAGTATGGCATGTAATCTCCTATGTTGAAAGACCCTGCTAACACAAATGTTTCCTTTATCGTTGAGTGAATCCCTCTATTGTCCATTAACTGCTGGTCAGTATACTTTCTACTGAAGGAAATCCTGCAGATTATATCAATCTGAAGGGCTGACATGATGTTGCTAATGTTCATAGGCGAAAGCCCTTCATGATATGAAATATGAATAGAGAAAATCATAGCAGAGACTTCCTCTTCTCTTATGAAGCGAAAGGAGTTTATTCGTCTTGTCAACAACTGTAAGACATTGAGTTTATGCATTGCCTGTAAGTAGAGGCCCTGGATGTCAAAGGAATTATACCGTAGGTACTTAGTGGTAGTGGATGTAGGTCTGCTGGCGAAAAACAAATCGTGAGTCTTGAGGAATTTCATAGGCTTAGAATTTTCTTTTTTATAGGTTTATTTCCAGCTCTAGTAAAGGCTTGAGTTTCACATGATGTTAGATAAGGGTATCCTCAAGAGGAGTATGACTATGGAATTTTATAACACGTTTTGACCAATTTCTTATGGGGCATTTAACCCCTATATATCTTTAATTTGTGGCCTTTGTTTTAATATTAGACTGAGATGCAGAGGCATGGATTGTAAAGCTTATTTCTTTTAACATTATTTGTTGCACACATAAGTGTAAAGACTCTTGTATGATGTTCCAGTCATATTTGAGTATTGTTGCAGACTCATATCATAATTTTCTCCAAGGCTTGCTCATGAAACACACTGATATTCGAGCCACAATGCATAAGCAACATAGACTGCAAAAGAGTCAAAATCATTCCAAACACTCGACACATCTAGAAAAATTGTCCCAAGTATGACATCAGTTGGTAAAACCATAAAATTTGTTTTGGATTGTATATAGTGTGGTTATCAAAGATAGCTGCAATTGAAATATAATATTGCCTAGGAAATCTCCATGAACAACCAATACCCAACCCAATATGATTTAAGATATGTAATATGTAATGGTTTGGATTCTCAAAACATGGTTACTTTGTCTTCTCATCCATGAACTTGTCTGGATGAACAGACAACCATAGAATTCCTAATTTTAAACACTATATATATATATATATATAGTGTAGAGATAAACTGAGATTATTGTATATGTATGAAGCTAAGATTAATGTATACAATAGCATCAAAATTATGTTGTTGGGGCTATCCACTGAGGAGACTTAGATGAACATAGACAATATAACTATAACTCAAATATTATAATGCAAATACCATATAGAAGATATGACAATACAATGAGGCTTTACAGAAGAGTGTTAATATTTTCATTATGGTTAGATCGTTCTAGTAGTGAGAGTCCTCCGTCATGTAGAAGTCCACGTATGAGAGATCAAGAGTTGTTCTAAAAACATTGACTTAAACAAGTCTTAAGGAAGATTCATCAATTTTTTCTACAAGACTTCAGTGTTGCTTCATGATATTCTCCAAGATATCAAGTTGCTTCAATAATGATGTCTATAAATCAAAACTCCAAGGTTCCTTCATGATTGTTGTAATGCAGAATTCTAGTGGGCTCTACTAGGGATACAAGATAAGAGGCAATATTTGCTTCCAAGGTCTGCAAAACGATGCTACTTATGTGCTTTCAACTCAATATTTAGCTTCCAAGGTAAACCAGGACTATGCTTCCAATATTTCTCCAAGAGTTAAGGTCATTTATAATCGCATAAAAGAGGTCTGGAAGATTGTAATGATTCACATAGTAATACAGAGAGGTCTACAAGTCTGCTAGGATTAAAGTGAGCTTCTATGATCCACCTAATGAGACTTGTCTCCATGGTTTTAATTTCAAAAAGTGATGTGAAAGCCACGGGATCTAAGGATGAGACAATGAAAACAAGTTCATGGATGAGCATACAACCAAAACAATTCCTAATTTTAAACGAGTTTTTTGTCTGTTTTGATTGTGTGAAATAGCACGTTCACTTTCATGTAGAATATCAGAGTATATATTGTTATTCTTGCTAATTAAGATGTGAAGCATCTTGATGTTTACGTTCAAATCCTCACTACTGGCATAATAATTAGGTCAATAAAAAAATAGACAATAGGTAACAATAACATCTTTTAAATAAGTCAATAAAAATATCTTTTACGAACTACGGTATTGAAAATCGAGGAGTTAGAACAGGCCAGAGTTCATGGGCCCTCAATATATTAAGGCCATTATTCTTTTCAGACATATCCAATTTTTTCTCATCGAGAAACCTCCACTTGAAACAATGCGAGAGATGCGCCACGACGAACTCTACAACAAGCATTCCCAATTGCTGTCCGGGGCATCCTCTCCTGCCCACTCCAAATGGAATCCAATCAAAGTTTTGCGCTTTTGCATCTAGGAACCCTACCTCCATGAATCTCTCTGGCTTGAAACTTTCATCATCTTCTCAAGATTCTCGGTTCCTTCTGATTTCCCATAAGTTCACAAGAAGGAAAGTCCCCTGAGGAATTTCATAGCCCAAAAGAGTGAAATTCTCCACAGATACATGGCGAAGGGAAAGCGGAGCAGGTGGGTGGAGTCTAAGTGTTTCTTTCACCACAGCTTGTAAATAAACGAGAGAGGGCAGATCAGATTCGTGTACCATATGCCCCATTCAAGCTACACGTCTGATCTGACCTCGTCTTGAATTTGTAATAGATATAGACACAGAACCAGGCAATAATGTGTGATCTCTTACCTAACAGTCATGAAGGAGTTCGAAGGCAAAATCCGAGAGGCCCACGTAGAGCCCGAATAATGTGCTAATGTGCGAGTTTTTTAAAAACTACTTTGATTGTCACATCCTTGCACATCCCTTGCAAAATGTGGGTTTTTAAAAATACTCTGATTGTCCCATCCCTTGCTGGTGGGCTCTCAATTTATGGGAAAAAACAAAAAAATGACGTTCAACATGGAACTTTCTCCATCAATGGGCAGGCACCCATGTCAATTTGATGGATAGTGTATAGTCTACTCCTCTATAGCATCTTACTCCATCGTGATGGATAGCATATAGTCTTCTCCTCTATAGTATACTTCTCTACATCATCTTACTCCATTAATGTGAATGTGACGATGGATGGCATGTCTTGTACTTTTATGAGAACATTATCTTGATCAACAAGTTGGGGATGGAAAATAAAACTAGTATGGATATATAAATAAGATGTTGATGGACCTATGATATTATCAAAATATTTATTTAAAAATTAAAAATATTAGTTAAATTATTTTTATTTTAAATTAATAATAATAATAATAATAAAATAAACTGATATAAGTTAAATGTATATAAATTTAAAAAGATGTATAACAATTTTGTCTATATAATGTATTAATTTTGAAAGAATATATGAAGTTGATTTTAACCATTATCACTATAATTTTTAGGTGTTTAAGTATAGTTCTTAGATATGTAAGTTATAAATAATTTGTAATATAACATATTTTTCAATCAAATTAGAAAATTTTTATTACAATTTTCAAATATAAATATATTTCATTAAATTTGGAATTATGCAATGCATCTAGAATTTAGAATTTTAACTAGATTAAATTTGAAAATTAGTCAGTTGACTACTTTGAATGTATGTTTTCACAATGTCGACGATAAAATTATCATGAGTTCTTGATTTAATAATACGTAGAAGTTATGGATTAAAAAAAAATGTAGACCATTTAAAACTCATTATAAATTAATTCTAAAGTACTTTTTTTTGTAAAATTTGTATCATTACTCTCCCAAATCGAGGTGGCAATCAATATGACGCTAACCTCTGGAAATGGAATTTGGCAGTGCACGCCGCTGTTCTTTCATTGTGCCTCGAGAAGGGAGATATCGGGTGGTGTTTATTGTCAAGTCCAACCCCCTCATGCATTTAAAGTGAATTAAGTGTTGATCTTCTCCACTTGCTGATCTGTATGAGATATTAATGTTAAAGTGCTTGAGGGTGTATAAATTGCAAGTGTAAAAATTGAGTTTTGTGATCCTTTATGTTAAATTCTTAAACACATTAAGCATGAATTTAAACTCTCAAAATGAATAAGAAAACAAACAAATACACCATAAAATTAACCACAACACAGCAAGTGATGAAGGAGTTCACCCCTCTTGGGCTATGTCTCATTGGTCTCACTTCTAATGGCTTGGCCCTATATCATTATGCTCAAAATGGTGATTACATACATTTACAGTACTCAAATGGCTTCCAAACCTATTCCATTAGTTTCAAAGCTATCAAATATGCATGTCTAGCCTATTTTTGCTCCCAAATTGTTAAAAAAATGAAGAAGTTATGAGCCTCCCTAGATTTGCTACTAATCGCTCTACAAAATCCTAAAATTCTAGAACCATCCTACAAATTCACCCTAATTTCAGCTAATCGAGCACCATTTTTGTGGAATTCCGGGCGAAATTGTTGGAGAGTTAAAATGCCCAATAACACGATAAATCTAAATTTAAAACCATATAAAACATGGTTAATTAATTTTTTTTAATTAATAAATTCTGGCGGGCTCTGCCTTCGCCGCCCCTCTGGTTCCTGACCATGGGTCATATGTAATGTTCTTTGGGGGGCCGGGGCTAAGCCTTGACCCCTTACCTCCATACTCCACCAACATAATGTTTATATATGGTTTGGTCTGTTGTATAAACAAGGACCACGATACCCGACTGGTGAGGGCATTGCGTTGTTTGAAGTGAGGTTCGATGTTTGAATCCCATGCAGTGTAGTTTGGAATACCAACCAAATTTTGGTGGCCCTCATGTTGCCACGTGGAGGCCTCTAGTTGGGCCATGTGGCAGTGTGTAGTTGGCCACCAACCACCCAATCAAATTCACCCACAACAAAACAATTTAGGGCCTGCCACATGTCAAGTTGTGGTAGGCCCAAAAAAAAATAGAATTTTGACCAACCAGAAGAGGCCACATGGTAGCCTGTCACTAGCCCAAAAATTTGCCTAGACAGCTATCTTTTCTGAAAAAGTTGCTTGTTTGGGAAAACAAAAAAAACTCGTTTCCGAGAGCATATTGTGTCAATTTTCTGTAAAACTAACCGCGTTGAATTCAGAATGACGAGATCTATGCAGTTATTAAGGTTCCACACCATTTCGACAACTTTCGTTTTTTAGCATATTTTTTAGCACTTAATCACTCCTTCCTACTGGAAGCTTTTGGACCCCAAAAACTCTTTTATTATTGAAATTTTGGATGAGGGTACAACCCTCTCACCCTTCCAGTCTCAATCCACTGGAATTTTCCTAAATTTAACCATTTGAGCTTTCCATGAAAATTAATATTTTCTCTTGATTCTGGAGACCTCGTCTTGTTATTGTAGATACCATCTTGTTGCAATTTCCCATCATTTACAGAACAAAAAATTGTCCTTTAAGAAACACACATGTTACCTCCTCAATCATCAATTAAAGAAAACTTGAAAAACTTGAAATTCTTCTCACCTCGAACACTGTCGACATGACGATGTTTAGCATGTCTCACCTTGTGCTTAGATCGACTCTTGACCAAATGTGATTTCCATTGCCATGCAACATCCCATTTCAAAGACAATACATTGTGAAACCCACAAGAGGAAATTTTGAACCCAATGTCCTTTTTTTCAAATTTCTTTGGCGCTTGCTCTTTGATCTTTACACTCTCTTGCACCATCATCTTGTTCACATCACTTCTCAATAATGATACCTGTTACTGCAATTTTATCACACCTTATTTATCTCTTTGAAAGGCAACATGTTAGACTCCTAAAACATATTATCACAACCATTAGAAACCTCAATGAAATAAAAATTTCTATTTGATGCATGACCTTGAAAGGCCTCATTCACAACATCTTGAAACTTGAATATTAACAAAGAAACATTTTGACTAGCATTCACAATTCTCTTCATTTGTCTAGCCTGTATAAGAGACAAACTAATCTTCTTACTATGCACTCTAACAATGTATTGAATCCCATTATTGAACAAGTGATATTTATTCTCATGGTGATGAAATATTTCTCTCCTATAATAAATATATGGGCTACCCAAAAAATACTAGAAATATAAAGCGGAACAACATCGTGTTCAACTTCATCAAGAAAGTTTGCAGTGATTGCAAATCTAAGTATGATCTTCCTCCTCACCTACAAGTTTGCATTCTTACATATCCTACCTAAAGGATAAGGTCTTGGATGAGGAATGGTTTCTGAATTCAATTTCTTTACTAAGTCTTCTAAAATAATATTTTCTTGTGAACCACTATCAAATATGATGTCATTCTTGGTATGCCTTGAAATAACTCTTACATGGAAAAGTTCAATTCTTCTTTCATCATATTGAGTACTATTGAGACAACTTGAAGAATTATTACTTGCAATGTACTTACCTTTCAAACCCATTTCGGTGATTATTTTTTCATCTCCGGAATCATAACCTAAATCATGAGTTATTGTTGCATTTGTCTTCTCCTTCTCCTTGTTTTTAAGCCTTTTGGGTCTCATCTCTGGATGAAGTTTCCAACAATGATCTTCATCATGCCCATCTTTGGAGTAATGTTTGCATGTGAGTTTTTATTTCTCCATCTTGATGGAAGCATTCTTATTACCTTTACCCTTGAACTTACCCTTTCCTTTCTCTTCAGACTCAATGGTATCCTCACTTGTCTCCTATGAAATATGTTTCCCTCTTGCCTCTAGATGTGTGGCCTGTACACATACCTCATATAAATTTGAAGGCTTAAACATGAGAATATTATGTCTTAGGTAACTATTAAAACCTCTAATGTACTTTAGAAAAGTTTCTTGAGATGTCAAATCTACACCACTACTCCTAAACTCTTGAGTATAGCTTTGCACACTTTGTCCTTTACCTTGCCTAAATTTCTTATAGTCCATTATAGCTTTTTGCATGTATGTTAATGGATAAAATTGTCTTCTCAAGGTAGGAACAAAATAATTCCAAGAGGTTAAGACCTTACCATGTTTCTCCATGTCCTCTTGACCAAATAAGTGCTGCACTTTCCAATCTCAATGAAGCAAGCTGAATATTTGTGATCATCCTTGATCCTTTGTATCCTGCAATACAGTTCAAGCTGGCATTCCCAATTGTCTAATATTTCATAATATCCCTCTCCATCATACATAGGAAAATCAATCTTCATGTCAAGCTTCAAAAATGGAGTTTTACCATGACCTTTTGGAGAATTTGGAGGTGTTTGTGAAGGGCTTGTTGTGGAGGAAGATGATGGTGAAGATGGTGATGAGGATGGTGGTGAGAAAAATGGTGGTGTCAAAGGTGGTTTTTTCACCATTCCCATTACCTTTTGGAGGCTTGTCTCCATCTCCTTCTCTTCATTTTTAAGACTTATCTCCCTTTGTAATATTGGAGATCTCACCTTGCATCCTTGTGATTATTTCCTCATAGATAACTTTCACCATTATTGTCATATCAAAAAATGCTTTCCTGAAGATTTTTCATCTCTGAAATTTTTTCATGCTCTCCCTCATGTTACATACTTGCTTAAGCTTCAACTACAATTGGAGGAATAATTTGTGGTGGAGATTGTGGCTAACTTTCTCTCCTTGTCCTTGACCTAACTTGAGGACTTGCAACCACAAGATTTCCTTCACCTCTCTTGAGCTTCAACCTTGTAAGAATCACATACACTTGAAAAACATTAAATCCTCACAACAACAAGAAAACCAAAGCTCTGATACCAAACTTGATCTGTATGAGATCTTAATGTAAAAGTGCTTGAGGGTGTACAAATTGCAAGTGTAAAAATTGAGTTTTATGAGCCTTTATGTTAAGTTATTAAATACATAAAGCATGAATTTAAACTCTGAAAATGCAGAAAACAACAGACAAATACACCAGAAAAATAACCACAACACAACAAGTGATGAAGGAGTTCATCCCTCCTAAGCTACGTCTCATTGGTCCAACTTACAATGACTTGGATCTATATCATTATGTTCAAATTTGTGATTAAATAAATTTACAGTGCTCAAACGTCTTCCAAACCTATTCCATTAGCTTCAGAGCTCTAAAAAATTTCTATCTAGCCTCTTTGTGAGCCTCCCAAATTGGTCAAAAACTGAAGAAGTTATGAGCCTCCCTAGATTTGTTGCTATTTACTCTACAAATTCCCGAAATTCTGGAACCATCCTACAAATTCACCTCGATTTCTGCTAATCGAGTGCCATATTTTTGGAATTCTAGGTGAAATTGTCGGACATTTAAAATTCCCAATAACGCCATAAATCTGAATTTAAAACCATATAAAATGTGATTAATTAATTTTTTTTTAATTAATAATTTTTTGCAGGATCTACCTCTGTCGTGCCTGTGGTTCCTGGCCATGGGTCATATGCAGTGTTGATTGTGGGGTTGGGGCTAAGCCCTAGCCCCTTACCCCCATACTCCACCAACATAGTGTTTATATATGGTTTTGGTCTGTTGTATAAACAAGGACCATGGTAGCCCAACTGGTGAGGGCATTGTGTTGTTCGAAGTGAGGTTCGGTGTTCGAATCCCATGCATTGCAGTTTGGCATACCAAACAAATTTTTGTGGCTCTCATTCTTCCATGTGGTAGCCTCTGGTTGGGCCACATGACATTATTTGTTGGCCACCAACCACCCAATCAAATTTTCCCACAACATAAACATTCAGGGCCTGCCACGTGTCAAGTTGTGGTAGCCCCAAAAAAATTGACTTTTGAACAACTACAAGAGGCCACGTGGTAGCCTGCTATTAGCCCAAATTTTTTCCCAGTCAGCTATCATTTTTTAAAAATTTTCCTGTTTGGGAAAACAAACATAACTCGTTTCCTGGAGCATACGATGTCGGTTTTCTGCAAAAATAATTGCGTGAGATTCAAAACGACGCAATATACTCAATCATTCAAGTTCCACACAATTCCTTTAACTTTAATTTCAAGCATATTTTTGAGCACCTGATCACTTTCCCTCCATGGATACTATCTACCATTAAAAAAACGGATTCTCTCAACTTGTAATCATAAGTTATTGATTTAATTTAACATAGAAGAAGTTATGGATTAAAAATCGAAGTAGACCATTTAGAACACATTATCGATAATTGTAATTTTTTTTTTTGTAAAATTTGTATCTTTACTCCCCTGAATCTGGGTGGCAATCAAGATGACACTGACATCTGGAAATGGAATTTGGTGATGCACACAACTTGTCATTCATTGTAACTCAAGAAGGAGAGATGGGGTGGTATCTACTATCAAGTCCATCCAACTCAAACATGCGAAGCACATTAAGTGTTGTAATTCTCCACTTTCCCTCTGCAACTACAATCTACCATTAAAACGATGGCTTCTCTCACCTTGAAATTAAATTTTGGCTTTCGAGAAAGGGTGGTATGTCGATTGTCTCAGACCCATTGCTTTTGAGAGAGGGTGGCCTTACATCCATGATTCGAGAGCAACGAAGGCCCAACACAGGAGGGCGTGGTTGAGGCCAAGCTCCTCACCCTTCCTTGCATGGGCATGGAAATGAACACTTTGATAATGGAATTCCCCACCGCTTTCGAAGAATGGCGGCTAATGTTGAAGCACATGAGTTTAGAACCTTAGGAGACCACCTTTGGGCCTTTCACAACGTGTTCGTTCATCATTACAGATATCAACATGAAATTAATAAGCAGATCGAGGGTCATGTGTTGGATTTGGAATATCACGTCCATAATTCTAAGTCAACATACAATCAAATTGTTGGTCTGCTAGGTGTGGAAATTTATGGGTCTTATTCCGCATCGATGGATATGGTCAATGATTTCTCCTACTCTATAGAAATCGTAGGCACTCTTCATGTAAGGTCATGCAATCCTCTCCTTGTCACCGCCTACCTCACAACAACTCGATGTAGAACCCAGTGGGCATGGGTGCTTCCCATGACTTGGGAAGAGGAACTAATTTCTAAGCCAATGGACTTTTCACCCACATCAGTGACTCCAACCAATGATCGAATAAGTTGCATTCTTCCTCCAGTTTCCTAGTGTCTTTCGAGCTTCCTCTACTCGATGACACGAATTTCTACATGACATGCCCAGTAGTTGAGGAGAATCCACTTGAGCATCATGCGAGATAGCTCGACCTCTAAAGGTAATATGTATGTTCATTACTCATTTCTTGTCACTTGTCATTGTTGCCAACTTCTCTCAATGGCGGGGCCACCTTTCCTCTACCCACGACCTCTCTGTTTAACAACCAACCTCTCATGGTGGCATTATGAATTTATTATGTTTTGGTGCATTTTGGAGAATTGTAAATGTTCATAAGTTTTATGGTTTCTCCGCTAATGTCTCCTACTGCAAAATGGATTAATCTACCTCGAATAACGGATCAGAGGAGAATGCCTCTTCTATGGCCTTTATCAACATTCTAAACCTTTGGTTAGTTATGATAAATATCTTTTTTTTCTCTTTCGTATCTTCAACTAGTTACAATTATTTTTGGTGAACCATCAATTTTTTATGTGGTTCAAAGCAGCAAAAAAATGTCTGTATCCTTATTTTTTAAACTGGGAAAATATCATATTATGATGGAATAATCTATGGCCTATATGTATTAATGACTAGTTAGTCTTTATTGAGAGTTTTCTTTGTGGCTCTCATTTCAGTTTTGAGTCATGAAACTCTAATCTATGTCAGTTGGACCCTCCATAGTCTCCTTCTTATGCCTATGCGATGTTTATTGTATGTATCTTTCATTCCTTACGAACATCATGTTAATGTTGCAACTTACATGAAAAAAAATGAATTCAATAAATAGTTTCACATCTCATTGGCTTCTATGAGATTATACCAATTACAAATAATGTTTTTAAAATCTAAAATTTAAAATGTTAACATGGATGGGAAAATCAAATTTCATCTTATGGTGTAAAAATTATAAAAACATCCATTTATGGTTCATATCTTGAATGAGCTTGAATAGTCCAGTTAACAATAATTATCAATTAATTATTCCATCTTTTATTAGGAAATTAATTTTATTTTACATGGAATTTTTTTCGAGAAAAACAATGTCACATTCATTAGGGGAATTTTTAGGTTTAAAATGGGCCTCCTAAGGAAATCATAAAATAATTTGGGAAATAATAAAATAATATTAGATTACATCATCAAATTTAGATGGAAAAAAAAAAGAAAAAAAAAACTTTTTCAACTCGTATTTTCAACTTATCTCCCTCTGGGTTTACTCAAATTTTGAGCGGGAACACTTGTTGGATGAAAATTTTGATTCCTCATCCAAGGAGTACCCATGCTGCATAGTTTTGAGGTACCCTGCTACACGAAAAGTGAGAAATACATGAAAAAGGTGATTGCAATCATGTTTTTTCATGTATTTATCATTTTTTGTGTAACAGGGACCATCGAAAGTATGCAACATAGGTACTCCTTGGATGATGAATTAAATTTTGCATCCAATGAGTAATCCCACTCTAAAATTGAGTAAAACCTTAGGGAGATAAGTTGAAAATACAAGTTGAAAAAATATTTTTATTATTTATTATTTTTTAATCTTTTTACTTTTTTATCCCAAAAATGGTGAATCATCCCCCATGGTTTATTTCATCATCTTGAATCCTATTGGTTCTTATAAAGTCTATTTTGGTTTTACATTTTCTTAGGAGACCCATTTTAGACCTCAAAAGTTCTCTAATGTGTGCACTAACATCAACCCACATGTTAGGTCAATATATAGGTCAATAAATGAGCCAATAAATGGATTCTCAATTTACTCACTTATCTGAGATGATTTCATATATAATTAATTGATTAAAGAATGTGTAGTTATAAAAAATTATGGATTCAAAATTAAATAAACCACATAGAACTCATTATCAAATAATTATAATTTGTTTTGTAAAAAAATTACTTTTACTTACATTGAGATCTTAAAGAATTTCAAATGTTAAATGCATTTAAAAACGTGTATCAATGCATATAACTAAATAAATTCAATAATTAGGTTAATGTATTGTTGGCTTCGATGACATTATCTAAATTACAATTATTTAAAGATTGTGTAGTCATAATAACTTTAGAATATCTAAGAATGATGACACTTTTTATGCTTTTTTGATAGAATGTTCAACAAAAAATATCAAAGAATAAAATGAAGTCAATATCCGGCCCATAATCCAAATTTTATTAATACAAAAATCTAGTTGTCTCTTAAAAAGATTTGTACATTTATTTACATTGAGAGTTATTTCAAAATCTACATTTCACACTATATGAGTATTAGTACAAATAACTAAATATTCATCAATAAAAATGACTTTTTGCCTCTACACATCATATAAGATGATTTTAATGACAACACTAATACACATAAGGGGGTTTTAAGACAATATTTGAGACAATTTTTGGATCAATTGTCTTAACTTGAGACAAAAAAAAAACACTTGTGTATTGTCTTTAAGCGGGTGTCTTAAATTATTATCTAAAATTTTTGTCTCTATAAAGGCAATATATAGCACAAGAATTATTGTCTCTTAGGAGACAATTTCATTTTTCTCTCAAGAGAGACAATAATTGGGATTAATCATATTGTCTTTATAGAGACAATAAAAAATTATATTTAAATTGAATACAATATTAATTTTGTCTCTTTTTGTTTTTTCAAATGAAAAAAAACTGCTGGTCTATATAATGTACCAGCAACATATACACTTCATAAAATATGAAAAATTACATATCATATCCCACCATCATAACTTAAATCAACCTATTTAGCATACTATCAAAATCATCAAACGCAATTTCTTTGTGGAGTATACAAAAAAATACCCAACAATCCTTATACTATTGTTATTTTTATCGCAACTTAAGGCAATTTCAAAATATAATTAGTATAATAAAAAAATATAATCAATTATAAGAAAAAAAAAAACCTTCTAGATAATTGTTTTATGGAAATCTGTAATATCCTTCATCCCTGATAATTCTGTATTCCATGTGTAGAGCATCCGCAACCACGTTTTCTTCCATTTATATATGTTGAAATGTGATCACGTTGAATGTCAATATGAGGGGGTGAATGTGTTCAATCCAACCATCAAGTAGTGGAGGGGAAAATGTTGTGTTTTTTTTTAGCCCATCTATAATGGTTTTATAGTATCCATAGATGTGTATATTGTCAATATATCTCTTCCTGACAAACCACAATAGCCCCCATAGTGGCAAAACCTCCGCCCTGGTGTTTGTGCCTACACCAAAAAACCAAGAAATCTTGAAATGTGTACTTTTGTCGATCCGCAACCATGCCCCACATCCACATCGCCCAACCTGAGCAACCCTGTCAAAATATTCAGCTTGGTAAGAATCCTGTGGGGGAATATGTCTAATGGAAATATCCTTTGTACCTCTTATGGTCGTACTTTGTGTTTCAAGCCATGTAAAAAAATTCAAATAAATCCAGTTTTGATTCAGATCATAATTATCAAAAAATAATCTTGTTCTTGGCCTTCCATACTTCCCAGAAAATGTATATCGAAACTGTTTGCAAATTTGATCCTCTATGTGTCCACCATTTAAGACAATATAAAATAGAATGGAAATGCATGTAAGGTATATTTCATTGAACCATAATGTTTGTACATAATTGTACAATAGTTGGGAATTTAAGGAATAAATGAACATTTGCTTCCATATCATTCATACACAGTACACATTGTCCTGTGCCACATTGCCCCCTTCTCAGCAGGTTCTCCCAAATCCGATTTCTATCTTGATAAACAAGCCTGGTGAATAGAATTAGTTTGATGAGTACTTTATACTTCCATACTTCCATACTTCCATACTTTATATTGTCTTTAGAGACAATATAAAACAATGTATCCAGAAAAATATTTTAGCATTGAAATAAATCAATATAAAAGTATTTAATTAAAAATAAACTACAATATCATTTATTAATTAATTTTAGGGCATAGTGGAACCAAACCAACAACCTCCTACTTATAAGGCGGGTGCTCTTCCATTGAGCTAGCACCCTTTAAAGAATTATGTGATGATATAGGCATTGATTTTTAAAAAAATGCTTGACACATAATGCCAAAATGTTTATAAAATTTATAATAATGTAGCCCATATTTTTAACTTAATAAAAAATAAATCAATGGAATAGCTCAATGTAACACCCCTGTAGCATGACCCACACAACAAGCTAATAATACACAATAATGTACTAGCAAATTAATCTAGTCATACAAAACAAGAGTAACTAGAATTAGCACAAGATGTTAATATATTTCCACATCTATTGAATGGTTTCTATTCAGTGTGTTTCCACTATCGATCTCTATCTAATTCCTCTTTTTCCACAACATTTGTTAAAAAATTATATGGAAAACAAGTTGTTAATTTACTAACAAATTAATCTAGTCATACAGAAAAAGTAACTAGAATTAGAACAAGTTGTTAATATCTTTCGAAAACTATTGAATGGTTTATATTTAGTGTGTTTCCACTGTCGATATATATCTAGTTCCTCTTTTGCCACATCATTGGTTAAATAATTATATGGAAAATAGATAAGCGAGGATATTTTCTAGAACTTGGTAAAGCAAGCAAAATTCTTAAAATGGTTATCTTTAAAATCTAGTTGACAAAATACATTAGCAACAATGAGTCTACACAAGTTATATTTCATATTTCATATAAAATATTTTCACCCAAAATTTGAAATTCCATTTTTAAGGGACATCCCTAGATGAAGTATTAATCTTTTATTCTGTAGGAATTTTGGAGAAGGTTTTAGCCATTTTAATTCATGTTCTGGTGTCCATCTAGTTATATATAAATAAGACAAATGTTCAGAGAGGAGAGAAGCACATCATAGTATTTTATAGAAATCTTAAAGCGAGTTTAAGATCAACCCCTAGAAAACCAAGAGAGAATGAAGTTAAATGGGGAAACAAAAGGAATCTCGATGAGGAGAAGACAGGTGGATGGATACAACTACATGATAATAATGAAGATGAGATTAAAGGAAGGTATGGGAATAAAAAACAACAACCATTCAGATCTCATGATCTTATCAACTACACTTATTTCAGTTGCAAGAATAAATGAGGTGGAAAAGATTTTTTTTTGGATTATATTTATATATTAGTTATTGGATGGTTGTAAAACAGGCTACAAGTCAATAATATTCACCATCAAGTGAGACTAATAGGGATAGGGGAGATGACTACCAAATTTTTACACATTTCCTTCACCACAGTATTAGAATGGAATTTTGAAGAATCGTAGATACTAGACTACCTTAATTTTGCATTATGTATTCTTGCAGAAACAACATTCAGAATAGAAAATAATAGGATTAGCCAAATTACCAAGTGGAACATTATGAAAATTTTCATGTAGATCATGTCAAACTCTGGTTAAACACATATTTTGAAAGAACAATCCTCGTGTGCCACTCCCATACATTTATAAATTATATGCAAGAAAAAAACTTCCATTTCCATATTCTCTCATATGTTGAGGCACAATACCTGTAAGAAGATAGATAATCCACCCTATCAAAATATGAATCATCCTTATTATATTTTAGAAATTCTTGAAAATTTGTCCAAAAGTAGAGATTATGCATGTTCACATCCAAATTTGACAATAATAAAATAATAATAATAAAAAATCTCATCATAGATTCTATCTAGTTATGGGACTTATGTTACAGGGCAAAATACCTCCTCATCAGCTCAGAGGGGAAGACAAATATGGAAGGAGTACAACGACCTAAATTAAACCTATTTCTGCCAGGGTAACACCTATCTATAACAACACAAGAGTGTTATAATGCAGCTAATCAGTGAATGGGCCACGTTAGTGGCTAGGGAAATGCTCTGTTTACACTAGAGGGAAGCGTTACCCGTGTTTTAAGTTTGAATTGGGAAAAGCCCGCGCAGAATGATTTGAATCACCGACTTTCCCTCACAAGAGAGTTAGTTCACAAAAGAAACAGCAGAGCACCAGTTCATTATTGGTCATTGCTATAACAAGACTGAACTCCAAAGGAGGAAAAAGCATAGAGATTAAAGAAACATCTAAGTTTTTTCCATTCCAAACTAGTGGAAAGAGAAGGGAAACAATGGCTTTCTCCCACTCCTATAAGAAGGAGCTGAAGGCTCTTAATTTAAGGTCGAAGGATTGCTAAAGGTTTTGGCATACTTGTGGAATAGAGAATAGTGTTATATTGTGAAGGCCAAGAGTCAAAGAGGTTCCTAGAGAGCTTGTTGACTTGGACTTCTTCACTTGAGAGATAAAAGAGATTGGGGGACTGAGGAGGGCTTGGTACAATCGATGGTTGTAATCCTCCTTCTTTCAAATCAATAGAACTGTGTTCGTTTTGTCCATTCAATGCTTAATATTGTCATTATCATTTGAAAATTTACATTGCATGATATGAATGGCTCAAATGTGCGGAATTTAGTAGTTCATTATATATTAACTTGATTGATAGGATATATGTTATGTTAGAAATTACACGGGTGCTTCGACTGATTGCAGGACTAAGATTTGGAGCCGGTGAAGAAGGTCTTGTTTCGCTGCCTAGCGCTCTCCAAGGGACTCCAAGATCGTCAAAGAGGTAATTAGCTATCGTATTCCATTCAGTTATTTTAATTTAATATGAACATGCTCATGCCATCTTTGTGAACATCACAGCTAATCTTACTGTCTGCCTCGGGCACCGGAAAGCCCTGAGAGGGATATTCGAAAACAAACAACCCAAGTAGTTTACCCTATAGCAGAATTGGCGACTCCGCTCAGGAGTTTCCCCATACTTTCCAAACTATTTCTTCCCTCCTCTCTTCATTCCTCTATTCACAGACCCTTCCGACCATTTTTTATGCCCATTAGACATATCAAACGCTCGCAGAGTTCAATCCTATTTCTGTTTGACCAACTGAAGAAATTTTCCCTGGCTAACGCTACCTCTGTAGGTTTTCCAGTGCATTATAACGCTGTCTCTACCTAAATACAGTGCATTATTCGCTGTCTTTACTCACAGACAGAGCGTTACTCAACCAAAACCTTGTTGTTCACTGTTGTGATGGTGTTTTAGTTGCAGAGCTTTTTGGCCATCAGTACCTTTTGCTGACTGAATCCCTGTGCTTTTCTGCTAAGCTGGCATTTCTATTTGTTTCTCTTGTTTGAAAATTCAGTGTCCAGAGCATTTACTTTTTAAGAGAATTTTTTTTTTTATTATTTTTCTGCATCTAGCTGAATTTATTCTGAAATTTTCAGTTCATAGACTGTTTAAAAGAGGTAGATAGAAGTCTGAATATTTAAAAGTTGAACTGAGCTATTTGAATGTTAGTGCATGGATGTTGAAAAGAAACCTCTCCCTGTAGAAACACTCTTGATCGAATTTAATATCTAGAGCATGTTTTGCATGGTTTCTCGAGTCAGAATCTCATCACATTTCATACGTCCACTCCCCCTCCGCAATAATAATAATCAAGTACACTAAGAATAAAGGGATAATAAAATCAATCAACTCTTTTTTGAACTCACACAAACAGTATTTCAGGATAGGATCTTGGGTTAAGAGCAGTGAAAAAACTACCCAAGATCTCGAAACTTGAAACTAGAGATTAACGAGCGAAATCCTACTGCACTCATATTATCGGGACCATTCATTTACCGGAGCTCAGCGCGAGACAACAATTGGGTACACAAGAAGGTAGCCCGCCTTCGACTGCATCTTGTGGGTGTGTTATATATTGGGGTTCCCTTCGGGGATGTTGAAACTAGATCGGAGATCTAGGTATTCTTCCCATATAGCACACTGTCGTTGACCGTGGACCCCCCTGATGATGTCTGTGATTTGAGGTATCTTTAGTGGCCATAATTTTTAGGGACTTACACAAGGTTACTGGGACAGGCTGTCCTAGTACCTGAAATAGATGGACCCACTCTGTCTTATGTCTTTAGGAAGGTACTCGTCTTCACGAGAGTGCTTACACCTATCGTCTGAGGTTTGGGCGAAGCTCTAGAGTGACCATAACTGTACTTTCGACCAACCCTCTCTGTATACTATTGTGATATTGGATTTCATCACTAGCGAACGGTAGTACTCAGACATGGCAACCTATTCTGGTTGGTTGCTGATTGATTTTAGAGAGTCTTTTTTCTTTTTTTTTAGGTGTGTGGTTACTGTCACTGAGACTTTATAATACATCACAATTTATTAAAATTTGTTAAAAATAAGCAGGTCACCGTGGCGTCCCCCGACCCACGTCGTCTGTCTAGACGACATCAAGGTCTACCTCCTCTAACTATTGAGGAAGAACTGAACCTTGGTGACCCTGTGCCTTCTACGCATGGAAAATTTTAGGGGCTAATATTCGCAGGTGGGCTAATTTTCCATGGTTTTTCCAAAAAAAAGATTCATCAATTTCTATTTTTTTATAAAAATGATTCGCCCAAATTTTACAATATAAAATTCTTTCACCTTAAAAATCGCCAAAGTTAAATAGAAAATATATATATAATATCATTATAAATTTGAATAATTTTACAAATACATCAATAAAAATTTTATATTTTTCATATTAGGGACTACTGAGATTCGCCAATTTTTTAAACTTCAAGATAATTTTCCATCCTTAAAATTATCCTTGCTTCTACGGAAGAGCAGTCTCCACTCACTAATCTTGATTATCACATAGCCTCATATCATCCGGAATTTCTGGAGGACCCTTTCATTGAAGGGGTTGTATCTCATTACAATCCTTCGCTCACTGATCCATTGGGGCCTGTGATAATTCAGATTCCACCACGCCAATATATGTCTTCGGCCGCACCAACACCCATTTCACCACCAGCATCTACTAGGTCGATGCCAATGGCAACCATCCTAGGTTCGCCACCATCCTCCCCACCGGTTGTCAGTTCTATGCCATCACTGGGTAACTCCAGTAGTCAACATATACCTATTCCCAACCCTATGGTCATCACAACTGTCAGTAGCTTACCGAATCCTTCGGCATCTACTTCTACCGTGACCACGTTGGGACCCACGGTAGCTCCTCCCACGAGTATGACTACTTCGGTACCTTTTAGCAACCCTTTCGGTTGGAACCCTCTGCTGAGTTCAAACCCCTTGGCCTCTATGCCAGGGGGCAGTGTCACCAACACTCAGGTAGCAGGGAACATTTCACTTCCTCTGCAATCCTTAGGAAAAATATGACAACCTATTGTTAATACTTTTCCCTTGAGTGGTTCAAATATAGGTGTAGGGTCTATACCGTTTCCAAACTATGCAAGTAGTAGCATGCCTCCGGGAAACTCTATTGCATCCATTTGGACTAACCAACCCCAACCTCCATCTGGAATGGGAGGGCACTTTTATACTGGGGGAAACCAACAGTTCGCCCCGCAATACAACATGCCCTATGGACAGCAACCGTATGTCCCTACTCCTCCGCCTATAGGAAGTTTTTACCAAAGTCCTACTTATCCTCCTGGTAACACACTGATGGGTGGACCCTATGGTCTAAATAGTCAGCCCATACTGCCTTGGTTAGATTCGGGGGAAAATCCACAATTGCCATTCTTGGCAGCTTTGGACATCCCCGATATCCATAAACTGACTAATGATCCCATCAATCACAACCCACTTTGGCCTCCAGTACCGCATAAGATTCCTTTCGACATCCCGAAGTTCGACGGGAAACAAGGGGATGACCCAGCCGCACACATCACTACCTTTCACCTATGGTCTATATCCAATTCCATGGTAGATGATAGTGTCCGACTTTGACTGTTTCCCCGCACGCTTACAGGCAATGCTACCAAGTGGTACATTGAATTACCACGCGCCACCATCAATACGTTTGGTGCTTTAGCAATGGAGTTTCTAAAGAAATTCCAACTACCAATTAGATTTGAAACCGGAACGGAACTATTAACCTCGCTCCGCCAAGACACCGCCACCCACATCTCCGATCACATTCATGAATGGAGATGTAGGAGGAGGCTAGTCAAAGCGCCAATTTCGGATCATCTCTTAGCCAATTGGTTTTGCAAGTCTCTCTTACCCCACATAGCTAAAGACATTGGCCTTTCTAGTGCGGTTACAGAAGATCAATGCATTTTCCGTGCCCAGCATTTAGATTTAATCTACTCACAATCTGGCACGCTGTATGATTTTCTCCCCCATGCCCCTGGCAACCCAAATCCTCCGGCTACTCAGAAAACTGGAGCTCATGCCGATGGTCTCGTTGGCACGATCTCTGGCGTAGCCACAAAGCAGTCTCGAGGGCAAGCCTCCCAGCCGTCTTCGGCTGCCACCACCCCTCACCAAATGACTACTCTTCCCACCGCTGAGGTAAATTCGGTGCAAACCTCACAAAAACCTAGCGGGAAAAATAAGAAGAACAAGAAAAATTCATCTTCTTCGGAAGAGTGGTCGGATAATCAGAATAACCCTAATCAGAAAAACGTTGCCAAAAATGACAAAGGGAAGGATAAACCCATGAAATTTTCTTGAAAAATCTGTGCAGAGTACCACTTGACATACAAATGTCCTAGGCTGCAGGAATGCACCGATTTTATTGCCAACAAGGATTCTGGGCGAACACCTGCCTTTCTTCATAATCCTTTCCCTAATCAATAGCAGCAACATCAACACATGGTTGAAAATCCACCACAACCCCATCAACGGGGCAATGGTGGTTCATATCCTTCCGGCAAAGGACCATCTGCCATTTATGGCATTGAGAGTGTTGACCTTCAAACTCGAGCTAAGCTTTATGGAAACCCTACCATAGATGCTCAAGAACCTGGTACTAGTTCAAATCCACTGCCGCCAAACGATTTGCATATCGAACGGCCTACTGCTGACCCTGTGATTCGTCCCCCCAAAGGGACACTTCGACGCACGACTCATAACACCTCTGCATGTGCAGCCCAAAACTACAACATTGTAGAAGATTTGGCGCAGGCACCATTAGCTATGTCTGCTGTCGAAGTATTACAAACCTGTCCAGCACAAAGGAAAGCATTGCTTTCGACCATTGGTGGAATAGACCCCTAGGATTCCATGCTAGCTATCTTTGATATGGAAAAGGCTAAACCTCGCCTCTCACACCAACTCGCATTCCAGGTGCAGGTTGTGTCGAAAGGGAGACCAATCCATCGCACTGTCATAGACGAAGGTGCTTCGACCTGCGTTATGTCACAAGCTTGCTGGCTCAATTTAGGTCTCCTACCCTCACCCCACCATCAAATTCCCTCAAAGCTTTCGATGGCCACACTTTCCTCCCAAAAGGATACCTTGCTAGCTTTCCCATCACTCTAAGTGGGAAAATGGTAAACGTGGACATTGAAGTCGTAGAGCGTCATCTCGACTATAATATATTGCTTGGTCACAGTTGGTCGTATGCCATGACCGCCATTGTGTCTTCGGTTTTCTGACTCATCCTATTTCCATTGGATGGGAAAATAGTCACAGTGGACCAGCTATCCTTCTGCACCCCTGATTATTCCACGTTACCAAGTAGCACTGTACCCCTAATAGGAGGCTTTCCTGACTCTTACGTCAGTATCGGTACCGGTCTTCTTAAGGCATCATCCCTACTGGGTTGTTTTCCTCTCCCGCCACCATCGATCCCAAACACGGTTGCAATGATATCCACCACTTTGAGTGGCTCTATCGACCCATGGATCATTCCGGCACCTTTAGACATTGATTCCTACGGAGATCAGATGCCGCTCTCACCAGCCGAGTTGGCTTACCAAGCCATCCAAACCGCATTTGAACCCTCCACTGCTATGGTTTCGACCGAAAGTACAAAACTCCCTCCCATAACTGTTCTCTCTAAGGATCTCCTCAATGAAGTCTTCTTGACAGATGAAGCTATTCGAGAGATCATGTCTTTAGAAGAACGACCTTGGGGAGAGTTCCACCATCGCGCTTCGATGATTGACTCGGACGCGATAAAAACTGAAATCCCATCTTTTGACCCACCTGAGATGGTTCCCTCCGCTTACACGACTATCCAAACTATCGAGTCAGAAGGGAACATGGGTAATGTTTCTAAGAAAATGCTCATTGATATCTTGGTCAAAACAAGTATCGTGGAAAATATTCAGATTGGAGAAGCTTGCAATCCTGAGGAAATTGTGCACTTCACATCCATTTTCAAATAATTCTGCGATGTGTTTGCTTGGTCTCATAAGAAAATTCCCGACATAGATAATTATATTAACGAGAAAGAGATCAAGAAATTTTGAGCATTCTTTTTACGGTATTTTTCTTGCTCGTTAATCTGAAAAACCTCGAGTTCCCTTCTTTGGACTCATTAAACTTATACGAAGTTGGAATCGAGCGTTCTTTTTGTATGGTATTTTTCTTTCTCGTTAATCCGAAAAACCTAGAGTTTTCTTCTTCAGTCTTGTTAAAATCATGAAGAAGCACTGAGCTTTCTTTTTAGGAATCTTTTTCTTGCTCATAAAACTGAAAAAACCCCAAGTTTCCTTTGTCGGGCTCGTTAAATTACCACGACATAAAATGATAGAGGCATTCTTTTTTCTTTTTTAAAGCTCTTTAAACTGAAAAAGTAATCGAGTTTTCTCCGCGTGACTCATTAAAATTTCATGGAGGCAATCGAGTTTTCTCCGCGTGACTCGTTAAAATTTCACGGAGGGCACCGAGTTTTATTTGTTGGACTCGTTAAAATTTCACAAATAATACTGAGTTCACTCCATCTCCTCGTACTCATAAAACAATGAGGTAGACATCTATCGAACATAGATTTCTCACTTTTCTGGTTTCGATGGACTAACTTACGGAAAATGAACTGTTTCGGGCTTACTATTATCCCTTTGCCGTGCCCGGTTATCAAGACATGACAAAGGTAACACAGTGGAGTTGGCTTTTATGATATTTTTCAGACTCTCTAAACATGAAAAATTCACCGAGTTTACTTGTCTGGACTCGTTAAACCTAATCAGACGGGGCACAGAGTTGTCTTTCTTGATATTTTTCAGACTCTCTAAACATGAAAAATTCACCGAGTTTACTTGTCTGGACTCGTTAAACCTAATCAGACGGGGCACAGAGTTGTCTTTCTTGACATTTTTCAGACTCTCTAAACATGAAAAATTCACCGAGTTTACTCGTCTGGACTCGTTAAACCTAATCAGACGGGGCACAGAGTTGTCTTTCCTAACATTTTTCAGACTCTCTAAACATGAAAAATTCAACGAGTTTACTCGTTTGGACTCGCTAAACTTAATCAGACGGGGAAAAATTTGGACAAAGTGGATGCTACCTCTGTTACATTTTCAGAAAGGTCGATTTGGCAGCAAAATTCTTGAACATGGCACTTCCTAGAAAACTCTTTCGCAGTTAGCCGAACCCTACCATCTATGAGTATTAGCCTTCATTTCCGAGTGTCCCTACACCGATAAAATCCTAACACACTCTTTGGTGTTCATCAAGCTTCAGCTGCCTAGTACCCTGCTAGAGTGCCTTCTATTGTTCAAGCAGATCTCGCTATCTACTGCTCCTGTTATCAACCAAACCACTCATTATGCCAGAAATTATTTGTCGTCCGACGTTCCCATTTACTCTTCATTATCTCAATCATAAACAAAATCAGTTGGTTTCCGTTTCGTGTTGACTGATGTAGGACGCCTCAGTGCCTACCTTTCAACAGATCACTTCCTATCGACTTCAACATCTTATCTAGGAAGTTGATCCAGAAACCCATCAGTACCCAGATACTTGCAGACATCAGTGGTAGGTAGTCTTGTGTTTGATCAAGGGTCTTCATCATTGGCTCTTGGTCGAATGATTCTATGAGTGTTCGACTTCAACTCCTTTTATTCACACTCGCTAGATTGTACTGGGCATCTTAGGGACCATCATCATTATCGGTGGCCACCTTCACGTCTGTTAACAGTTTTCATTATTGACTGGTAATCAGACGATTTCTCACATGTTCGACGACAACTCCTTCATTCACATGTTGAGGAATATGCAGTTTAAGTGAATCGGTGGTCAAGACCTTGGGGCAAAGGCTACATCATTAAAGTTGTGTTTCCTTCCCCAAGTTGCGATATTGTTTATGGAGACAGCTTCTTTAGCCTGATCCTGTTATGACAGACACTTCCACATTGTGCCTATCGGTGGACAGATTCTTCATATCTCTATTCTAGAGAAATCATGTTGTTTAAGCTACTGAGCATGGGATATGCCCGACTCAAGGCAGTACTATATTTTCTTACATATGTTGTTGTTTCAGGTTTTCCTTAGTCTTTCAATATCTTTATCTCTACACAAATTATAAAGTATTTCGGCCATCGTCTTCATCTCTGACCTCACACTTTAGGGGGCATCTGTTACAGGTCAAAATACCTCCTCATCAGCTCAGAGGGGAAGACAAATATGGAGGGAGTACAAAGACCTAAATTAAACCTATTTTTGTTAGGGTAACGCCTATCTATAACAACACAAGAGCGTTATAACACAACTAATCAGTGAATGGGCCGCGTTAGTGGCTAGGGAAACACTCTGTTTACACTGGAGGGAAGCGTTACCCGTGTTTTAAGTTTGAATCGGGAAAATCCTGCAGAGAATGATTTGAATCTCCGACTTTCCCTCACAAGAGAGTCAGTTCACAAAAGAAACAACAGAGCACCAGTTCATTATTGGTAATTGCTATAACAAGACTGAACTCCAAAGGAGGCAAAAGCATAGAGATTAAAGAAACATCTAAGTTTTTTCCATTCCAAACTAGTGGAAAGAGAAGGGAAACAATGGCTTTCTCCCTCTCCTATAAGAAGGAGCTGAAGGCTCTTAATTTAAGGTCGAAGGATTGCTAAAGGTTTTGGCATACTTGTGGAATAGAGAATAGTGTTATATTTTGAAGGCCAAGATTCAAAGAGGTTCCTAGAGAGCTTGTTGACTTGGACTTCTTCACTTGAGAGATAAAAGAGATTGGGGGACTGAGGAGGGCTTCGTACAACCGATGGTTGTCATCCTCCTTCTTTCAAATCAATAGAACTGTGTTCGTTTTTTCCATTCAATGCTTAATATTGTCATTATCATTTGAACATTTACATTGCATGATATGAATGGCTCTGATGTGCAGAATTTAGTAGTTCATTATATATTAACTTGATTGATAGCATATGTGTTATGTTAGAAATTACATGGGTGCTTTGACTGATTGCAGGACTAATATTTGGAGCCGGTGAAGAAGGAATCTTGTTTCGCTGCCTAGCACTCTCCAAGGGACTCCAAGATCGTCAAAGAGGTAATTCTCTATCGTATTCCATTCAGTTATTTTAATTTAATATGAACATGCTCATGCCATCTTTTTGAATAGCACAGCTAATTTTACTGTCTGCCTCAGGCACCGGAAAGCCCTGAGAGGGATATTCGAAAACCAACAGCCCAAGCATTTTACCCTATAGCAACTTACTCAAAGAGCCTCGAAGTATATCTATATAACTTCATAGACTAAAGTATTTGTCCATGATTTTCATTCTCAAGATTGGAAGACTCCAACAATGAAGCAACTTGAATACATTATAAAGTTGTTTCAATGTAAAGGTTTGTGATATCACGTTCACCATCTCCTATAGCATGTAACATCTATTTCCAACACAATTACACTCCTCAAACAGTTAATATTTTAAAGAAATTTCATGAAATTACAAAGAAGTCCTTAGGATAAGTGTACATGGAGTGATAAGGGTAATTAACATCAATCAAACCTTCAATTGTTTTGCAATGTGTTTCAAATTATTGGCCTCTTTTAATGCAATATTTCATGCAACTTACCCAAGTTCTCTCCTAACAGGACTTGCAGCAGTTTCATCCCTTCCCACAACTATAATAGTTGTAAGATACTTTGCATTGTGGATCACTGCTCCATGCAAGTTATTGAATTTTCTTGATTCTTTATTTTTTGACAAATCACCATTAGATCCATCAATTGCTAATCCGAACTTAGTCGGTTTAAGACAATGTTCTATGTCAATAGTCATATTTTTATTACAGACTAGTTTAGTGGCGATAATATTGTATATCTACATGGAATATGCCCAAATTATTAATGTATTCACTAATGTTCTATGTCAATAGTCATATTTTCATTATAGACTAGTTTAGTGGGGATAATATTGTATATCTACATGGAATATGCCCAAATTATTAATGTATTCACTAATGTCTTCCATGTTGATCCATCAAAGTTTATGTTTCACAAAATATAAAAAATGGTCTAACAAAAGCAGGCTCACTAGAAAAGTCAACAGAGCAAAAGAAATTGAAATTCATATTTTACAGCACATGGGATTTTCCATGAATTAGATTAAAGTTGCATTGCAGAATTATGAACCTCCAACATGTTTCTTCTATTACCTTTATAGAAATAAAACACCATCCCAATTATTTGCAATCTCAACCAAGGATATTTCAATTGCCTTGCAATATTTAGACACTACACATTGATATGTAAAGTATATAGTTCAATAATAAATCCACGCTTCAAGACTTTATTGTTCCAATTAATTTTAAATCCATAAATTCAAATTTTAAACCCATAAATTAACACTAAAGTCATATAAAAAAGTAATACCAATTCTTTAAATATCAATGAAAGAAATAAAAGACTCAATTATAAAACATCAGAGCTGAAAAAAAAAACATAAAACAAAAAGTAAAAGATAGCATGTCTTGGGAATTTTAATGCACCCAACTGGTCCTTGTGTTCCTTGTTCAACTGGCTCGATCGCTTTCAGAAAATAATGTAGCATGAAACACCAAAAAATAGAACTCGGGAGACTGTCCAATTTGGTTAACAATGTTAAGTCCACTTAGTGAATCCATATCATATGGCGCATGGTAATTTTATTCTAGTTTCGAGGTCATATTAATTGAAAGGAAGACACAAAATATCACCTTACAATCACTAATAAGGTTAACTACACCCTAGCCAATGGTGAAAAGGGAAATCCTACAAACCTTCCATTTTCATTTAGGTTGAAAATTTTGTTGAGGAAGACATTTCCTTTATTCCAAGGCATTCCAGATAAGGATAAGGTAATAAGATAATTTTGTTAATGTCCAGAAATAAGAAAGTAATAGGCCAATTGGACAAGAGAGTGGCTCATAAATAGTGCAAGTGTCTAGAACATTCCAAGATCTAAAGTGTTATAAAAATACAACAAATATGAATTACTATAAAATAAGGAAATGGGACAAATCTAGGAGAAACCTAAGAGCCACAATAAACCCATAAGTGAAAATAAAGTAGAGGAAGAGGAGGGAAAAGAGGCATCACCATCATCGTCAATGAAGAATAAAGTATTCAAATTTTATCATTAAAAAAAAAAAAAAATCTCATTATACTATGTCATCTAATTAGTATATCAATTGTTAGATAACTTGTATTTCAAAAGCTAAACCATTCTATATTAACTAAACCTATCTTAGGTTTTCAATGTTTTCCTCTAACCTGTTCCAGTATAAAACCCTTTCCAAAACAAATCATAGAGATTGCGGATTTATTTCTAGACTAAACTCATATAAAGATAAAATCCTTCCACCAAATTCCATGTACTTGAGTGTCAGTCTCTATCAACATATTCTCATTATGTACTCGGAAAAATGTTCTAACTCTTGACATCTTTGAAACATATAATCATGTAGGTATCTATATATAAAACTACTACATTGCTGAAGGTTTTACCAAGATCGTAACTATGAAATGAGGTTTATAATGACATAGCACATTATATGATGACATGCTAATATCTTTGAACCTCGTCATTATCTCTATTTATTTATTTTAATAAGAAATTGTACTTGAAAATAACAACCTGCTAACACTGCACAGGTGTAGTTCCCTAAACAAAAATAAGAACTAGAGAACATGTTATATGAAAAAATGAAAATAGACCACAAATCTAGGAGGCCCTTCAGTAGTTCACTAGGGATCTTCAGATGGAGTTATAAATCATTGTGATGTCAAGTAAAATATTCATCAAAAGAAAAAAGGATGATAATTGAAATTCTGGAACATAAAGCCTAAGAAATATTGATCCACATAACATACATGCTCAATTTGTCAAGATCGGGGATGTTGTTGATCGCATCTATATCAAATGCATGATGAACAATATTTGTAGAAGAAATTATGGTAGAACTTTCAATGTTGTTCGTCACAATTTTATGTTGTATTATGGGGTTAGGAGGAAGATCCTGATGCAAACATTTTAGGGTCCCCTTTAGGAGCTTTAGTTTTCTATATATCATGATACTTCGACCACTATAAGACTTTGAAATCACATCATATGGTGCTGTGTACATGTCGTGCATGTGGTGTTGTGTACATGTCATGCATGTGATGTTGTGTACATGTGGTGTTTTTTACATGTCGTGCATGTGGTGTTGTGTACATATGGTGTTGGGTATATGTTGTGCAGGTGATGTTCTGTACATGTGGTGTTGTGTACATGTTGTGTAGGTGGTGTTGTGTACAAGTGGTACTATGTACACGTTGTACATGTAGTATTGTTTCACATGTGGCATTGTGTGCATGTTATACATGTTGTTTTGTGTATGTGTTGTACTATGTATGTGCATTGTGTACTCGTGGTATCGTGGCATGTGTATTCATTGTGTTGTAATTTGTGTGTGTATTGTGTTGTGTTGTACACTAGATGTAGGTGTATGTATTGTATTGTGTTGTATAAGGGATGTAGGTGTGTGTGATGTGTCTTACATCAGGTTTAGGTGTATGTGTTTTGTTGTATGTCTCGTGTAGATGTATGTGTTGTATGTCAGGTGTAGGTGCATGTATTGTGTGGTGGTGTATGCCATGTGTGGTTGTATGCATGTGATGCACACTATGTGTATATGTACATGGTTGAAGAGAAGGAACTGGGTGTTTTTCGGGTGTGGAAATTGATGCAGTGTGTGTATGAAAAGGACAAAGTATAAAGGTAGACATTAAGGATCGATTAAAGGATAAGTATCAGTACCTTATTTGAGATTTAATTATGCATGTGATCTATGATTCTAGTTTATGATAATTACATATGATCTATGATTTTGATTATGATGGTTTCGTTTTGAGCTAAGTGGATGTGATATGTTTATACGTGATTATTTCATCAAATAGATATTTTGACTTGTTGTGACAGGAAGTGAACAAAATTGTAAATGTACCTTATTAAAGGGCCACCAATGAGTTATGATGTGAATTCATTTAAATTTATTTTGAATCTAATGGAATTTATGTTCTTGGTACAGGATATCATGAAAATTTTCGGTTAGGTGGTTGAAACTAACTACAAAAATTACCAACAACAAAAAAAAGTAATTAGAACATGCAACCAAATGCTGGTGAAGCACTTCAAAAGCAGGGTCATTGTGGAACACTTGTACCCAATAGTGTCCATTTATTTCCATGAGCATGTTATGACTGGTATGATGGTTTTGAGGTAGGGATATGCCTTGGTTTTTTGACCTTCTGAAGTGAGGAAACCTTGCCAAAGGATGGATTGCCCGAGAAATGGGATGTCGGGGAACTTGGAAGGTGAGTAATTGCATGGAAGGGGGTGGATGAATTTCCCGAGGGAGTGTGTAGCAGAGAAGGGAAGGTATGGGATGGGTTTTTTTTGGGCAATTAGCATTTCCAAATGGAATCAAATGCACATTGGGAGTGTGCTCTGGAATAATAAGTCAGTAATTGTTCATTCAGAGGAAAAGTGGCGCAGGATCGTAACGCTAGACATTAGACATGTGTTTGAATTTGGTAGTGGATTCTGGACTTCCTAGGAAGGAGGTGAATCCTGGTATTACATTTGAGGTTGGAGGTGTGAGCCTCTGCACTCCCTTGTTGCAGATGCAGGCATCGTATACTTTCATTTTCTAGTTTAGAAAATGTGCATATGTGTATATTATTGTAAATACTATATCGAGTTGTATTATGAAGCTCCATAGAAAGTATGATTATATGCTAGTTAAAGAAAATGTGCATAATTATATGTGGTTTTTATTGTAAATACAATAATGAGATATTTTATAAAGCTATAGTAAATGATATGATTTTCATGTTTTTAGCAGGATGTCATTATAAATGTTGTAACAAGTTTTTTATAAATCTCCATGAGCAATATGTTTTGGTTTTCAGAACTTTGCTAGTTATAGGTGTCATTGAAAATTGAGGATGGTGTTCCCTAAGGGGAAGGGTTTTTTAAACACCTAAGGTTAAACATTTATGTAATAAATTTAATGAAGGAAAAATAAGATCGTGGTCATGGGACACATATTCCAAGTTGAATGTTGGGAAAACCATCCTAGTTGGTGTTCATTTGGTTTATTATGGTTAAGGGAAATTGACAAAGGCATTAAAAGGGAAGAGTCATTATTCGGCGTTTATTTATGAAAATTAAGGAAAATAGGAGAAAATGAAGGTGAAAGCTCACAAGTTGCATGTGAGAAAGAAATTGAAGGAAAATGATGGAAAAATGAAGAAATTAGAGGCATCACTGATAAAAGGCTTCTGAGGATCAAATCATGGGATTTTAACATTTTTTGGTGGAGATATTTCTCCATTGTCTCTCTCATATTCTTGGAATCTTAGAGTTTTATTCGAGCACTCTAGCATTAGATCAAGGAAAACAAAGGAAGGACAAAGAAAGAAAAGGGAAGCAAAGTTCAACAAGAAAGATTTGGATTGAGTGACTACAGTGAGATTACTTGCAGGTATCGAGTTTCATGTGTGTTTTTTGTTCTCTTGCTATCATTCGATTGCATTTTTCCAAGTGTGACAATGGTTTTCAGTCTTGCCATTTCCGGATAGCGATGGTGTGACGGAGTTTTTCTTACTTGGTTGAGATAGATTGTTGGATGGTTTTGAAACTAAGTGGGGTGGTCTCAAGAGGAGACATAAGGGCTAGGAATCCTTGGATTGGTGAAGGTTGGATTACAGTAAATCTTGATTGTGTTTGCCCTCTTTAGGCCTAGGAATCCTCGACCAGTGAATGGAGGGATATATGGTAAATCCTAGATGGTGGAGCCTCCTTGGGCCTAGGAATCCTCAACCGATGGATGGTGGGATATACGGTAAATCCTAGAGGTGGAGACAGATAAATTCCTCACGTTTTAGGTGGAGATATCTAGACGCATCCATGCTTGTATAGGCCTAGTGATCCCTGAACTGGTATATGGTGGGATTGTGGTAAAGCCTGGTAGTGTATGTTTCTTGTTTGGCCCTAGGAATCCCTAAGAGGGATTGTGGTAAAGCCTGGTTGTATAGATGAGGGTTGGGGCCTAGGAATCCCTTGTTGGATTACGATAAAGCCTAAGGAAGCCCTCGTTGTTTTTTTGTAAGTCCCACATTCATGCTTGGAATATGGAACATGTGTGATTAGCTGAAAGAAAGATTTGGTTCAGCCCAATATATGGTCGGGTGGTACATGGAATTCCTTGGCTTAGTTGGATTTTGCATATGTTAATAAGAGTTATTTTCCACTTGTGTATTATGTGTAAATATTATTTTTATTATGTGATTATAATGGTTTTTCTATTAGTGTCGATATCTTGGTTTAATGTTGGTTATAAACATGGTTTATGACTAATTTGAGTTATGGATCTCATCATGTTTTGATTAGTAAATGAGTGTATGACATAATAGATGATCTTGAAACTATCATGAGAGGGCATCAATCTTTCTTGGCGATTCTCAGATAAGTATGAAGTCCCTATGCTCTAATATGTTGTTATAACATGTAGATTACATGATCATGATGTTTTTGACGAAATTTATATCATGGATAGGTCTTTTCGTGTCAAGTCCTTGTTCAAGTTTTTCGTTAGATGTCTTCTCATCATGTTATTTATCATTTCCAGGAGTTTCACAAAGTTTTGGGTAGTGACCTAAAGTCTAGCCCTGAAAAGGTCGGACATATTTCGCAGTATCAGACATAGAACTCGTGGAAAATGATTGTAATCAAACCCTTGTAGTGGTCATGCATGCAACTAGAGGCCTATAGTCGCATGGATGCAAGCTTGTACACACAACTCAGAGTCCAGATAAGTGAAAAGGCATGTTAACTCAATGTTTTGACACCTAGAAGGGTGGTTTAGTCCTTGGGGGTCTTGCAACACCTAAGGAAGGCCAGCAACATTTTGTTTTTTCCATTATAATGGTTTTTCTATCAGTGTCGATATCTTGGTTTAATGTTGGTTATAAACATGGTTTATGACTAACTTGAGTTATGGATCTCATCATGTTTTGATTATTAAATGAGTGTATGACATAATAGATGATCTTGAAACTATCATGAGAGGGCATCAAGCCTTCTTGGCGATTCTCAGATAAGTATGAAGTCCCTATGCTCTAATATGTTGTTACAACTTGTAGATTACATGATCACGAGGTGTTTGACGAAATTTATATCATGGCTAGGCCTTTTCGTGTCAAGTCCTTGTTCTAAGTTTTTCATTAGATGTCTTCTCATCATGTTATTTGTCAATTCCAAAAGTTTCATGAAGTTCTGGGTAGTGACCTAAAGTGTAGCCCTAAAAAGGTGGCACATATTTCGCAGTATCAAACACAGAACTGGTGGAAAATGATTGTAATCAAACCCTTGTAGTGGTCATACATGCAACTAGAGGCCTACAGTCACATGGATGCAAGCTTGTACACACAACGCAGAGTCTAGATAAGTGAAAAGGCATGTTAACTCAGGGTTTGGACACCTAGAAGGGTGGTTTATTCCTTGGGGGTCTTGCAACACCTGAGGAAGGCCAGTAACGTTTTTTTTTGTCCATTCCACTTCCTAAGGTGATCTAGTAGGTTTAATCATATCATAGTATTGCTTCATCACATATTTACCGCGATGGATCGCTAAACTTAGGTAAGAGTGGGAGGAGGGTGTTACACGTGAAATAAAGAGCTAGTATTAGGCCTGTAATTAAGGATGGGGAACCAATGGTTCTCCACCCAATCCTTTATTTGATACTTGTTCATGCTCATATATTCCCACCTTTGGATGAGGGCACATTGTTCCAACCCAACAACCTGATCCCAAAACACGTCGACCCAAAAAACCAAGTTTTTGATATTCTCTACAAACCGAATTTACTTGTTCTCTAAATGAAGTTTCATCGTATGTGTATATAAAAAAACAAGAGAATGTTTCACATGAAAACCAAAATCAAATACCTTATCAGAATCGAAACATCTAATGGGATGAAATTCGGAGGCCAAAAGATCTGAGAAATGTCTAGCGAGTTGTTTAGCCTCAACTATATCCCAAATGAAATCATCATCGTATGGGGAACGTTGAATTTGTATCATAGTTACCAAGTTCAAGTTCGGATTTGAATTCAAATTCAATTTGATAAGGAAAAAAATTCCACTACCTAAAATTTAGTACAAAAAAATTTCGTGAGTACACACTTTATAACTACTAAAAAAATGTTATTTTTTCCAAAATATTAGAAAATTTTGCTATGTTTTAAGCTCATTGCCCTTGGATAGATTATTTTCTCTCTTTAATGTGCAACTTGAAACATTAGGTTAAGTGTATAGAGTTTTTGTTTATGTATCTAATATTGTATAAATCTGTCTACACTTAACACAACAGTTGTATCTTTCCAGGTAAATGAACAACCTTGGCCTAAAATCAAACTTACCTATTATTCCAAATGACACCATTGATTCTCTCATATTAACAAATGAAAGGAGCAATTTTTATTATTAAATATAAAATATTTTGGTTTTTTATTCCAATAATAAGTTATTTAACATTGAAACAAATATATTTTCATATAAATTGATAAAATTATTTAAATTAAAAAATAAAAACATACATTCCATATGCTCATATAAACTAGCACAATCACATTAATAAATGTGGCTCATAAACGACTATAGACCTATATCAACCACATTTATTATTAATAATTCTTAATAATAAATAATAATTGTTGATAATTATTAATTATAATTTTTTTTAGAATTCAGGTTTATGTGATCCATCTTAAATTTCGAACCAATCAGTGTGCTTCATCATTTGGACTAGGTGAGATATCAGATCGAGACATTGAGTTTAAATAGATGTAGAGATGGCTAAATTAGCTCTTGGAATAACGACTAGTTTGACTCCGAAGGGAATAAATAAAATGATTAATTTTATTCAAATTATAATTTTTTAAAATTATTTTTATTTATTTTTTAATATTTAAATTAAAAAAAATTGGTGAATTTTTATAATAACTTTGGATTAAATTTTTATAATATTAAATAATAATTTTTGGGATTATGTTAATGTGATTTTAGATTTTAAAATATGCTTTTTTAGAAGATGGGGTGAAAAATAATGAAAGAAATAATTTAAGAATTGATAATCAACGAATGAACGAAAAAACTAAGGCAAAAAATGAAGGCAGGAAGGGGCGCAAAACAACAACAATTAGGAATATAACGCGGGATCCAGTACCTACTAATATTCCAGCCATCATCTCTATTGCCAATAACGAGTCTTTTCTCAATCTCTAAGGCCTCCCTTAACTTATGATGATGAAAATGATTGATCTTAGCAATAACCTTAGCCTCTTCGATGAAAATATGATGGTTAGTATTTTCTACATGTTCAGCTAAGGCAAAGGAACAAGATCTTCCATGCTTAATGTCGGAAACATGCTCGCAAATCCTTTGATTTATAGACCGACCAAATTCACCAATATAAGGTGTCCCACAAGAGCATGGAATTACGTAGACACCTTTTCCATCCCTAGGGCTTACCGAATCTTTAGCAAATTTGAGTGAGCTATGAAATAGTGTTAAGGGGTTTGAATCACGAAGAAACCTTATGCTTCTTAAGGATCCTAGCTATCCTATCAATGGTTCCATGAATGAAAGGAAGGCGCACACTGCAGGACCATTCACTAGGATCTTTTTTATTTTTAATTATAGTACTTTTTTCTGCTTTAAGAAAAGCTCTAAGGCCCTGGGTCTTTTCTCTGTCAAGGTGGGACTCATGAGAGATTCTCAATGCCCTAGTGGCTAAGGTGTTGAGGATGCCTAATTTTTGAGCAGGGAAATGGTGCGAACTAGCGTGAAGATATCGCTCAGTATGAGTTTTCTTTCGAAAAACTTGAAGGGAGAAAGAATCATCAACCTTTCTTCAAATAAGAATTTCGAGGAAATGAAGGCTACCATCAACCTCATATTCCATGGTGAATTTTATGGAGCAAGATTGACTAATAAGATGAAGGAAAAAGAGATCTAACTTTTCCTTGCCATGAGGCAAGACGACACAAGTGTTATCTACAAACCTTTTCCAAAGCTTTTATTGGAACAAAATTGAAGGAAAAACCTTGAATTCAAAGTCCTCCAAAAAAAAATTAACAACCAGATGAATTTCGAAGCTTGGATATAATAGCCAAATTGTACTGAAAATTTTGAATTCTTTAACCAATTAAATGTATTAATAACCAAATTGTGAGAATTTGGATTTCTTTAGCCAAATTCAACTGAATTTGGTAGCTATGCTTTGCATGTCTAAGCCCAAGCCACCTAGCTCTATCCTTTGCGTACTGCAAGAACCCATAATCAATGCTCTCTAAAATGAGGTACCCGTTGCATCCAACAAAATTATTCACGGCAGGATTCGGACGGAAAAATGCACCAATAAGCCACAGAAAATGCGAAAGAAACTATAGGAAGGCTGAAAAATCTCAAAAGGACACTAAGATTAAAAGACAACTAAAACCTTATAGGTTAATAACCCATTACCTTTGGTATGTACTAGAGATATTAGAATTAAAGACATTTATGTAATACCCACCATAAACAAGTAATATACTAAATGTCCGCACAATGACCAATTGTAAAACCAGATAACGGATCATCTCCAGGAAATGAAATCAGGCAAAACCAGACATGGCAATTGCACCACAACAACGCCTGAATTCCAGACTTTGGCAAGGATCTTCCCTCTTTTTCTCTACTGAATGCCGCTACTACTTTTTTTGGAATGGGGGGTCAGGTACCAATATGAGGGTTGAGGGTTTGGCACTTTGGGGGCTTTTATGGATCGCCAGTCAACTGTCTTTGGATAAGATATGGATTTTTGGGGACTCCAAAGTCCTGATTGATCATATGAATAGTAAAGCACAAATCAAAGCAGGATGACTAGGTCTTTGGATGGCGAGAATCAATAATTTGAAGACCAATTTCACCTCCATCTCTTAACATTATGTTTATCAGGAGATGAATACGGTTGCAGATCGACTGTCTAAGGAAGGGCTCAGCTGCAGACCTGACATTATGCAGTATCAATATTACAGGAGGGATGGCAGCATTGTTACCAGATATGTAAACCATCCATGAGACTGCGTCCTCTATGTCTGCTGGAGGCTAATGTTCCTGTTCTAATTTACTTTTTTTTTTTAAAATAGACATAACTTACAAAATATTAGTTTCTGATCTTTCAAGATAGTTTTTTATGACAATGCTGATTGTTTCTAGCAGGAACAACAATTTTTCTGACTCTGAGGGATCACTGGTAGTTTTTGTTAAGGTCAAGTATGTTTTCTGGGTAGTAAGTCTGCATAAATAGGAAGCTTATGTAATGAACAAGCATGTTAAGGATCAAAGTTTTAAATGCTGTTTCTGGTACACTATATAAACCAGAGTATTTTTCGTGTTGAAAAAAGGATTATCTCAAGTTCCATTCAATCCGATCTTCATTATAACAAAATATGATATTATGCTATATACTGCAAACCTTCAGTCCTCAAAATAAAAAAAGGCCTAAATTCTAGAGGTGTTCAGAAATTTTCTGTCTAGACAGACAAACAAAACCCAACAATAAGATTATGTTATGAAGGCAATGTTTCTGAAATATGATATGCACCCAAAAAAAACAAATGGCCATTCTCATTCCATAATGCCAGAAAATGAATGAGGATGTCGTCGGACCAAGAAAGGGAGAAACGATAAAAAAAACTTTGTATACTGTGGTTACAATTTGGTAGGAATGGAAAGATTGTTTTTTTTTTTTTTAATTTGGTTTTTATTTTTATTTTTTTCAAAAAAAATGACCAAGGTAGAGTTTAAATCATTTTAAAGTAGAAATAGATGTAGCACCATCAAAACCAAATAAGTAGATCAAAATCTCTATATTTTTTCAAAAATTTCTACTAAATTATCTCAAAATCTTCACAAAATTTCTATTATTTTCCCAAAATTGTAAGTTACTTAGACTACACTTTTTCCTCTTTAGACTACGCCGATAAAAAAAAGTCTCTAAAATACCACTCAGGACTTCTCCATCTCATGTCTTACCGCCACCACCAGACACTAGAGACAACCTAAACAAGTACTACCAAAATCTAATGACCACTGTCAAACCAATCTGACTCTGTTTAATGCCAGAATATGTGATAGATATCTTTTTTTCAACGACTAGCCTCCCCCTCTCTAGCAGCTTATTACAAAATACTCCGAATTTGATGTAAGCTGATCTCATAAGCGTTGTGCTGAGTACGGACTAAACGAACAGTATAAACTCGGCGTAGCACTACATGCCATTAGTACAGACCAGAAGAGCATTGATTTCTTAGCCCAAAAATAATGATGAAAAAGATTGATATCAAAAAATATAATTTTTTTTACAGACACCATTAAAGTACAGCTGACTGCTTTATGAAAACTACTAAATTTATTTACATGGCTGACTGCTTTATGAAAACTACTAAATTTATTTACATGCATTCAATGTTTTATCTTATATTACAATACAAAGCTTGTCGCTTCTCATTAAAACTATCTTCTAAGTATTGTCATCTTAATAACATCTAGAACGACAGGTTTCTCATTTTATTTGAGTTGGAAATCTCACTTGCTTTATTTTCGCTGGCTCTCCACATCTATTTGTCTTACTTTATCTATTTAATGTATTAAAGTCAAGGAATACAAATATACCTATAGTGTTACAGTCACAGCAAATCGAGGAGTTGGAACAGCAAACAGTTCATTGGCTCTTGATACTGTAATTCCGTGATGTTTTTCAGGCATGTCCAATTTCTCTTTATTCATATCATCGGGGAGTCTCCAGTTGAAACAGTGCAAGAGCTGCGCCACAGCAAACTCTACAACAACCAGTCCCAATTGCTGTCCGGGGCATCGTCTCCGCCCTGCTCCGAACGGAATCCATTCAAAATTTTCTACTTTTGTATCTAGGAAGCCGGCTTCCGTGAATTTTTCCGGCTTGAAACTTTCAGCATCCTCCCCCCATAACTTGGGGTCCCTTCCAATTGCCCAGATGTTCACCAGAAGTTGAGTCCCGCTGGGGATTTCATAGCCCAACACATTGCACCTTTCCATTGATATGTGGGGAAGCGATAAAAGCCCCGCCTGGTGGGGTCTAAACGTTTCTTTCACCACAGATTGTAAATAAACGAGGCCAGGCAGATCGGATTCTTGTACCATGCGCCCCATTCCAGCTACGCGTTCCAGCTCCTCGTGAAACTTCTTCATTACTGGCGGGTTTCTCAGCAATTCGGACATTGCCCACTCTATGGTTACAGCCGAAGTATCGGAGCCAGCGGACAAGATATCCTGCCAATCAAAGACATCCAAATCAAAAAATATCTCGATTATCATATTTTATGCAAAACCATTGAAATCTAAATCGGTAGACAATCCATAAATGCTCCTGTGCGCCAATAAAAAGATATACATAGATGACAGATTTGATATTTTCTCGCATGATTTGGAACCCTGAATTTTTATCAGCTGAGGCTTCCAACAAAACATCCACAAGATCTGGGATGACGTTGGGCTTATTCTGCGAAAAGTGATCCTCTAGTTGTTAACCCTTCACGGGTTCATTGTTTTACAAGAGAGAAAGAGAGTAAGAGAGTTTTATGATTCAGAATTTTATGATTAATAGAAGAGCCGCAGCTCATTGTTTATGTGTGAAATCTTTACGTTTTATGTGATTGAATCCTCTGCCTTTCCAACAAATTGGTATCAGAGCTAGGTCACAGAGAAACGGATTAGCAATCATCCATGTGCGAGAAGGAATTTTTTTTTCCGCATTTTTACGCTATACCGCGGGTTCTTACAGTAGAGAACCGCGTTAAAAACGAAAACTTACAGCGATTTTGAAGCACGCGGCATATTGTGCTTTTCAGTGCGTTAAGGCACTAACGCACCACAAGCAGTCGGGAAGTGCGTTGGCACGCTTTACTTTTCAATATCGGTCGCGTTATTGATTTGAAACTCAACGCATCAAGGACTTTTTGAATACGTAGTATTCTTAAAAGGCATATGGTAAATTTTTTTTAAAGCATTCTTTACAAAAGGGAGTTTTTTAAAAGCACGTGAAGTGTATTTTTCTTAAAGGGGAAATTTCAAACGTATTTGAAAACGTTTTGGTTTGAAAAGAAATTTTTAAAAGGGGCACTTTATAATAACTATATTATAAAGGCTTTAAAGTGTGGAGGTTTATATAATAAGGTTTTGTTTTTAAGAAAGAATTTTTTATATAAAGATTTTTTTTATAAAGAAATTTTTATATAAATAATAAAAAAATAATAATAAAACTTAGGGTTTTATTAAAAGGATTGGTTTTTGGAGCTTTGCAAAGCATATCAATTTTTTTTAGGGTTTCAACAGTAAACTTGTGTTTGAAGAAAGATGGCTACAAGCAACTTTCAGCCACAAATTCCTTCTTTCAATGGGAAGGATTATGATGTGTGGGCTATTAAGATGGAGACTATGCTCAAAGCCCATGATGTTTGGGATCATGTCAAGTATGGGTTTGCAGAACCTCAAGATGAGGCAGCAGAACGAGCCCTCAGTAATGCAGAGAAGGAACAATGGAAGAAAGATAAGCGGAAGAATGCGCAAGCATTGCTTCTAATCCAGCAGGGAGTAGATCGAGCCGTGTTCCAGAAGATCATGATAACCTCGTCAGCAAAAGAGGCATGGGACGCCTTGGTGACAAGCTATCAAGGTATGGCAAAAGTTAATATTGTTAAATTGCAGAATACTAGGAGAGATTTCGAAGTTCTGCAGATGAAGGAGACAGAGGACATTGATTCCTTCATGAATAGGGTCATGTCTGTCGTCAATCAATTAAAAATCTATGGCGAAGATATTCAAGATCGAACAGTGATCGAGAAGGTTCTTGGATCCCTGTCTACCAAATTTGATGTTGTGGTAGCAGCCATAGAAGAAGCAAAGGACTTGGAAAAACTCACAATTGATGAGTTGATGGGATCCCTTCTATCGCATGAAGCAAGGATAGACAGAAATAAGGATTCCACTTTGGAAACAGCCTTCCAAAGTCAAGTCCATATTTCAAGAGGTCGAGGCAAAGGTCGATCGAGAGGCAGAGGACGAGGTAGCAACTATGGCGGTCATAGAGATGGCCGAGATGATCATGAGCATCAACATGGAAGCAGCAGCAGCAGAAGCTTTCATAACAATCAAAGGTCTGACAAATCTAAGGTAAAGTGCTTTTACTGCAATAGATTTGGTCATTATGCTCGTGATTTTAGGAAGAAGATTGCAAATCAAGGCAATCAGAGAGCTAATGTTAGTACAGAAAATATTGACTCTATGCTTCTAGCATGCAACACCATGCATGCACCGTCTGATAAGGTCTGGCTATTAGACAGTGGTTGCAGTAACCACATGACAGGCAACAAGGATTTGGTTGCTAATTTGGATGTCACAGTGCAGACAGAGGTAAAGTTGGGAACTGACAATACTGTGGCTATAGATGGCAAAGGAGTGGTCAACATTGTGACCAAGCAGGGGGAGCCAAAGACCATATCAGAGGTATACTATGTCCCTGGGCTCAAACACAATTTGATTAGTGTTGGCCAACTGATGCAGAAAGGATACAAAGTTACCTTTCAGGGGCAACAGTGTGTTATTTACGACAAATCCCCAAGCAGGCAGCTGATTGCAAAGGTGCAGATGATGAGGAACAGACTCTTTGCTCTCATTATGAACTACAATGATCAGGTTAGTTCTTTTACAACTGCATGTTCTGATGCATACTGGTTATGGCACTTTCAGTTTGGACACTTGCATTTTTCCGGGTTAAGATTGTTGCAGCAGAAACAGATGGTCAGAGGTTTACCTCCCATCAAAGAACCTGCTAGCACGTGTGAGTGTTGCATCTTGGGAAAGCAACATCGTGAAAGTTTTCCGAAAGGAGTTTCTTACAGAGCAAAGAAACCACTTGAATTGGTGCATACCGACTTGTGTGGACCTATGAGGACACAGTCGATTGGTGGAAGTTGTTACTTCCTCACTTTTATTGATGATTATAGTAGGAAGACTTGGGTTTACTTTTTGAAGCAGAAGTCTGAAACTTTTGCAAAGTTCAAAGAGTTCAAAGCTTTGGTAGAGACCCAAAGTGATCGACAGATCAAGGTATTAAGATCTGATCGTGGTGGTGAATACAATTCGAAGGTATTCCATGAGTACTGCAAAAAACATGGAATCAGAAGACAGTTTACAACCAGATACACACCACAGCAGAATGGTGTAGCAGAGAGGAAGAACCGAACAATCATGAACATGACAAGAAGCATGTTGAAAGCGAGACACCTGTCTAATGAGTATTGGGCAGAAGCAGTTGCATGTGCTGTTTATGTGATAAACAGATCTCCTACAAAGAGCGTGATGAACAGAGTTCCAGAAGCAGCATGGTCAGGTATGTCTTGCAGTGTATCTCATTTCAGAGTTTTTGGATGTGTAGCCTATGCACATGTGCCTAAGCAGATAAGAGGCAAATTAGATGATCAAAGTGAAAAATGTATATTTACTGGTTATAGTGAGCAGTCAAAACCTTACAAACTGTATAACCCTGTCACAAAGAAGACAATCATTAGCAGAGATGTTGTGTTCAAAGAACAAGAGTCATGGAATGGGACTGTAGACACAAAAACCGATGCTCAAACACCATTGATGGAGGATGAACTTGTAGAAGAAGAGGAGCAGCAAGAACCAAAAGAGCAGACACCAAACAGAGTCACACCAGCAAGGACTCCAAGATTTTCAGAGCAGCATGGATCTTCAAGCAGATCCACAAATCAGAATTCTCCAAGCAGCGAATCAAGTAAGAAAAAGATGAGAAGTTTGAAGGATATTTATGATGATTTGGATGTTAGTTCAAATTTTGCATTGTTGGCATTCCAACCTTCTTCGTTTCAAGAAGCAATCAGAGATGATAATTGGGTGCAAGCCATGGATGAAGAGATGAATTCAATTGAAAAGAATGATACATGGGATTTGGTTGATTTGCCAAATGATAAAAATCTCATTGGTGTGAAGTGGGTATACAAGACCAAAGTGAATGAAAAAGGTGAGATTGACAGATTTAAAGCAAGACTTGTAGCAAAAGGATTCTCGCAGCAACCAGGAATAGACTTTGGAGAAACGTTTTCTCTGGTAGCCAGATTGGATACTGTAAGAGCAGTTCTAGCGACAGCAGCTCAGAACAAGTGGAAAGTATATCAGATGGATGTCAAATCAGCCTTCTTGAATGGAATTTTAGAAGAAGAAATTTATGTGCAGCAGCCTCCAGGTTATGAAGTTGAAGGACAAGAAGACAAAGTTTACAAATTGAAGAAAGCGCTCTATGGACTGAAGCAAGCACCTAGAGCATGGTATAGCAGAATCGACAGTTATATGATCAAGAATGGATTTTGCAGAAGTAGCATTGAGCCTACCTTATGCACAAAGGTAAATGAGCATGGACAGATTTTGATAGTTTGCTTATATGTTGATGATATGATTTTTATAGGTGATCTTGAAATAGATGAATTTAAAGCAGCCATGATGAAAGAATTTGAGATGACAGATCTAGGTCTCATGAAATATTTTCTTGGCATTGAAGTTGAGAAATCTGAAAAAGGCATCTTTATTTGTCAAAATAAGTATGCAACATATTTGCTGAAAAGATTCAGGATGGATAATTCCAAACCTGTACCTACACCAGTTGCAACGGGTACAAAGCTAAGTAAGGATGATGAAGGGGCAGATGTCAATCCAACTCTATTCAAAAGATTGGTTGGCAGCCTTATGTATCTCACAGCGACAAGACCAGATATTATGCAGGGAGTGAGTTTGATTTCCAGATTCATGGAGACTCCAAAAGACACACATTGGAGTGTTGGAAAAATAATTCTGAGATACATAGCAGGAACCAGAGATTATGGCATAATGTATGCAAGTACAGAAAAGAAAGAATTGATTGGATATACAGATAGTGATTTTGCAGGAAGTTTGGATGATTGGAAGAGCACATCTGGTTATGTTTTCCATCTTGGTTTAGGAGTGATAGCATGGGCATCTAAGAAGCAGCCTATTGTTACACTATCATCAGCAGAAGCAGAATATGTAGCAGCAACTTCAACAGCATGTCAAGCAGTATGGTTAAGAAGAGTATTGGATGGACTCAAACAGAAACAGCAAGGATCAACAGCGATATACTGTGACAACACATCAGCGATTGGACTATCCAAGAATAGTGTGTTTCATCAAAAAAGCAAGCATATTGATACTAGATATCATTTTATTCGAGAACTAGTGAACAATGGAGAAGTTCACTTGAAGCCATGTAGAACGAGTGATCAATTGGCTGATATCTTTACGAAGCCATTAGCAGTATATTTGTTTCAGTTTCATAAAAGAAACTTGGGTGTTGTAAGCCTAGCTGAGACATAGACCAGCAGGCATGTCATGAGTTATGTTTTTAGTTTAGAAGTCGTAATTAAGGGGGAGTGTTAAAATATATAATTACTTCCTCATGCAGAAGTTAGACAATCAGTTAAGTGGAGTTAGTTGAGTTGAGTTACAGTTAGATTTGGTCAGTGAGTTAAAGAGCAAGTTAAGTGAGTTGATTAAGTTCAGTTATGAGTGACAGTGTGTGCATGTCAATTAGATTAAATACCCTTCACGGGTTCATTGTTTTACAAGAGAGAAAGAGAGTAAGAGAGTTTTATGATTCAGAGTTTTATGATTAATAGAAGAGCCGCAGCTCATTGTTTATGTGTGAAATCTTTGCATTTTATGTGATTGAATCCTCTGCCTTTCCAACACTAGTATCTTCTCTAGCAAGTTGTCTTGTGCCTTGTGTATGTTATTCAATCGACGGTTGAGACCTTGCAGATCCATCCACGCCAAGTATGGTATGTGATCTCCTATGTTGAAATACCCTGCTAACACAAACGTTTCTTTGATCATTGAGTGGATCCCTCTACTGTCCATTAACTGCTGGTCAGTATACTTTCTACTGAAGGCAATCCTGCAGATTATATCAATCCCAAGCGCCGACACGGCCTTGCTAATGTTCATGATATGAAATATGAATAGAGCGAATCATAGCAGAGACTTCCTCTTCTCTTATGAAGCGAAAGGAATCTATTCATCTTGAGCTCAGCAACTGTAAGACGCAGATTTTACGCATTGTTCTCCAGTAGCGGCCATACGGAGAAAATGTGATGTCATAGGAATTGTACCACAAGTACTTTGTGGCGGTTGATGTAGGTCTGCTGGCGAAAACAGATCGTGAGTCTTGAGGAATTCCTTGGCCATATGGAGGTTTCCAATAATTGGAAATGGAAATGGCCCCGGAGGCAACCTCAAGTTTCTTCCCCTGAACAAGAAGGTCCATGTCACTACCAAAGCAAGAAGAAGCGCAGTACTAGCGAGTTTAATGTAGAACTCTAAGCTTCTGTGAACGGCTGGGTCAGAACCCAGCTCAATCGCCATTGCCACCATCCACAGGCACTTACTGGCATCTTGAATTCAGTGTCGATGACCGTACATGTTTGCGCAGAGAGGAGCTTCTTGAAATTTTGGATTTAAATATATATAAATTTTTTTGAGAAGAAATAAACGATTCTTTCATTCATTTAAATGAGAAAGTTACAGTGACATGTACATGTTTAGGTTTCCATCAGTCTATCAGTAGTAGTACTTATTCATTTAAATGAGAAAGTTACATAACATGTACATGTTTCTGTTTTCATCCGTCTATGAGTAGCACTACTTATGTTTAGTATCTATGTTAAGTGAAATAGGATCAACTTCCATAAATGTAATTGGTAGGGTGAGATTTATAATATATCTAAAAAGAATTGAGTAAATGAGAGTTGGGAGATGGTTTGATATTATCTTTAAGGAAGTCATGCGTGAAAGAAAGAAAACATTGATGAGACAAAACTACACATGGATGCAAAAATTGAATATCTACCTCAATGCTTGTCTCACAAATAGCAAGGAGCCAAAGAATCTTGTTATGGAGTATGGGGAAAAGATTTGGGTAGAAAGAACAAGTACTACATTGAAGAATTCAACCCTACTTATGATCTTCAACAAAAAGAGTGCATTGGAGCTAACATTCCATGGAGGGCAAAGGTTCTTATTGCTCAATTAAGAACCAACTCGCATCAACTTCAGTGTGAAAGAGGACGATGGAAAAGGCCTAAAGAAACTTGGGAAGAACGAATGTGTACATTTTTCATGTCTGGCGCAGTGGAATCGGAAAAACATTTCATTTTGAAATGTGATGTGTTCAAAGACATCAGAGAAAGTAATAGAAATATGTTAGCATCGGTTTTGGAAGGTTGGGCCAACTCATCATCAATTTTAAAGGTTGGCCTAGCTCATCATTAATTTGAATAAGAAATGGATTGAAATGCAAAATGCAGAAAACAGGGAACTCATAGTCCCATAGATTATTTTTAGCCTCGTGGACATTAAAATATCATTTCATTTTATATGTTCATCTCTACTTATTCTTGAATTTCGAAAACCCATTATATAATAATCTCTCACAAAAAGAGGAGGTTCCAAAGAAGGATTAATAAGGATTAACAATACCTGATAGAAAAATTCAAAAAAATATAGAAATACACAACACATATGTGCATTTCCTATGCTCATTACGTTGCCTTTACTCAGATTGTCTTCAATACATTCTCCTCATATGAGAAAGGAATTTTCTTTAAACAACATGTAATCTTGTCTTGTTCTTTTTCAAAACCTATAAAATGTTTACCAAAAAACTTTCCTCTATAATAATTCTTTCCTTATCAACCTGAAAAAAAGAAAAAGAAGAAGAAGAAGAAGAGAAAGTATTTCCATTCCTTGTAACCTATACATCCATGATTATGTTACCTTCTAAGTAACCTCAATGAAAAAAGATACTGTCAACTTTAATTTTTAAATGTTTTTCAAAAAAGTAAAATGAATCATACTTGAAGGGACCTTCAGCCCCCTCTTAGAAAGGAGATCAACGGTCATGTTTTGTTCTCTATAAAGATGTTTGAATTTGATGTTCTGAAAAGTTTGGATCAACTATGTGATCCGCTCCATCCAATTAGATAATATGGGAGGTTTGAAATTATTTTGCTCTCTAACAAAGTCTATGACCTCCATGTTGAAGATTACAACAAGAAACAGTGAAGGAGGCATCCTGAAACATCATTCCTGATCCTCGTTGGAAAGTGATCACCTAAACTAGGTGGGGGCCACACAGGTGATTTTTGTCGCAAAGTCTATTTTTAGACTATGTCTATTTTTAGACATATGGATCATGGTATATGAGTTGCAGGATGCTATTTATGGATGGTTGGTCAAGTTGGTAAAAATAGATGGACCTCTATTTTTAGACATACTAGGCGGAGTCTATTTTTAGACTGCCAGTCTAAAAATAGATCAGTCAAATATTATTAGCTCTTAATAATATTTGGACTATAAACATTATCTTATCCTCTTGGAGCACTTCAGTTCGAGCTACGGATGTGGCACATGCAACTGACAGAAGGAATTACGCTATTCCTAGGGGTTATTTGAGCTATTGCATGGTTGAATTCAGTTAGAACTCATGTGGCAGAGTTTAGTGGAGTTGATGAGACAGTTGATGGAGTTGTGTTCAATTTAACTTAGTTGAACTAGTTGTATTTAGTCTAATTGATAAATACACTAGTGATGAGTGGTGTGAATTAATTATTAATTAATTCACTAATTATTAACTCATAAATCAACTAAATAATACATCAATTAACTGCAGTGCATGCACAGTTCAGTGGAGACCAGTGTTAGAGGTGGGTGAGAGGGTGATTCTACTATCAGTTGTGACTATAGCTGTGCATGAGATTTGCACACACATTGATTGAGATTGCCAATGAGAATTGTGCAGTATATGCCCGTGGGATTCGAACTTGGATCTAATTCTTTTCCATATTGGATTGCGCAGTAGAGGCAGGCTAACTAGGTGGAGGAGATTTGAACTTGTGACTTGTTCATATCTAAGCTAGTTAGTGTGTAACAATTGGAGATAGTATTGAGAGCTTGTGAGGAGTTTGTGCTATGTATTGTTAGATGTTCTCTGTCATTATAATATACAGATAGTTGGGGGTTTTCAACTGTAAGCTTTCCCCATTACATACTGTGTTATATTTGTGCTTGATTATGTTTTAATGTGTGCATGCGACTGCTTCAAATTCTGCAAATTGATGATCAATGGTAGAAGAGATTATGTATTATGCATGAAGCTCAAATAGTGTGTAATAAGGATAATCTCGGTGAATAACTCATCTATTATTCAAATTTCTACATGGTATCAGAGGGAAGTTGATCATGGGATCTATTATAGTGATTACATTTTATTTCAGTAGACAGAGTCTGTAAGAGGGCCAGGTAGCCTCTGGATTCATCCTTTCTTTGAAAGGTGAAAAATCCAGTAAATGCCCCTACAGTCGATCTCTGTGCTAGAAATACTTTGTTCTCACAGATCAGAATGAGTTGAGTTTTGAGCTGGTGGAATTCGAATTTGCAGCAGTGTTTTCTTGGTGTCAAAGTCAAAATGTATTTCAACGGATTGCGATTGGAGTATGCGCTTGAGGGTAGCTTGAATTATATTGCATGGAAAGACAGGATGGAGGTAGTGTTAGATGATAATGGGTTGTTGGAGTTCATAGAGAAAGAAGTTCCAAAGCCTACTTCTACTGATGCTGCTGTAGTTGAAGCTTGGCAAAAGAAGACAGCAAGGGGTCGAAGGATTCTGTTGGAGGGCGTGAAGGATCACATAGTGTCCAGCCTACATGGTAAGGCTTCTTCATTTTTGATGTGGAAAGCCTTGACAGATTTATTCTAAAGCAAGAGCGATCAGAGGAAGTTGGCGCTCAAGGATAAACTCAGAAAAATAAAGATGGAGAAGAATGACACTATTCCGGTATACTTGACAAAGTTTGTCCACTGCAGGGATGAGCTTGGGAGTGTTGGAGTTAGTGTGGATGATGAGGAACTAGTGAGCTTGGCTCTCCTTGGGCTTCCGAAGAGTTGGCACTCCTATCAGGACTCTGTCAATGGTCGGGAGAAATTGCCAGGATGGGAGCGACTTTGGTTGGATCTTGTGCAAGAGGAGATAAGGTGGAGTACCAGGGATGGATCTTCATCAAAGACATCTGATGAAGAGGATTGCGATTTGGCTGCCAAAGCAAGGAAGGGGAAGGGAAAGAAGAATGCTTCTCAATCCGTTGCGGATGGTAAAGAGCGTGACATGTCCAAGGTGAAGTGTTTTCACTGTCACGAGCATGGGCATTACGCCACGAATTGTCCACAGAAGAAGAAGAACAAGCAGGCTGCTGGAGCTGCAACTGGTGAGGCTCTTGCCTCGCAATTTGAGCTGGACTTTTCATTGATTGCATGCATGGTGTCTAGTGCATTGGGATCGGGGTGGTATTTTGATAGTGGCGCTTCCTTTCACATGACGGGAGATGTGAATCTTTTCAGTGACTTGGTGGAGAAAGATCTCCAGTTGCATGTTGAGTTAGGCGACAATGGACGATACAATGCGACCGACATTGGTACCATAACCTTTCAGAGGGAGTCAGGTAAACTCAGTCTTTTACAAGATGTAGTGCATGTTCCAGGTTTAAAGAAGAATTTGATCTCAGTCTCAATGTTAGAGGATAAAGGGTATGAAGTTGTCTTCAATGAAGGAAAAGTTTTCCTTCGGCACAAGGCAACAGGACAAGTCAAGAAGGTTGGGATTCGAGCAAAGAATCTCTACAGACTTGAAGTAGATGGGATGTCTACGGAGCTTCCTACTGTTGGGAAGTGCAAGAAAGACATGCAATTGATGCTTGAGAGGGAGAAATTTTTGCATGCAGGTAATAGTGAACCTTGGGATGTGGAGCAGCCATAAGATGAGGATCATGGAGTGGAAGAAACCACTCATGCAGAGAAATTTCGTGCCAGATGGGCAGAGGGAGTGCATGCAGCTATACCACCAGGTGAGAGGTGGGGCAACATGCATGAATAATCCCAAGAGGAGATTTCTGGGCAGGATTCATGAGATGGTGTGGATCTCATGAATTTAACCTGGCTTCGAGGTGCCCACAACGCAGAAGTAGCATGATTAGTTGGATTGATGCAGGCAGATCAAAGTGACAGTGTCGGATACTGGAGCGCAGATCAGAGTTGACAGCAAGTGCAGAGTGCATGGGTGCAAGAGTTCAACAACGCAGTGGTTCCTGATGACACGTGCGGTTGGTACCAACAGAAGTCGAAGACTTTGATGATAGATGCATCAGACTGATTGAGTTGTTTGGAGCCTATTCAGTTTCAGAGGAGTTGCAGAGCAGATGCATGGAGTTGGATGGCGCTTGTGAAGGTTGCAGGGCAAATGCATGGAGTTGCATGTCGCATGCAAAGACAGTCCTTTCTTGTTGAGAGGGAGTGTTGAAGATTGCAACAAGAAACAATGAAGGAAGCATCTTGAAACATCTTTCCTAATCCTAGTTGGAAAATAATCACCTAAACTAGGTGGAGCCCACATAGGTGATTTTTGTCGCAAAGTCTATTTTTAGACTATGTCTATTTTTAGACATATGGATCATGGTCTATGAGTTGCAGGATGCTATTTGTGGATGGTTGGTCAAGTTGGTAAAAATAGATGGACCTCTATTTTTAGACATATTGGGCGGAGTCTATTTTTAGACTACCAGTCTAAAAATAGATCAGTCAAATATTATTAGCTCTTAATAATATTTGGACTATAAACATTATCTTATCCTCTTGGAGCACTTCAGTTTGATGCTTGGATGTGGCACATGCAGCTGACAGAAGGAAATACGCTTTTCCTAAGGGTTAGTTGAGCTATTGCATGGTTGAATTCAGTTAGAACTCATGTGGCGGAGTTTGGTGGAGTTGATGAGACAGTTGGTGGAGTTGTGTTCGGTTTAACTTAGTTGAACTAGTTGTATTTAGTCTAACTGATAAATACACTAGTGATGAGTGGTGTGAATTAATTATTTATTAATTCACTAATTATTAACTCATAAATCAACTAAATAATACATCAGTTGACTGCAGTGCATGGACAGTTCAGTGGAGACCAATGTTAGAGGTGGGTGAAAGGGTGAGTCTACTATCAGTTGTGACTATAGCTGTGCATGAGATTTGCACACACATTGATTGAGATTGCCAATGAGGATTGCGCAGTACAAGCTAGTGGGATTCGAACTTGGATCTCATCATTATTCATCTTGGATTGCGCAGTAGAGGCAGGCAGACAGGTGGAAGAGATTTGAACTTGTGACTTGTTCATATCTGAGCTAGTTTGTGTGTAGCATGTGAGATAGTGCTAAGAGCTGTGAGAAGATTTTTGTGCTATGTATTCTTACATGTTCTCTATCACTATAATATACAGATAGTTGGGGGATTTTAGCTGTAAGCTTTCCCCATTACATACTGTGTTATATGTGTGCTTGATTATGTTTTAATGTGCGCATGCGATTGCTTCAAATTCCGCAAATTGATGATCAATGGTAGAAGAGATTATGTATTATGCATGAAGCTCAAATAGTGTGTAATCAGGATAATCTCGGTGAATAACTCATCTATTATTCAAATTTCTACACTCCATTGCGTCTCCAAAAATATGTAGACTTGTTAGACCAGTCCACTTCGCTGCTTTTAGAAGCCCCCATAATGCAAACACCTTTGTTCAATTGTTTGTCCCCTCACTACCTCTCCACCAAAAGTGATAATAGGTATCAGGCTTCATTACGAAATAGACACCACAACCATATTTCCCATATCTACTGGCCCCATCGAAAAAACTGAATGGAAAGTTTCCCCATATGTCTCTACACCTTACTTGTCTTCTTTTTCTCGTCTCCCTTATCGACTCCTTTTCATTGAAGTAGGAGACATATTTAAAATCACTGACAATCAATCTTATCTAGAAAAATGGCAGAGTTTCTAGATTTCAAAGTAAACCAAATAATGTAACTTGGCATGAAGCGAAAGGCTTTATGTTTCTTATACCAGGACTTGATGAAATCTACCACAGATAGATCCATAGAACTTACCTTAAGATTGAATATGTTTGAAACACCTTCTCATACTGCCTTCGAGAAGGGGTAGTGTAGAAATATGTGTGTCCCATCTTTCGGACCACCCTGACATAACATGCACACTCGAGGCCCCCTAAAACCCCTCTTTTGTAAATTGTTCCAAGCAAGGACATGGTCATGCACGACCAACCAACCAAAACATTTGAGTTTGTTTGAGATATCTCCTCTCGACGTAACTAAAAACCATCTATATTATTCATATTTCTCTCTGATAAAAAGCATACACTTATAAATGTCTTTGATTTTTGAGTAATCTTTTTTCATTGACCTTCCAATGAAATTTTGTCTTACCTTGGCTAAATATCAATAGTAACATCTCTCAATTGAAAATATATATTATGACATAATAAAGATGAAATTTCACAGATAAACAAAACATACTACATCGTATAATTTAGCAAAAATTAAGAAACGAGAATCTATTCTTTAAACCCAAATTATAGAAGGTAATATACTCATTCTTTAAACCCAAATCATAACAAGTAATATACCCAATAAAATTTGTACCATGGTGTGGTTGATTTCATCGATTGAAAAGGTTAGAAATCAAATTTAACAAGTAAAAATGGTCAAACTTAACAGTTCACACCGATTTGAAATTTCAACACTAAACCAATCGATGTGATGTATCTTTTAAATTAGGATGAGGCAGATCTGTAATAGGGATATCGTTTCCCATCTGCAAGCATTATTTATATATCTCCACACCTGGAAGGCACTTAAATGTTTAACACGTGGATTTCCACTTGCTTAAATTTGGGTACAAAGCTTTCGAGATCTCATCATTGCCCACTCCGGAATCAATTTCTAATAGTGTACGCGCGAGTTTCTTGCCTCGTGAGCATAATAATAATTTACTGAAGGCTTTTAGATTGGAAAAGATAACAATGATTACATTTTTGATAATTTATTTAATCTTGGATTGCTTTTTGATTAATCTAAATGTTGAGAGGAAAATTATGATTATAAAATTTTTAATAATTTATTTAATTACATTTATGGGTATGATGAGGTATTTAATTGTGATGTTATTATATTTATAATTTGTAGTTTAATTAATTTTTTTTTTCTAAAAATTATGGAAATTTTAATAAGATTTTAATAAATTTGTAGGAAATTTTGTAAATCTAGATTATAGTTGTTAAATTTCAAGATTTTGGATATTCTAAATTTTTTTGACAATATTGAATCAATTTCCACTAAAAAAAGATATATGATTCAAATATTGATACAATTAGATTTTCTGAAATTTTTTTAATCCAAATTTAAACCTATTTTGACAATCAAACAATTCCTTAACCTCTATAAATTTGTGCTATTCATAATTATAATTATATTTAAAAAAAATAATCCTAAGATATTTAATTGTTAGGTCAGGAAATGAATTAAAACTAATCTAAAAGTTGTATTCAGTCAAAATTAAGAAATAAAGAGGATATGATGTGAGTTCATTCAATGAATAAGAATGGACATTCGTATATCATATCTAATTTTGGTGGGATATGATGGGATTTCATTCGATGAATAAAAATGGACATTCGTATATCTAATTATGGTGGGAGGTTAGTTAATTTTTTTTTTAATTTTTAAATTTTGTATTTATATTCTGAGTTATGTACTTATATTTAATTTATGTGTTTGTGTTTTAATATTTGATTTATGTTATATTTTTGGAATAATTTATTGGAAAAGTTAGTTGTATTTAATTTAAATAACGGTGATGAGGTTTTTATTTTCAATTCTTAATATTTACAAATTTCTGCGCGATAAGGCTTTTATTTTCATTTACAAATCTCTGCGTTGTCTAAATTTCTGCGTTGTCTTAGTAGTGTAGGGCTTAAATTTAGAAGTTATAGTGACCCTAATTGGAATTAATATGAGACTAATTTACTCATGAAAAAAAATCAAATTTTTTAAAAATAATTATTTTAATATAAAAGTTTATTAGGATAGTCAATTAATGATATTATCTTTATATCATAAAGTACGTTATAAATTGTGTATTTTAAAGTTTAAATTCTTTATTGATATTTAAATGGTTTAGTTTAACTTACAAACGGAATTTTATTAAATCAAAATTTAGTAGAGATTTTTTAAAATTTGAGTTCAAGTTGTCTAATCTATATAAATGACTTTTTTGAAGTTTTTTTTTTGTTAATTTAAATCAAAATGATGAGCATATATTTTAAAAAACTTGAGCTCAAATTGTCTAATCTTTAGAATTTGAGTGTGGAGTGCCTCATGGGGTTTTTGAGGGTGTTAAATCCATTTATGCATCCAAAAATACATTTTAAAGAACAAAAAATCACATTTTTTTTTTGGTGAAAAGATATATTTCAACTATAAGTTAGACTAAATCTAAATAATTATATATAATATAATATGAAATAAAGAAAAATTGTCAATTTAAATTTTTAATAGATTTGTATTTAAAATAAATTTAAGCTAATTATTCTTAAAACAAACTAATATGTAGAAAAATTGTATAATAATATATATGATGCTAGATTTTATACTTTCGTGATCCATATTGATTATGATATTGGCTTAGAAATTAATCACATCATTAATTTTTGGTAGATTTTTGAAAGGTTGATGAAACTCAATTATTTGAAAGACAATCTCGTAATCAATATATATGGTTTTGTAATTTACTATTAATTTCTAAAACTCATATATATATATATATATGAGAAATTATATCTCTAATAAGTCTATATCTTTCAACTTAAAATTGGTATAAATTACACATTATTTTATTTTTTTGAATTATAAAAATTATTCTACTTATATTTATTAACAAGAGGCAATGTCATTTTTTTTCCCTTTTTTTTTTAAATTTTTTGCATGTGCATCACATGCTAAAAATACAAAACAAATAACATTTTCACCTTGTAGCTCTTGTTTTGATGAATTTGTATTAAAATTTATGTTAATATAGTAAACTAGAAATACAACTAGCAATTGCACCACATGTTGCAAAAGAAACGCCTTAAGGCAATAACATAGGAAAGAGTAGCCTAAAAGAAATAAGATGTTGCAAAGAAGGAACCATCCAGAACGAATGAAAGGAAATTTTGTCCATCGTGAAGGAATGAAAGGAAAATTTTTCTTCCATGGAAGAAGGTCGTGGAGGTTTCAATGATATTGTTGATAAGAGTTATCAACCAGAAAATTTTGTTTTAGATATTGAAATAGGAAATTGGGGATGAAAACATATATGTAAACCAACATAATCTGTTCACATATATAAAAATTTTGTTATAGATATTGAAATAGGAAATTGGTGGTGAAAATGTGATTAATAATCATTTGAAACAAGCATGAAATGAGCATGTAATTCAAATAAGATATTTTAAATAAATTCAAGTACAATCTATCTAGCATAGATGGAAATACAGAGTTTTTTTTATTAACAGAAATAGAGTTTACTCCAAGTTCATCTACATATGCCAATTGCATTCACCACCTAAAAAAAAAAAGTTTATTGAGAAAAAAACTCCAACACATTTGTAGAGAAAATTATAACACATTATCACACTTTTCTTATCAGAGCTAAATGCTCCTATATGCAACAACGATGGATTTCATCACTTAGGAGCAGTAAAAACAAGTTTTTTGAGAAAACAACTCCAACAAATTTGTAGATAAAATTATAAGACATTATCACAATTTTCTTATCATAACTAAATGCTCCTATATGCAACAAGGATGGCTTTGATCATTTCAAGAGTAGTAAAAACATGTTTATTGAGAAAACATCTCCAACACCTTTGTAGAGAAAATTATAACACAATATCACATTTTTCTTATCATAGCTAAATGCTCCTATATGCAACAATGATGGCTTTGATCAGTTCAAGAGTAGTAAAAATAAGTTTATTGAGAAAAGAACTCTAGCACTGAGAGAGATTTGGAAGCAACTGTTGAATTGGTGAACACAAATTGCTCTATGGTGTTGGATATTGGGCATAGCTTTCTTGATATTGTATAGAAGACTGTAAATTTTCATGTAGCTTATACTACATTAAGCATGAAATTGTCAACATTTAGGGCACACTTTCCATTACATTTGTAGAGAAAATTACAATAGAGTATCACATTTTTCTTATCATATCTAAATATTCATATATGCAACAACTACCCTGTGCCTCATAGTTTAAATTTGTGCAACGAGGAGGAGAGGAAGAGTGTAAGGTGCAAGCTAGAATAACAAGAGAAAGAAGAATCTTGTTTGGTACATTAGAATCTTGTTTGGGACTTGAGATAGATTCATTCTTACATCTAGAGTAAAGCTTAATAAAATAAAACTCACCATACTTTAAATTTTTTAAATAAATATCATAAAAATTAGAATATCAATTTAATACATTTTACTCAATTACACATTTAACAACATTCATTTAAAAAAATACAAATATAAATTACTATTTTAAGTAAAAATACTACAATGCATTTAACAATATTCATTCAAAAAAATAAACACAGAAATAAATATTTTAAATAAAAATACTACAAAGAATCACATTAATTAACATGATGCTCATGTACCTTCCTCTTATTAATTTTTAAATACCTCATGTTTGTAACTTATTCTTAATCACATAGTGTCAATTTTGTTAAACTATAATCTACAAGTCTCACTTTTTATAGCTTTAGTGGAAGGATAAAGTATCTAAATTCCCTTACCCTTTAAGAAGCATCCTCAATTATAGTACCACCCACCTCGGCATCCAATCCAGACATATTAGCTTATTCTTTATTGATCAAGAGTATAGAATTTTAAGGGTGGTGTTCTATGTGGACTAAAATTCTCATGATGTCCATCACAATGTATGGGGTTCATTGTAACCATGGATATATTCTGTGAGTTGTTGTGATTTTTTTCTTGTGGCTAAAACTTAGTTTTGGTTGTCATCTAGTTATCATGATTCAAAAATTTGTTATCATCTCAGATCCTTATAACATTAGATATATTTTGTGAGCTAATGTGATGTTTTGCTTGTCACAATGATTCAAAAATCAGTTATTATACCACAATATTGACTTTCTCATTGTATGCTTTTTTTTATGAGCCCTTTAAAAAAACCACAAGAACATTTGATTTTACACTGTGATATCCCCAGCATGGGCGGGTGTTTTAAAAATGAGAGAGTAAATTGAGAATTTATTGTTAGAAATTGTTGTATAAGATGGGAAATTCAGATTGTTTGTAGACAATATGGATGCCATAACGGATATCTATTTTGAATTTTTTAGTGTCTCTGGCCACCATGAATCTAATAGGATCCATTTCAACTAAGAATGTCAATAGATCATTGTGTGAATGATAAATTGTGACATCCCTAGCCATTTTCTTTGATCGTGGATGAGGATACAAACTAATAACTTGTGAAATCCCTAGCCATTTTCTTTGATTGTGGATCAAGTTATAAACTAGAATACACTCTCTCTTTAGAAGAGAGTACAGTATATATTGGATAGAGAGAAAGGTTATGATAAAAATTGTAAAAAAAAAACCCTAAGGACTGAGTGGTTTTTTTCTTTTGTAAGTTTTGTTTGGAATTGAAAAATAAAAAAATAAAAAAGCTAAAATTATGTAGTGAAAAATTTGTTTAAAATTTCATAATAAAAAGTTGAGTAAGTTTGACATCATATAATATGAAAATTGTTTATGATTATAAAGTAAAAAACATGTAAGATTTTTTAGCTACACTTAGGTAATTAAAGATATGTATATAGGTTTTTTTGAACAGAAGAAATTTGATATTCATTAACAGAAAAAAATCTTAAAGATTATGTATATAGTTACAAGTTATGTAGTTACAAAATATTACAATTAAGTAATTAAAGTTAAATTTAGTGTTATTTAAGAAATGAGAAATGTGAAATGTGAAATAATTTGGAAATTTTAAAAAAGAGCACATATTTAAAAAAAAATCATTACTGATTTAATTTTTTTATATATTAAGAAATACTACTCATGAATAATAAAAGAGTTGTAACATAAATAATATATAACAAAAAAATGATCTAGAGAGATTTATTAAGAAATACTACTCAGGAATAATAAAACAGTTGTAACATAAATAATATATATAACAAAAAAATGATTTAGAGAGATTTGGAAGCAATTGTTGAATTGGTGAACACGTCTTGCTTTATGGTGTTGGATATTGGGCATAGCTTTCTTGATCTTGTATACAAGACTATAAATTCGCATGTAGCTTATACTACATTAAGCATGAAATTGTCAACATTTAGGGCACACTTTCCATTACATTTGTAGAGAAAATTACAAAAGAGTATCACATTTTTCTTATCATATATAAATGTTCATATATGCAAAAACTACCATGTGCCTCATAGTCTACATTCGTGCAATGAGGAGGAGAGGAGGAGTGTAAGGTGCAAGATAGAATAACAAGAGAATGACGAATCTTGTTTGGTACATTAGAATCTTGTTTGGGACTTGAGATAGATTCATTCTCTACACATCTAGAGTAAAGCTTAATAAAACAAAACTCACCATACTTAGAATTTTTTAAATAAATATCTTAAAAATTAGAATATCAATTTAATACATTTTACTCAATTACACATTTAACAACATTCATTTAAAAAAATACAAATATAAATTACTATTTTAAATAAAAATATTACAACACATTTAACAATATTCATTCAAAAAAATAAAAATACAAATAAATATTTTAAATAAAACTATTTTAAATGAAAATAGTACAAAGAATCACATTAATTAACATGACGCTCGTGTACCTTCCTCTTATTAATTTTTAAATACCTCATGTTTGTAACTTATTCTTAATCACATAGTGTCAATTTTGTTAAACTATAATCTATAAGTCTCACTTTTTATAGCTTTGGTGGAAGGATAGAGTATCTAAATTCCCTTACCCTTTAAGAAGCATCCTCAATTATTGTACCACCCACCTCGGCATCCAATTTAGACATCTTAGATTATTCTTAATTGATCAAGAGTATATAATTTTTAGGGTGGTGTTCTATGTGGACTAAAATTCCCATGATGTCCATCACAATGTATGGGGTTCATTGTAACCATGGATATATTTTGTGAGTTGTTGTGATTTTTTTCTTGTGGCTAAAACTTAGTTCTGGTTGTCACCTGGTTATCATGATTCAAAACTTTGTTATCATCTTAGGTCCTTATAGCATTAGATATATTTTGTGAGCTAATATGATGTTTTTTTTGTCACAATGATTCAAAAATCAGTTATTATACCACAATATTGACTTTCTCATTGTATGTTTTTTTTATGAACCCTTTAAAAAAACCGTGGGAACATTTGATTTTACACTGTGATCTTCCCAGCATGGGAAGGGGTTTTAAAAACTGGAGAGTAAATATAGCAGTTATTGTTAGAAATTGTTGTATAAGATGAGAAATTTGGATTGTTTGTAGACAATATGGATGTCATAACATATATCTATTTTGAATTTTTTAGTGTCTCTAGCCACCATGAATCTAATAGGATCCATTTCAACTGAGAACATCAATAGATCATTGTGTGAATGATAAATTGTGACATCCTTGGCCATTTTATTTGATCGTGGATGAGGTTACAAACTAATAACTTGTGAAATACCTAGCCATTTTCTTTGATTGTGGATCAGGTTATAAACTAGAATACACTCTCTCTTTAGAAGACTGTACAATATATATTGGATAGTGGGAAAGGTTATGATAAAACTTGTACAAAAAGCCCTAAGGAGAGAGTGGGTTTTTTCTTTTGTAAGTTTTTGTTTGGAATTGAAAAATAAAAAAAATATAAAAGCTAAAATTATGTAGTGAAAAAATTGTTTAAAATTTCATAATAAAAAGTTGAGTAAGATTGACATCATAAAATTGTTTATGATTATAAAGTAAAAAACATGTAATATTGTTTACCTACACTTAGGTAATTAAAGATATGTATATAGTTTTTTTTTAATAGAAAAAATTTGATATGCATTAACAAAAAAAATCAGAAAAAGTATGTATATACTTACAAGTTATGTAGTTACAAACTATTACAATTAAGTAATTAAAGTTAATTTTAGTGTTATTTAAGATATGAGAAATGCGAAATAATTTGGAATTTAAAAGAAGATCATATATTTAAAAAAAATTCATTATTAATTTATTTTCTTATATATTAAGGAATACTACTCATGAATAATAAAACATTTGTAACATAAATAATATATAACAAAAAAACGATATATTTTTAGAATAATAAAATAGTTGTAACAAAGAAAATATGTCGACGTCCATATAAAGGAGCAACCATCCACCAAAATGCATGGGTACCAATCGCTGCAACTGCTAGTCTCATAGGATGTGCTTCACATGCATGGTTCTATCAACCATTATCACTGCATATATGTACCTGTATCTACAAATCCACCACCACCCGGTGAATCGCATGTGCAAAACCTCCAAAAATTGTGTCTGCGACTTAGATCCACCACCATCGGGTGAATCGCATGTGCAGAACCTCCAACAAATATGTTTGCAACTCCGATCTACCACCACCGAGCAAATCCATAACTCCAATCTTCCACCACCGAGAAAATCTACAACTTCCACCTCTGGGAAAATTTGCAACTGCCACCACCGAGAAAATCTGCAACTCCGATCTGCCACCACCAGGAAAATCCACGACTCCTGTCTTCCACCACTGGGAAAATCTACAACTATGATCTATCACCATCAAGAAAATCTTCAATTCCGATCTACCACCACCGGGTAAATTTGTAACTTCGATCTACCTCCACCGGGCAAATCCACAATTCCGATCTACCACGACCGAGTAAATCCGCAACTCCGATCTGCCACCACCAGGCCGAAGATGGTTTCCAGATGACCATAAAACATTACAAGGTGGTTTTGAGATTACCACGAACTTTACACATGCCTTTACAAGGCTTACATTCCATACTTCAACTTGTGGAGTTTCCAGGTACATAACATGACCACTACAACAATTTTCCTAGACTTGCTTACAACATGCTAGGGAGTCTATCCCACAAACCCACACTAACTCAAACAAACATTTACTTTTTTGTCCATCATAATAGTTGTTGCTTCTTCATTACCTCCTCTTTCATTGCTCACATCTTGGGCATCCTTGTCAAATAAAGTCTTAGAACTCCATGCTTAACCTATCATTTGTTAGAGTCTTGAATTCTAACAAAATAACTTTACCTACATTGAGTTAGCTAGGCTCAATAAGGCTCAATAACTTTAAACATGATTCCAAGAAGCTAAAAAAAACATACACTCTTCAGATTAATTTCTCTATTTCTGCCCAAGGATGATTATTTTCCAAACATACCAGCAACCATTTTTCACCAATGATACCTGTGAGGGGACCACTGATAAAGAAACGGATTGAAGACATTTCAACTGGTCTCAATGCAGTGCATTCTAGCACAGATGATCCAGACATAGACACTCACAACCACACGAAGAGACACAATTTTCCCTTCAAAAAACAATAATCTAGGACTCCATAGTCCAATCCCCCGTCATCCACAAATTCACTATCGACATGCATAAAATTCAGAAAATTTATACACAAAAGTTCTCGTTTCAGTATCCAATGCCCCTGGCATCACAGCGTAATTCCACTTCCCATGTTCACAATATTAAGGCTGGTAATTGCTTTCAAGCATGCCTCCTCATGCTCGCTAACGTGCTACAACAACTAAGGCCCATTGTCGAGCTAATCTCCTAGTAATTGAATATGTAGATCTGTTTCCATCACACTCGGCACACATAAACTCGATCATCCTCCAATCTATGATGTACCTTCATACACTATCTTTTGATGCCATTTTCATTGTCATGTCTTCATCATATCTGGTAGTAAATCATTCCTGCAAATAAATTTGTCTATTGTTGGAATGGGAAATTCCAACAAAGACTCGCACTCGTGACAATAATTGCCCCAACTAAATGTCACAACAATACAACATTTGATTCTTTTAACCAGATTTACATGAATGCATTTACATTTTAAGTTGATCGGGCTCAACATGAAAGCAAAATAATTCACGAAGACAATTTGTTTCATCAAAGAAAATATGCTGGAACTTTTAGTTGCATATTCACCTTGTCTTCCCAGCTACAACTCACCATGCTTCTGCTGCAGCTTACCAAAAGTTGTTCTGGTATACGAACAAAGACACATCTAGGCAGCTCACCATACTGCCCTCAGCCACTACAGCGACATATATGTTGTACCACACTTCACATTGACGATTCGATCCTAGCACAATTAGTTATAATCTTTGGTTGCTTTACCTGGGTGACAATATCACCTTTATCATAGGCTCCAAAGTTAGTCGTGTCCCCCTCTAAAAGGAAAGAATATGGTCTTGCATTCTTTACCTTTCTTGGCTTCCCATCATTCAACTAAGTCATACCATGTACTTCAAAAAAAAAACAACTAAATCCCCATCCTAGAATTCAAGCCTCTCATCATCCACACATAAAACAAGCACATGATTATAATTACTAATAGATGCAATGATACCCGTGTGTAGTTCCTCACCATTCACATAAAATACGGTAAACTTTGGTCCAAAATCACAAAAGAAAACACTACCAAACAGTCTGCGAATATCGTTGGCTCCCGCTATATCGTTGGCTCCAAATTTGATTGCAAAAACAACATAAGATAGAACATATTATGCAGAATAACTAGAATCATTCTCGCATTCATGGAAATTAATAGAATCGGCATTGGCTGCATCGACGAGATTATCGACCTCTACTGCAACATATAGTTGGAGTTGATGACCAGCTTGAACCCAACAATGTAAACAGGGATTCATCAACGCTGCGTCTCCTTATGGACTGTCCACAGATATTACAGATCGATACCACAGATCGGGCGATGCCTAATCGACTACTTCCCACTCTCCTGATTCAAGGCACCCTGACACTAACTGTGATCTCGGATCTCCCCCATTCTGCTGCTCCTTGCACATAACAAATCTTCTTTGCCAATGTGTGATCCATCATGAAACACATTGCCTCACGAATTGCTTTACATCACCAGCACTTGCAGTGTGATGAACAGTGAGCTTATCATCAATCTCAGTCACAAAGGCATCGATCAAAGATATCTACACCACAACGATTTTCTCGTTCATACGTTCGATTCGCAAGACCATGCCTGTGACGCAGAACAGAAGCCAGTAGAGTAGGAGAGCTGAGGTAATAAGCAAGAAGTTACGTTAGCTCTTCATGACAAATTTCTGATGGCACAGATGCTCACTCAGATACACAAATGCCCTTCACAGCTAGGACTTGTTTCATATTTCCAGTAGATATCAATTAGCAGAGATAAATAGAATGGCACCATAGAGAGCATTGGCTTCAATGCTTTGCAAATAACGACTACCAGTCCCTTCCTAAGGCGATCCAGGCTGGGCATCATGAGCAATAAAAGCATGATGGCCTCTGCACCTGCTACATATCCCAAAACTACCCATTCCAATGCCATTCTTTCTCAATAAAGACACTGGGCGTTCCTGAATGCTCAAGGCCACAGGTGACTGGATTTGAAGAAGATCGTCAGGACCCAATTTAGAAGGGAGAAAGTCCAGAAGACCCGAATCAATATTTCCAGTGATCCGTGTCAGAAATACTAGAAAATCCACAAAATAATTGTTCATAGGCCGCTCTGGATAGATCGTCTCACCAGCAACGTTCCACTCAAACATCATCAATCTAGCTCACCTGCCTGCGATCTGCCAACTCACCACTTCAAATGATCGACCAACAGACATCTAGTTTGTCACAAAGCCTGCACATGGCTTCGATATTTACGCGAACAAACTCGGTAGTGAACAGTCCTTTTCGGTGATGTTCGTTGGCCGAGTTCTTGATTTTGATAGATCCAACGAAATCAAGATCTAGTATGCAATCATTTGTGCAGCTTTCTATGGTAGCTATGGCTTTTCCTTCCCAAGAGAGAAAAGATTCGACTTTCAGGCGCACTCCCTCCATCATCTAGTTGGGAGGATAGCTAAAATTTATGGCATCGTAGACATCGGCCATCACGTGCGTGCACTACATAGATTCCAGCCCGGCTAGCGCCTCTCGCCCCAACCATCAAGGGCTCTGCTCCCCGTAGGAATAGAAGTGGCAATGTCTTCTTTCGATGGACAAACTAAAACTACTTTCTTTTATTTCCTATTTCCCTCAGCCCAGGAGGGGCCAAGGTCCAGGCCCTTCTGGGCTTTGATACCAAGATAAAAGATCAATCTGCAAACTCAATTAATTAATCAAAGAGATTACACACATTTATACATGAGATAGTCTCAATATAGGAAATCTATCTTGGACGCACAATAATGAATAAATGTAGTTCTAGCTTCTTCCTATAATGTAGGAACATACTCCTTATATATAGATTCACAACCAACGACAAGTAGGAATTACATATTCCAACACAAGAAAAGCTATGTATATTTGGATGTATGAAAATTTAAATACATTTTATTAAGTCAAATTTTAAGGGAATAATGGTTATAAACAATTACAAATAGTTTTATTAAGTAATTAGTTTATATCTATATTATTTATCAGAGAGATCAATTATCTTTTCACTCTAAAAGAGGTTTGCATATCAAGAAATTTGATCCCCCTTGGCTCTTGGTAGATCCATAGTTAAGATTGATCAAGGCCATCTTAATTTCCCCCTTTAAATAAACTACATTCTGCATGAATACCATGGGCTTTTTTTATAGTTTATTATTATTAGACATTTGATCCCTCTTGGCTCTTGGTAGACCCATAGTTAATATTGATCTAGGCCATATTAATTCCACCCTTAAATAAACTACATTCCACATGAATACCATAGAGCAATACCATGGGTTGTTTTTATAGTTTATTATTATTTTATTACTTTTATTTTTATTGTATTTTGACTTCGTTAAAATTTCCATTGCATTATGTTGATCTTTTTATTTAATTTACTTTTATTTTTATTTTTGTGTAATTTGACATAGTCTCACAAAAACTTAAATTCCATCTAACTTATTAAAAAGAAAAAGAAAAAAAAACTAACATTATAAAAAGCATATATAAAACTATTTACTTGTAGATCTAATGGCCTAAAGTTATTGGATAGAGAGAAAGTTTATGATAAAACTTGTACAAAAAACCTTAAGGATTGAGTGGATTTTTTCTTTTGTAAGTTTTGTTTGGAATTGAAAAATAAAAGAAAATATAAAAGCTAAAATTATGTAGTGAAAATTTTGTTTAAAATTTCATAATAAAAAATTGAGTAAGTTTGACATCATATAATATGAAAATTGTTTATGATTATAAAATAAAAAACATGTAAGATTTTTTACCTACAATTAGGTAATTAAAGATATGTATATAATTTTTTTTTGAAACGAAGAAATTTGATATTGATATATAGTTACAAGTTATGTAGTTACAAACTATTACAATTAAGTAATTAAAATTAAATTTAGTGTTATTTAAGAAATGAGAAATGTGAAATGATTTGGAAATTTAAAAAAAAATCACATATTAAAAAAAAAAACATTATTAATTTATTTTTTTATATATTAAGCAATACTACTCGTGAATAATAAAACAATTGTAACATCAATAATATATAACAAAAAATAGTGTATTTTTGGAATAATAAAATAGTTGTAACAAAAATAATATAGAACATAAAAATTATATATATTTGGATGTAAAGCAGTAATATAGGAAAGAGTAGTATACAGGAAATGCTCAACTTTAGAGAGTGAACAACAAGATTGTTTAGTTACATAATTTGGTTACAACTACATATGTTAATATCATTTTTAGATAAGTAACAACTCACCTATGGTACTCATCTATGATATAACTTAGGTATTTAATGATATAACTTACAAAATCTCTTGATAAAGACATAAAACTAAAAAATGTTGAATTTATTTGAAAGAAAAAATATTAACTTTCATACTGAAGATAATTATAGATAATTATTATTTACCTTTGTATACAGATATAAGTTGATTTAACATTAAAAATATATATATTAAAATAGATAATAAATATTGAGATATAGCTATATAATGATAAAGAGAAAAAAACTTAATAAAAAACATATTATGGATGAAAAATTATTTTAAAACATAGGAGAATTTTACTAATGGATTTGAGCACAACTAGTTATATATATACAAAATGTAATTTTATTTACCATATAAATGAAATGTTTTTTTCTTCCCAAAAAAAATAAAAATAATTAAATAATTAAATCTATATAAACTAATCATATTGAAAAAAATCAAATCCATTTATATATTAAAAAAAATAAACCTCACTCCACCCCTCTATATATATATATATATATATATAAACATTTCAAACATTTTAATAAGCTAAAATATTTATATAAATCATAAATACATCTTATAACTATAAATACAATAATTATATTTTATGAATAAGCCGTAAAATCCAATAAATATTCTTTTACGACTCTCTAATAAAATCCAAAACTTGAGAAGATACCGCATCCAAAAACTCAAATGTGCTGCCTAAGAAAACTGTTTTTGATAAAAACTAATTCACAACGTACAATGGTTAGGTGTATAATTGATCAGCAGCCTCGTAATATCCCACAACATATACCATAGGTAGTTTCAAGGTTTAGTCAGTGTTGCACGTCCTGCGCTCTAGTTTTTGCCACGTAGCAGTATTTTATCATGGGAACTTCTGGGAGTGTCTAAATAAAAACGTAATTATTACCCTTGTAGAGTTGACAAACAAGCATCATAACTGACTCTGCATTATGTGATCTTGGTTTTTCCGGCCATGATTAATAAATATCCCACTGTCATGACGAAAGCGCTGAACCCTTACGAAATAGAAATGAATTTATGACCAAGAATATAACTATCTAGATAATATCAATGCAACATTTTAGATTCATTTTTAAGAATCATGGAAACGGTTAGTGTGAAATTTTTAATAGATCCTCTGATAACTCTCTTTTGAATTCATCCTAATTACAGTGTCTTTCACATTCATTTAGAAATTATATGCATCGAGAATAATTTAAAACAAAGATATTAATAGTCGCCAGCACTGCAAGCTTCTTACCTCAATTTGCCTACGGGCCTTATGGTGCTCGCTAGCAGGAAACCTTATGGTACTCGTGGAGCTCGAAATCCGCCCGGAGTTTCATGGAGCATCCAGCTAAACCAAGAAAAATCCACAAATTATTTTCATGCACATGAAAGGAGGAAAAATTGTATGATCTGTTTAGTTTCCCTAAAAAATCTGCATTAAACACTTAGTTGGAGCACTTCACTTGGAACGCTGTTCTTTGCAAAGATTTCACCTCTGCAAAAATCGGTCAATATATATTCGGAGAAGAAAATTATTTTTTGAAATATAATTTCAAATAATTTACGAAATAAAAATGAATTTCTGACCAATAATGATGAAGAGCTTTAGTGGAGCGCACCATGGCCTGTAATTTTTGCCTCTTATGTTCATCTTTTTGGCTCGAATTCGTCTTGATGAGGCCTGCAATTTTTGGCAGTTATGTTCATCTTTTTGGTTCGAATTCATCTGGATGAGGGTTTTTTTTGTAAAAATGGAAAATCTAACTAACATTTATTTAATTATTTTTTGATTGTTTCTGTAACTTATTATTAATAACTGTATTTAATCTAAAGGTTGAAACTTTTTCAATCATCTAACATGAAAATCAATGATATAGAATGTTACAAGTGGCATTTTAGAAAAGTTGTTTTCAAATATTTTTTGATTGTTTCTGTAACTTATTATTAATAACTGTATTTAATCTAAAGGTTGAAACTTTTTCAATCATCTAACATGAAAATCAATGATGTAGAATGTTACAAGTGGCATTTTAGAAAAGTTGTTTTCAAATAGTGACGCTTTACAACATAATTATAAAAACTAGAATCTCTTTTTACTTTAAAATAAATTTGCACTATAAAAAATTTAATTTCTATAGATTTTTAGTAAATCTTAAAAATTTAATTTCTATAGACTTTTGGTAAATCTTAAATTAAAATGGTCTAAACTAATTCTTCTATTTTCTCACAATAAAATATTATTTCTTTGTAAAATTATTGAGTGATTAGTACAATAAGATATTATGTCCTATACCCTATTTCAAATTCCACAACTGGAAATCTGCATCCTTTAAATTACCAACTCCAAAAATTACTCATTTACCATAAATTAAATTAAAGATAAGAAAACATACATAAACATGAATATTAAACATTAAGATATTACGCCCTCGTTTTCCGTCGCCCACAGTTATACTATTATTCTCCCAATATAACTCTCTGTGCATCCATTGGTGAGGGAGGGAAGCTTCGCGGAAACAGGAAGTTATAAAGTGATGTGGTACCGCGCTGTCCACCCACTCCGGACTTCCGCACGATTTTTATATAAAAAAGAAGGATCCTCTCTCTCGTCTGACTCATTTCTATTTCAGTATCACTCTACTTGTACAAGATCACCACCACCATCTGTTCCACCCCAAGAAGGACGATGAAAGCGAGAACCTACCCTCGGAGCTTGTTTACTTTGAGACCACCACAGCTTATGGCGATGAGGAGGTGGTCCAAAGCATAGATGTGTATGCTGTGGGGGATGTGAAGGCTGATGATAAGTTTGAGGAGTACGAAAAGGCCAAAAAGGAGGAGAAGCAGGAAAAGCACATGGAGCATTTGGGTGAAATGGGAACTGTGGCTACTGGAGCATTTGGACTGGTATTTAAGGATTTACATAATATTTCATAACCAGATAATTATTTATAGAATATGTTTTTAATTTTAAAATCCGGAACAAATTTTTGTGTATTGTAAAATCTGGTTAATTTTTGTTATAATTTGCTGCATGAAAAGCACGCAGAGAAGAAGAATCCAGAGCAAGCTCACAAGCACAAGATTGAGGAGGAGATTGCGGCAACAGCTGCAGCGGGAGCAGAGGGTTATGTTTTCCACGAGCAAAGCGAAAAGAAGGAATCCAAAAAGGATCAAGATTCTGATGATGAAATCTTTCCAGGATTTTTTCAAAACCTTTGCCGGATTTTGGATCAAAACGTTAACTGGGTAGGTTACGCATTTACGATAAATTAAATTAAAGTAAAATTAAAGTGAACAAAACATTTACTTCGCTTCTTTGAATATTTTGTTTTTTGGTCTGTACAAGATGTTTGAGGATGATGAAAGCGAGAATGTGTTCTCGGAGGTTGCTTATGATGATGAGGTGATCCAACGCGCACATGTGTATGCTGCTGAGAAGTTTGACGATGCCAGAAAGGAGAAGCATCAAAAGCATATGGAGGAATTGCGTGGACTGGAAGCTGGGGGCTTTCCATTGGTACTCTCTCTTTACCCTTTTATCTTCATTCATTCTCAGATTCGCTTAGTAGTTTTTGGTGATGTGCGATCTGATCTTTTAGGATTGATTTTTACTGAAATAGAAAATGGTCATGTTGTGAATTCTGATTAACTGTTGCTTATATTATAATTTGCAGCACGAGAAGCACAAGGCCAAAATAGATGCAGAGCACGCCCACAAACACAAGCTCGATGAGGAAATTGCTGCAGCAGCCGCAGTGGGAACAGTGGGTTATGTGTTCCACGAGCATCCAGAAAAGAAGGAATCAAAAGAAGAAGAAAAAGAGGCAGAGGGCAAAAAGCATCACCACTTCTTCTAGCTAGCTGCAACTTTCCACGATCATTCTTGGATTTAAAATAATGTTCATCTCTTTCCACCGTTGTTGAATTTGCTGTTGTGTTATGAGATTTTGAGATCAAGCTGAAGTTAACTGATACCCCACTCACTTACTCAGTGGTCCTCCCTCTTGACCTCCTCTTCTTGTGTTTGTTTATCACAGATGTTGTGTCTCTCAGATCCAATCTTGATGGCATCGTTGTGTACTCTGGTAGTACTAAAACATGTTGTTCTGTGATATTTTTCTTAGCTGCTTTTGTCCAATGGAATATTTTATTTTTCTCTTTAATAGTTTTTACAATTGGAGGCCAATTGATTATGGCCTTCACATTCTCCTGATCCATCTTTAAGTCTTTTCTTGAAATTACAAAACCTAAGTATAATATTTATGTCTTGATGAAACTACATTTTTTTAGATTGATTAGCAATTTCTCTTGTTGTAGTTTCTTCAAAACCATCTTAAGATATCTTAGGTGCTCTGCTTTTGATTGACTGTAAATTAAGATATCATCAAAATAAACTATAACAATTTTTCCAATGAATTCTTTTAACACTTCCTTCATTAGTCTCATGAAAGTGGTGGGAAAATTGGTAACTCCGAATGGAATTACCAACCATTTACATAAACCATTATTAGTTTTGAATGTTGTTTTCCATTCATCACCTTCTCAGATTTTGATTTGATGATATCCTCTTATTAAATCTATTTTAGAAAAATATGCAGCACCACTTAGACAATCTATAAGATCATCAATACCGGGTAATGGAAACCTCTACATGATTGTGATTTTGTTGATTGCTCGAGAATCTGTGCACATTCTCTATTCACCATCGTCAGAGTTAAAACTGTTGGAACAACACATAGACTTAAAATTTCTTGAATGAGGCCTTTATCTAAAAATTCCTACACTTGATTGTTAATCTCTTCATTCTCCTTTGGAGTCATTCTATAAAGTGCTTTTTTAGGAAGGCTAACACCTAGAATGAGATCAATATGATGGATGATACTTCTAATGGGAGGCAATTCATTAGGCAAGTCATCCACTACAATATAATTAAATTCATTCAACATGTTTTTAATTTCTTCTCAAAGATCATTCAAATTTGTACTTGTGAGAACTACCTTTGGCTTACAAATCAAGGAAAAATTTATCTCCTCAGCTTGGAGAAATTCCTTCCCACTAAGTCACATTACCTTGGATTGGTCTTCTTCTTGTGTTTTTTCATTTTTCAAAGGAAAAAGTACCTGCTTTTCACCATCCTTCTCAAAAGTGTAAGTATTGTTCCTTCCATCATGCATTGCTTTCCTGTCATATTACCATGGTCTTCCAAGCAAGATATGACACACATTCATAGGCATAACATCAAAAAGAAGTTTACCCTTATAACATCTTATTTGAAACTCCACTTCACATTGTTCATTAACTAATATTTGATGTCCTTTTTGCGATCATGAAACTTTGTAGGAGTTTGATGTTTAGTTTTATTTAAATTAAACTTTTCTACCATTTCTGTGGATACTAAATTGTGAGTACTCCCAATATCAATAATAATTTTACAACACTTTCCTCCTGATTTACAAATAGTTTTGAACACATTTTTTCTTTGTGTGGGTTCCTTTACTTCTTCAACAACCTTTAATAAAGTTATTTTCATTATTAAAGATTCACCAGTTTCAAATGCATTTTCATGTGTAGAGGATTGTACACTTTCTATATCAGTTTGTGTTATATGTGTACTTCTTTGATTATAAAATTTTTTTAGACACTCATTAGCTTTATGACCAACTTTGTTGCATATATAACATCTTACCATATAAGATTGTCCTCTACCTCTTTGATATGGTCTCTGTCCTCTGAAATCTCCTCTTGATGGTTCTGCTTGTTGTGAACTGTTGCCTTCTACTATTTGAATCAGAAATCTTCCACTAGATTATCCTTTGTTTGATTGTCCTCTACTTGATGATCCTCTGCTTCTTATCCTGCTTCGTCCTCTTCCTCTTTGACTCTGCTTTCTTGCCAATTTTTCTTCAATTTTAAGGGTTATCTTATAAGCTTCTTCAACAATTTTTAGAGAAGAAATATTCAATTCATCTTGTATTTCAAATATCAGGCCATTAATATACCTTGCTAACTTTTGTTCATTTGTTTCCATATGACCAAATCTTATACTCAATTTATAAAACTCTTATGTATATTCTTTTACAGACAAATTTCTGCTTGAGATTTTGCATTTGGTGAAAAATATTCAATTGATAATCTCGAGGAAAAAATTTACTTTTGAGATTAACCACCATTCGATCCAAGCTAGTGATCTTCCCTTTGTTTCTATTTCTCCTTTCAACTTGCACATTATCCCACCATAGTGCAACATGTCCCTTAAATCTGGTCACCATGAACTTGAGTTTCTTCTCGTCGGCTACATTTTCATAATCAATCAATTCCTCAAGATTTAAATTCCCTTCATACATAGGCACATCCAATATTGGCTTAGCACTGATTCCTGCAATCATTTTGATCATCTTCTCTTCTGGATTTCTTCTTGAGCTTCTTCTTCAGAGCTTTCTTCTATTTCACTGACGTCACCAATGTCGACATCTCTTGACGTGTTGTCTCCAATGCATCCAATCTGGTTGTAATACATGTCTTACTTCATCAAAAAGACTTAATTTGTAGCTGGTCTTCCTCGACCAATTAAAGCTCCTCTAGCTCTATTAGTCGTATTAATTAAAATATAATAATTTTTACCAAATCTCCCCTAAAATCTCCTTTAATAAATAACCAAAATAAAACTTCCCTTCAATAAGTTTTAAAAAAAAAAAAAAAAAAAAAAATACAAAAGCAAAAACACCTTTATTTTAGAGTCACTCTCTTATTACTTCAAAATACCAATATTGAAAATGCTATTTTAATTAATTGAAATATTTTCCATGCACTTCTAATATATACTTCATAAGTATTTTGTAAGTTATTAACTTCAAAATAATAAGGCTCATTTCCTATTGCAATAATTATTACCACAATTCATTAATCTTAAGCTATGCCCACTTTTACCACGCATGTTAACCAATACACAACTTCATACTACGCAAATCCCACGTCCAAATAATTTAATACTTTCTTAGGCTTCAGCGAATTTGAATTCCTGCTGCATCTAATAAGCACTTATGTCATGCCCAACACGATTGTTCGAACTGCTAGAACCTTCCAACTATTATGCAAACAACAACATATGTATCTTGCTGCATCCATGCACTTATCTCATGCCCAACACGATTGGGCGAACAATACATCCAACAATAATAAGGATGGAAGTATATTCAACGATAATAAGGATGGACTTTGACCAGCAAACATGAGATCGTATGATTTTTCAAGAGTTAATAAATGAGAGCTTGTTATTTAAACTTAAATTATAATAAGTGATATACAAGATTTGTATCACGCTTTAATTGATTTCATCAAAATATAATTTAACGAGTAAAAATGGTCAAATTTTAACAAGTCACACCGATTTGAAATTTCTACATTAAACTAAAGGATAGAATTTGACCACCAAACATGACATACTAGATCTTATGATTTTTCAAAATTTAATAAATGAAAGCTTGTTATTTAAACCCAAATTATAACAAGTGATATACTCAATAAGTTTTGTACTATGGTATGGTTGATTTCATCAAAAATATAATTTGACAAGTAAAAAGGGTCAAAGTTTAATAGGTCACTAGTAAGACGTGTGCAAAAAATAGCAAGTTCACATATTTCTCTAAATTTTTAGGAATTTTCCCTCATAACTCATTTTTTTGAATTACTTGATCATAAAAATCATAAAATATAATAGTTCCAAAAATAAAATAATACTATACCTTTATCATAAAAATCATAAAAGATAACCGTTCAAAAAAACAAAGAAATATACCTTCATCAATAACATTTTACCAAAAATGACACTGAGTTTCCATTTCTAATTTGGGTAATATGATTTATGCATTATTGGTAATATGCTTTACTCTTGCCTTGTGCTTTCTTTTATTTGCATCGTAGCTCTTCATATTCAATATATACCATATGTGGAGCATACGTTAAACAGATTGGGGAGAGTAGGTTATTCAAAGAGATTTATACTGGGATATAGAAAAACACGGTTATGGAAGCTGCATTTTCACGTTATTCCATGATGAAGACTCTGTTTTTTTGCTTTAGGCCTATTGAGCTTTGGGGGTGCGTAATTTGCATGAATTCATTGGGTATTCAATATGTTTTGCAGAGAATATTTTCTCACATGCCTATGAAAGAACTAATATCATATAGTAACCCTTTTATTTCGCTGATAATGAGGGATCGCTGGGAGAGAAATTAGTGATGAACAAACCCCCTATTCGTCGGAACATTTTGGCTCTGCTTTCTTTGTACTCATTCGTTTCTGAATCCATGTTTTTTGTAATATTTCAGATAAAATAATGTTGGATTGAAGATATTGGTGCACACTTGAATGATAAAAACTGTTGTTGGCAGGTGAAGGGGATGGGAGAGCGTAGAAGCAAAGTTGCATTGCCCACTATTGGCTCTGGGCCGCCATCATGTTATAATAAATGCGAGGGGTGCAATCCATGTACGCCTGTGCAGTGCACCGTCACTCCACAACTGCAATGCCCCGACACTCTAATAGGTGGAGACGATCTAATTGTGTGGAAATGCGAATGCGGCAACAAAATCTATGACCCATCATACTACCAATCCCCTGGTATTTGACCGTTGATCGCAAAACTGTGCGACTGTCTGCCACCTTTCGCAGAAATGAGAGACCATGGAATGTTTCTCCAAGTACAAAAATTTCTGCTTGAAATAAAGAAATCAGTTCATGCTATTAATGAATTATACGAATGGTCCCACTTGTATTTGTTTAACTGTTTTGTTAGGTTATTTTATTTAATTTAGTTCATGTTATTAATGAATTATACAAATGGTTCCACTAGTATATGCTTAACTATTTTTTTAGGTTATTTTATTTTTCTTTAAAGTCTTAAGCTCTAAAGAATTTTAATGTGTGCTTTATAAATTGTGATTGTGTGAAACCATTATGAAAATACACTTGCTTTTTTTTGTCAATCAATTCATTTTGGTAATGACACATGTTATTAGTGAGACATGTATGTAAAAAAAATAGAAAGTTCACATATTTTCTTAAATTTTTAGGAATTTTCCCTCGTACCCTATTTTTTTTAATAGAATTAGAGATCTTTCCAAAAAGATTATTTTTCTTTATAGAAAGTAACCATAAAATTCTAAGTTGCCCAATTTGAACTCACATGTCACTAGTAAGACTTGTGTAAAAAAAAATAGTAAGTTCACATATTTAATTAATATTTAATATATAAAGTAATATTTAAACTATAAAGTAATGAATAAATCTTTAATTCACATATTTATTTTAACCAGATTTACTTCACATTTTTCTATTATATTGTAATTGAATTTCCGCGAATCTTTCTCCAAGTTGGGTTTTTTACCATTACACTCTAACTAAATTTCAATTCATCTTTTGCAAGTTGGGATAATTATATTAGTTGAATCCCACATGTTGTTGCTATATAGCTATGATAAAGCTTATTTTTTATTGCAATGTATGATTTATGAAGGAAGCTATACTTAAATATGAATTTGATGTCTTTGCCTAGTTATTTGATTCCTAGATGTCTATTTTCTACCTTTTTGAATTTGAACTTTTAACCTTTTACAAGAAGGCATGCATTCTTAACTATTAGAAGTTTAGAACCACTCTATGTATAAATGGATCCTTGAGACATTCAATTTTTGTAAATTAAAATATCATCTCATCTATTAGTTAGATTACTTGAAAATATAATGTAATCAATTTAGTATTTAATATTCCACCATGCGGTTCTAATGACATTGGAGAATGTTTTTGTTAAACAATTCTAATATAGTTACATATTATAAACTTAAGAAAAAAATACAAAAAAATTAACATAAATTTAAGTTATCAATTGCTACTTTCTTGTACAACTTTTTTTATTTAAAAAACCTATCAGCCTCTCTTTGCGCCTTTTGGAGCAACTGCTAGTTGATAATCTATTTAATTTAGAATAGCTTCTTCATTAATATATATGTTAAAAAGAAAACTATGATTATAAAATTTCTAATAATTTATTTAATTACATTTATAGTTATGATGAGATATTTAATTGTGATGTTACATTATTTATATTTTGTAATTTAGTTAATTTGTTTTTTTCTCCCTGAAATTATGGAAATTCTTGCAAGATTTTAGTAAAATCTCAAAGAAATCTTGTAAATCTGGATTACAACTGTCAAATCTCAAGATTTTGGGCGCCCCAAATTTTTTGATGATGTTGAATCCATTTTTATGATAAACAAACATGATTCAAACACTCTTACTACTAAATTTTTTGAATTTTTTTTACTTAGATTCAAGTTACTTTTGAATGTCCAAACAATTCTTCAACCTCTATAAATTTATACTATTGTTATATCATGAAATAAATTAAAAATGCTCTGAAAGTTATGTTCATTCAATTAAGAAATAAAGAGGATATGATGGGAGTTCATTCACTAAATAAAAATGGACGTGGACATATCTAATTATGGTGGGAGTTCACTCATTTTTTCACATCTCTATTGCAAATTTTTATATTTTTTTCTTTTGTATTTATATGATTAGTTATGTATCTTATATTTAATTTTAGGTGCTTGTGTTTTAATATTTGATTTATATTATCTTTGGAATGAAGTAAATAGGAATGATGAGGTTTTTATTTTCAATTCTCAATATTTACAAATTTCTGCGTTGCCTTACGAGTGTAAGGCTTTTAAAGTTAGAAGCTATAGTGACACTAATGGGAATGAACTAATATGAAACTAATTTACTCGTTTCAAAAAAAATGAATATATAATTATTTTAATATAAAAGTTTATTGGGATAGCTTATTAATGATCACTATGTTATAAAGTATATATATGTTGTAAATTGTGTGTTTCAAAGTTTAAATTTCTTACTGATATTTAAAAAAAAATGGCTTTGTCTAACTTGCAAACAGAATGTTTTTCTTTATCAATTTTTTTCTACTTAAAAAAATTGAGCTTAAGTTGTCTAATAGGTAGAAATGTATTTTTCTACTAATGTTTGTGTGGTTATGCATTGCATATATTTTTAAAAACTTGAGCTCAAGTTATCTAATATGTAGAATTTGAGTGTTGAGTGCCTCATGGGGTTTTTGAGGGTGCTAAATCCATTTATGCATTCAAAAATGTGTTTTAGAGAAAAAAAAAAAATCACATTTTCTCTTGAAATTGTTTTTCCCAATTAGGGTGAAAGCATCTATTTCGGCTATAAATTAAACTAAGACTAAAATAATTATATATAATATGAAATAATTAAAAATTGTAAATTTGAATATTTAATAGATTTGTATTTACAATAAATTTAAGTTAATTATTCTTAAAACACACTAATATGTAAAAAAAATTATATAATAATATATATGATGCTAGAGTTTATATGTTTGTGATCCATATTGATTATGATATTTGTTTATGGATTAATCACATGATTAAGTTTTGGTCGACTTTTGAAAGATTGATCCAAACTTAATAAGGTGAATAATCTAAAGACAATCTCATAATCAATATATATGATTTTGTATGTATTATTGAATTCAATTTTTTTAATTATTTATAAAAGGGTCTCATACACCAATTTTGTATCTCTCTTGGTCGTGACCTTAAAATTAGTTTATTCTTATATATATATATATATATATATATATATATATATATATATATATATATATATATATAAGTGAAAGTATATCTCTAATAAACCTATATCTTCCTACTTAAAATTGCTATAAATTGAACATTTTATTTTTTGAATAATAATAATATTCTACCCATATTTATAAACAAGAGTCACGTGGTCGCAATGTCACTTTTGTTTGTTTTTATAGATGTAACATCTAAACATCCAAAACATTCACACATAAAAATAATAATCCCTCTTCATTTACTTCTATTATCAACCTCCTCTACAACTATAGAGATTAGTAAGATTAAAATATAGTTTAATTTCCAAGCTAAAACATAAACACAAGCAATATATGATTAGCCATAAAACATGGTTTTGACAAGGTTCTGTATCCGATGCTTTCAAATTTCGTACCCTTAATGATTTGGTTATATGATTACATTATTATTTGAAAAAGGGCTTTATACTGTCATGTCTATGGGTTTATATTATGTTACTGATGCTATCATATGTAATGCCATGAAAGATTTTCCTGCATAAATATATTGATTAGTTTCGGTTGTTAGTACTATGGTATTGTGTTGACTTAAAGTCTATCACATGCCTCCGTAAGGTTTTCCATAATGAGACTTGGCTGTCATGCATCCTTTATCATTTGGGCCGTCCACATTCAACCTTGGGAAATTTTCGGTGGTACTGAGAGGAGGGTGGATTAGGGTAACAACCCACCCTACCAGACTATCCAAACCCTCATTCTTTCCACCGCTTGGTATGATTTCGACTCTGCAACTCCTTCCTTTGTCAAACAACAATGTGCTCTCAGGTTCTTCTCTGGGATGATTTGTGGACAGTGAAACCCTGCTAGACCTTCCTTCCGATGCTGAGGTTATCTCTCCTCTAGCACAACTACTCGCCGTGCTGATTTGTCTTACAGGTTTTTCCTTTATGCTTGAACTATAGACTTGTTTTTCCTCAATGCTCATTATATATTTTCATTGAAATAGCTTTGGGATCTCTGGCTTCCGTAGTGTGATGGCTTCTGTGCCTTACATGTCTTACCATCCACCTTGAGGAAAAAAACATTGTTCATGAGCATTCAGGCCCTCGGGACTTCCTCTGGCTATGCCACGGTTTTCTTGTTTCCAGGTATTATTTCAGACTCGGCGATCTCTATTTCATTTACCATTTTTAAGCTCATATTTCTTTTACAGTTTTATGGGTTAAGGTTTATTGTCGGAGTGGTAACCTGCATCTTATATTTTCTTTGTTGTGTTGTCAATAGGCTAGTGGCTCGATCCCAGTCGATAGCTCAAGCTACTTGGAGCTCCACCACTTGCGGTTTCGTTCAACGGTAGGTTATATCTAGCCTCATAGCGAGGGTTTATAATTTCCATCCTTGTGTTATCTTTGAATTCAACCTACTCTATCTCTACAAGTTAACTATCCAGCGAGGAATTTATCCTTCATTCTGTTGCAGCTCTGTCATTTCTGTTTTTATGGGAAAGAATTTGAGCAAGGCTCATTTCTTAATTGATGTTTCCTTCCAAAACTTTCTGGGCTGGTCACTAGTAATTTCTTTCATTAAAAATTATAGATTTGAATTCACAGATATGTAAAGAAGTGGATAAGTCCGGTGTTTGGTTATTGGATATAACTATCATAATAATGTTTTATTAGTTCTAGCCATTATTGCATGCAGTTAACTCAGCTGTTACAGTTGAGCTCGAAGGTCTAATTTAGTTCTTTGTCATTTTTCCGATTTCATCAGAAATGTTACTCTGTTTTTCTCTTGTTCGACTAAGGTCTATTTTAGAATTAGTTTATCTTACTACATGTCTTACACAGTTATATAATTTTCACGAATTTGTTCCTGGCAGTTATTTGTTTTGTAGAAGTTTTCAGGGATGCCCGCTTGCATGGGTATTTCATCCATGTTCCTTCAGTATTCGAGATTTCCTCCCTTTGGGACGGGGACTCTAACCCTCATTATGGTTTTGGGGTCCTTAAACCCTCAGGCGTAATCTCGTGAAATCGTTCATTTGTTAAGCTTACATCCTATGGTACTCGTATATGTTGTCGTGCGAATCTTATATTCTGTGAACTGCATGCATGGAAGGAATTTTTGTTTTTCTATAGTCTATAACAGATGTAAGATTTATTTCCTAATCTATCTATTTACATAGTTCTTAGACTGTAGAGTGCAATTACTCATTCTATGCTAGAAAATAGAGTTATTTGTCTATTCTTACTATAGTCATCCCTTTAGAAAATATTTTCTAAGAAAAAAGAATAAATGCATGTCCACTTTCCTTAGAAATCCATATAACCCAGTTTTATTAACTATTTCTACATGTTTATCCTAATTATCCATTCCAGCATAGGTTTCCATATTCACATCTACACATGCTGTAATATTTAACAAAAACAATTTAAGTAATCCCTACTTGGAAACAGATATATAAACTAGAATCACAAGATACAATAGTACCTTGTTCCAAGTGAATTTCCTTTGAAGTGTGATGGTCCTCCCAACCATGAGCGAGGCGATTATGTCCTCAGCTCCGCCCCTTGCTCCTCAAAAAGGTATAGGTGTAACATTGAGATAAGAAGTTAGACCTCAGGAATAATTTCCAGTCTTTTCCTTCTTTTGGGTGTTAACCGAGCTCCACTGGTCTCTCTACCAGCTCTGGATTAATCTTGGCAACCTCTTGTTGCTTCACCACTTCCTCTTTCTGCACAAAACCCCATTTCCCTCCAGATTTTTCTATAAATCCTTGCTTTTGGGAAATGGTAACTGTCAGAACTGTCTCCACCTATTTACCCTGGTATCTTGGAAACATTTTACCAATCAGTTACTTCTTTCTTTTGCTCTAGATAAATTATTCATTAATTCACTTTTTCAATACCAAAGATAATTTATAAAAAATATTGTTAACGAATACTCCAATTCGTTACTCATTCAAAATATAACATAACCAATTTTTAAGTCTAGGATTAAATTAATCATGGTGTTACATCTTCACCTGCTGAAATAAACATCATCCTTGGTGTTATTTAATCAGATTGAACAACTTCGAATAGAATTGTTGAATAACATGCTTGTCCTTCCAAGTAGCCTCCTCGGGGCCAAAGTGCTTCCATTGCACTTTAACTTGGAGGATGACTTGCTTCCTGTGCGTTATTTTTCTCTGATCTAGAATATGCTATGGTTCTACCAGGAACTCGTCGTCTGGTTCTACCTGCACGCAACAAGGTTTTCAATTAGTTCAAATCAGAAAACTAGTTTTTGTTCTGATTGCATTGTGTTATTGACTTACATGTATACCCTGCCAATGTATGACATGTTTGGGATTGTGTACATAACTCTTTAGTAACAACACATGAAATACATTGTGTACCAAAATATGGCTGGGTAGGGCCAATCAATAGGCCACTGGTCCTATCCTTTCCAAGATCTCGAATGGCCCACAATTTCTGGAGGCCAACTTGGCACATGTGTTCCACCGCAGTGTGCTTTTCTTCGGTTTTATTCTCACATACACGTGATCCCCAACCATAAATTCCTGGAATGTTCTCTTTTTGTCAGCATATAATTTTAGCTGATCTTGAGCAGCCTTCAAGTTCCTCCTGATCTTCTTCACTTATCGCTCCATTTCCTCCAACATGTTTGGTCCAAGCATCATTTTATTTTCTGGCCTACTCCGGTTCATAGGAGTCCGACATTGCCTCCCATACAAAGCCTCAAAGGGGCTCATCTTAAGAGATTCCTGATATCCATTGTTGTAAGAAAATTCAACCAAATGTAGATACTCTTCCCATTTTGTTGGCTATTGCATTACATACATGCGTAGCATATCCTCCAGAATCTGATTCACCCTTTTGGTTTGCCCGTCAGTTTGCGGATGATAAGCAGTACTAAATTGTATTTGTGTCCCCAGGCCACTAAATAGCGTCTTACAAAATGCCGAAGTGAATTTCACATCGCGATCTGAAATCACTACTTGGGGAATACCATGCAATCTAAAAATTTCTCTCATAAAGATGTCAACTATTTGTATCATCTTATAGGTAGAATGGATGGGAATAAAATGTGCCACTTTGCTGAGTCGATCAAATACCACCATAATTGAATTGTTATGCCTCTTATTTCTTGGTAGTCTAGTGATGAAGTCAAGGGATATGACCTCCCACTTCCATTCTGGTACAGGAATAGGCTGAAGCAATCCTGTGGGATGTTAATGTTCAACCTTGATCTGCTGACATTCTAGACACTTGGTCAAATATTCTGCAATTTCTTTCGACATTCTAGGCCAGATTTAATCCTTTCTAATTGTAGTTAACATTTTCTGGTATCCTGGATGTCCGATATAGGAACTTAGGTGATATGCATCAAGAATGATTGTTTTCAGATCAAGAATATATATTCGATTAAAATAAATCTTCTGGGACATCACATGAGAGATTTTAGAACCGACGTGTTTCGAAGTACTGAATTTAGTTCATAATCAGGATAATGAAGGTTGGTTTATCTGACTATCCATATATATATCATGCAGAGAAAATAAACGGTCAAAATCTACGGAAAAATAGATGTTAAAAATGGTCAAAAATTAAAATGAAAATAAATATATAAATATATAAATAAAAATTAAAAATTAAGCAATCCAAATTAAAGTTAAACTAACAAAATAGTAAAAAAATTATAAATAAATAAATAAATAAATAAATAAATAAATAAATATATATATATTCTTTTTCGAAAAATCAAGAACTGCTTATCTTTGAGTTCAAAATCAAACTGCTTCCCTTGCTCTTTGTCTACTTTTTCCTGCTACCATAGAAACTAGTATTCAGGATCTTTGCTAACTGCCTCTAATATCTGATCTTGGAACTTGAATTCAATATTGTTGAAGTAGAGTTTGTAAATACCATGCAGCTTCTTGCTTAGTGCATCTGCTACTTGGTTCTCTTTACCTTTCACATGCTAAATATCAAAATCAAACTCACCTAGAAAAGTGTTCCATCTCGCTTGGTGCGCATTCAGGTCAGCTTGTTTAAAATAGCTAGTTAAGTTGCTGTGGTGAGTTCTCAGCACGAACCTTTTTCCCAACAGGTCATGCCTCAATATTCTTAATGCATGTATAACTGCAGTTTGTTACAAATCATAGGCTGAATACCTCTACTCATGCTCCTTCAGCTTTATGGATTCATAAGCTATGACTCTTCCTTCCTGAGTCAAAACTGCTCCTACCCCCTCCTTACAAGCATCAGTACAGACCTCAAATTCTTTATTCTAGTCTGCTACCCCCAGGATGGAAGCAGTAAGTAGCAACTTCTTCAATAATTCAAAATTGTTCTGAAATTCCTGGGTCTAGTTGAAGACTTGTCCCTTCCTCTGTAAGGAGGTGATAGGAAAAGATATCTTGGAAAATCCATTAATAAATCGTCAATAATAACCAGCCAAACCCATAAATGAGCGTATGTTTGCCACGTTCTTTGGTAACCTCCATTCCATAGTGGTCTTTATCTTTTTTGGGTCCACCGCTATCCCTTCAGTGGAAATCACATGCTCAAAATATTGAATTTGTTCTTTAAATAAATCACACTTACTAAAATTAGCATAGAGCTGATGCTCCCTTAAGATATTCAACACAATGGGCTGATGCTCCTTGTGTTCTTCAAGTATATTAATATGTCATCAATAAAAATCAAAACGAATTTATCCAAATATGGGTGAAAAATTCCATGCATTAAGCTCATAAAGGTGGCTGGTGCGTTGGTTAACCCGAAAGGTAACACCACAAATTAATAATGGCCATACCGAGTACAGAATGTTGTTTTGCTTATATCCTCATCTCTAATTCAGATCTGGTGGTAGCTTGACCTTAAGTCAATCTTACAAAACATTGTAGCCCCTTTGAATTGGTCAAACAAGTCATCTATGCATGGTAATGGATATTCATTCTTAACATTAAACTTATTGAGCTGTCAGTAGTCCATGCACATGTGCATAGTGCCGCCTTTCTTCCTCACGAATAACATTGGTGCTCCCCATGGGGACACACTCGGCCAAATGTAGCCCTTATCCATTAATTCTTGTAATTGATTTTTCAATTTGGTTAGTTCTGGTATAATCATTCTATAAGGAGTTTGGGACATAGGTGCTCCTTCGGGTATTAGCTCTATAGTAAATTCTATGTCCCTTTTTGGTGGCAGCCCCGAAATTTGTTCAGGAAAAAAATCCTGGAACTCTTGCAGCATGGGAATATTTTCCAACAAAAGAGTCTTATCCTTAGATTTGGTGAATCCCACTTGTATGGCATAGAGTTGGCATCCCTTCCTTAAGCATTTACTCAACTAAAATGCTGTAATAGGCCACAACTGTAATGATTTCTTAATACCTTGTAGCTCTTGTCTTATTCCATCCTTTGATTTAAAGTAGATAACTTTGTCCTTACAGTCCACCAGTAATGAGTGACTCTCCAACCAATCCATCCCTACTAATACATCATAAGATCCCAAGGGTAAAATTTTGAGTTCCACATAAATGTGTTGATTCCCAACACTCAACTCACAATCCGACACTTTAGCATTTACCCGTCTTTTTGCCCCTGTAGGCAGCTGAACTAACCAGGGGTTCTCGAATTTCTGGTTCTGTAATTTACAAATTTCTACTATACGAGGGTGTATATAGCTTAAGATGGCCCCGAGATCAACTAAAATAGAAACATATTGGGTTTGTATCATACCTTCTAACTCTATAATGGTTGGCTGGTAATCTGATTGCCGATCTTCTAAAGCTGCATTGATTTTGGGTATGTTCCATGCCACATACCCCACAGTTGATGCCTCTTGCAAGTTTTCCACCACCTCACTTCTTCCTCGATGAGGATAGTTTTTAAAATAATGCCCCTCCCCACAACCCCAACATTGCAACGGAGGTTTTTGAGATGGCCCAAGTTCAGATCTGCTAGAGGCTTTTGTATGCCGCTCTTTGCCATCCCATTTGGTCTTCAATTGACTTCTTCCATTCTATTTACTCAACAGGTTCCTTGTAGTGCTTCGGTAGTTTCTGGATTTGTTATTTTTGTTATTGCTGAAACTCTTTTGCCCCTTTCGAGGTGGACAAGTTTTCCCAACTTCCCCCTTAACTTTGGACTATTGATAGCACATACATGCTTTCCTTATTGCTTCATCCATCGTCCTTGGGTTCACAAAATCAATATTTTCTTTCATATGTAATGGAAAAATACTTAGGAATCGATGCACTTTCGCCTTCTCATCGCGCAGATACGGTACATATTGTAATAAAAAAGTAAACTTGTTGATAAACTGATCTATGGACATTTGTCCTAGTTTCAGATCATGAAACTCTCGGGAATTTTCAACATAGAAATGTTTTTTCAGAAACTTATCCTTGAAATATTGTTGGAACTCATCCCAAGTTACATTTTGGTGTTCTATTCCACACACATTCTTAACCTCTTCCCATGACAATGTTGCTTTCTCCCGCAATTGATAAATGGCTAAACGAGCTTTCAATTTACTATTATACTCGGATACTTGAAAGTACTGATTCATGTTTATGATCCAAGCTTCTGCCATCTCTTTAACCTCTCCATCGAAGGTGGGGGGCTTAAGCTTCCTAAATTCACCTTGTAACTTCACTTTTTCTTTCTTCAACTCTTGTTGTTCCAGAACATTTTCAGATTCAGCCTCATGGTAATTTTGACTCTTATTACTTCATGGAATTCTTCTTCCTTCTGGATTATCATGTAGGGCTTTCTGTTGTTCTCCTTCTTCCAGAGTGTTCCTCTCCGGACCGGGTTTTGAATTGGGGTGATTCTGTTGGTCTGATATAATTTTTAATATCTTTTCCTGTTTTATCATCAATCTTTCATTGTCACCCAGAACTTTGGGCATCTCTGTTTGGAGTTGCTGCACAATCTCCAACAATCTATTTTTCTGTTGTTGCTAGTTTGCTAACATTCTACTGGTTTGTTGGTGCTGATCTATGCTTAGCTGCACCCACATTTCGGGACTGACCTCTGGGTCGGTCACAGGATGAGTTTCCCCTGTGTTTTTGGGTGTCTGCTAACTAGAGTTTCCTTATTGTAGCTTTGGCGTAAATATGTCCCTAAACTTTGTAGAAATCCAACATTTAAACTTTATGAAAAAGAGATAATATCAAATGAAGAAATATCCTGTTATTTTGTTTGGCCCATCTTGCCCCAACATGTAACCACGCTCTGATACCACTTGTAACATCTAAACATCCAAAACATTCACACATATAAAAAAAAATAATCCCTCTCCATTTACTTCTATTATCATCCTCCTCTAGAACGATAGAGATTAGTAATATTAACATACAATTTACTTTGAAAGCTAAAACATAAACATAAGAAATATACAATTAGAAATACCATATGGTTTTGACAAGGTTCTGCATCTGACGCATTCAAATTTTGTACCTTTAATGCTTTGGTTCTATGATTACATTATTATTTGAAAAAGGGCTTTACCCTGTCATGTCTATGCGTTGATATTATGTTATTGAAGCTATCATATGTAATGTCAGAAATATTTTCTTGCATAAATATATTGATTAGTTCTGGCTGTCGTACTATGGTACTATGTTTACTTAAAGGATATCACATGCCTCCGTAAGGTTTTCCATAATGACACTAGGTCTTCATGCGTCCTTTATCATCTAGGTCATCCATATTCAACCTAGAGAAATCATCAATGGTGCTGAGAGGAGGGTGGGTTAGGGTAACCACCCACCCTACCCGACTGTCCAAACCCTCATTCTTTTCTCTACATGGTATGATTCAGGCTCTGCAACTCCTTCCTTTGTCGAACAACGATATGCTCTCTGGTTCTACTTCGGGATGATTTGTTGACAGTGGAACCCTTCCAGACCTTCCTTCCGGCACTGAGGTTAGCTCTCCTCTAGCCCAGCTCCTCGACATGCTGACTTGTCTTACATGTGTTTCCTTTATGCTTGAACCATAGACTTTTTTTTCTTCAACGCTCATTATACATTTTCATTGAAATAGCTTTGGGACTTCCAGCTTTTGTAGTGTGATGGCTTCTGCACCCTACATGTCTTACCTTCCACCTTGCAGAAAATTTTTGTCCATGAGCATTCAGGCCCTCGAGACTTCCTCCAGCTATGCAGCGGGTTTCTTGTCTCCAGGTATTATTTCAGACTTGGCTATCTCTATTTCATGTACCATTTTTAAGCTCATATTTCTTTTACAGTTTTCTAGGTTAAAGTTTTTTGTTGGAGTGGTAACCTGCAGCTCATATTTTCTTTGTTGTGTTGTCAATAAGCTGGTGGCCTAACCCCAGTCGATAGCTCAAGCTACCTTGAGCTACACCACTTGTAGTTTCGTTCAATGGTAGGTGTTATCTAACCTCATAGCAAGGGTTTATAAGTTCCGTCCTTGTGCTATCGTTGAATACAACGTACTCTATCTCTGCAGGTTAACTATCCAACGAGGAATTTATCATTCGTTCCAGTATATCTCTATCATTTCTGCTTTTATGGGAAATAATTTGAGCAAGGCTCATTTCTTAATAAAGTATTCCTTCCAGAAATTTCTAGGCTGGTCACCAGCAATTGTTTTCATTAAAAATTACAGATTTGAATTCGCAGATATGTAAAGAAGTGGATAAGTTCGGCGTTTGGTTCTTGCCTATAATTATCATAATATTGTTTTGTTATTTCTAGCCATTATCACATGTAGTTAACTCAGTCTTTACAGTTGAGCTTGAAGGTCTAATTTATTTCTCTTTCGTTTTTTCGATTTCATCAGAAATGTTACTATGTTTTTCTGTTGTTCGGCTAAGGTCTATTTCTGAATTAGTTTATCTTACTGCATGTATTACACAATTATATAGTTCTCGCAAATTTGTTCTTGGTAGTTATTTGTCGCGTTACAGCTTTCAGGGCTACCTGCTTGCATGGGTATTTCATCGTTGTTCCTTCAGTATATAGGATTTCCTCCCTTTGGGACGAGGACTCTAACCCTCATTCTAGGTTTTGGGTCCTTAAACCCTTAGGCGTGATCCTGTGAACTCATTCATTTTTTAAGCTTACATCCTATGGTGCTCGTATATGTTGTCATGTGAATCTTATATTCTGTGAACTACATGCATGGAAGGAATTTATGTTTTTCTATAGTCTATAACAGATGTAAGATTTATTTCCTAATCTCTCTATTTACACAGTTCTTAGACTGTAAAGTGAAATTACTCATTCTATGCTAGAAAATAGAGTTTGTTGTCTATTATTACTATAGTCATCCCTTCAGAAAATATTTTATAAAAAAAAAGAATATATGCATGTCCACTTTCCTCAGAAATTCGTATAACCCAGTTTTATTAAACGTTTCTACATGTTTATCCTAATTAGACATTCTGGCATAGGTTTTCATATTCACATCTACACATCCTGTAATATTTAACAGAAACAATTTAAGTAATCCCTACTTGGAAACAAATATATAAAGCAGAATCACAAGATACAATAGTACCTATTTCCAAGTCAATTTCCTCTGAAGTCTGATGGTCCTCCGAACTTTGAGCGAGGTGATTACGTCCTCAGCTCCCCCCTTTCTCCTCACTAGGGTATAAGTGTAACCTTGAGACAAGAATTTAGACCTCCAGAATAATTTCCAATATTTTCCTTCTTCTGGGTGTTAACCGAGATCCATTGATCTCTCTACCAGCTTTGGATTACTATCGGAAACCTCCTGTTGCTTCACCACTTCCTCTTTCTGCACAAAACCCCATTCCCCTTCAAGATTTTTCCATAAATAATTTCTTTTGGAAATGGTAACTATCAGAACTGTCTCCACCTATTTACCCGGGTATATTGGAAACATTTTACCAATGAGTTACTTCTTTCTTTTACTCTAAATAAATTATTCATTAATTCACTTTGTCAATACCAAAGATAATTTATAAAAAATATTGTTAACGAATACTCCAATTCATTACTCATTCAAAATATAACATCACCAGTTTTTAAGTCTAGGATTAAATTAATCAGGGCGTTACAACAGATGTATTTTTTTTGCATGTGCACCACATGCTAAAAATACAAAGGCAATAACATTGTCACCGTGTAGCTCTTGTTTTGATGAATTTGTATTAAAATTTATGTTAAGATAGTAAACTAGAAATGCAAATATATTTTTAATTTTATGATACTATAAAGTGGGGAGTTGGAATTTGTCACCTTTTTAATTATATGTATATAAACTCACATGTTTTTTATTTTCATAAGTTTTTATTTATTTATTTAATTTTAATTTTAGAATTTCTCAGTTTGTATTTGTATTAAAATTCACATTAATATTGTCAATTATCAACAAAAATATATTTTTAATTTCATGATATTGGAATTTGTCATAAATTTTCATTATATATATATATATATATATATATATATATATATATATAATGGTTGAAAAACTATTGTGGTGAGAGGCCTCTCCAATCTAGTATGGAAGATACGTTGTGTTCTCTTGTTATGCTATGTAAATTCTTTTGGCATTTGATAACTAATGGTTTTTCCCATGGCATTCACACACACACCAACATAGATCCATCTTAAATCTGGATCTGCCAAGTGTTGAGAGGGATAAAAAAGAAGACAAATTTTAATAAGAATGGATACATATTGAACTGGACCATGAGGACCACAAAAGAACCCTAAACCTTATAATTGTTGGTACAAATGGTGGGATAAATACTTGAACATAAACACTAACTAATACTTAGTAAATCCCCAACTTGGAATCTTTATAAATGAAGATATCATCCTAGAAGATCAAGCTGATCTAAGAAAGGAAGTCCAAAAGGTAAATATCTTCATCGTAGAAGATCAAGTTGATCTAAGAAAGGAAGTTAAAAAGGTAAAGGAGGAAATAAGAGAAGGGAAATGGGTAATCATTAGAAATAGAAAAGCTATTGTTAGGGAGAGAATTCAAAACACCAATAATAAATAAGAATTAAGAACACTCTATATCCTCTTTTGGAGCTGTCATGGCTTCCCATGGCGTAAATACCTATGTTAAGCTAGATCTCGAGTGATATCTATCTTATTTTCTTAGTTGAAACCTAAGAGCATGATGAACCTAGGGTCCCCGAAATAGATGGATTCATTCTCTGGTCAACCTAGAATAAGAAATCATTATGTGGAGTTTTTGGTGGTATAGCATGTTATAAAAAAGATAATATCTCTGCTCACATTTGACTTCATAAGATGCCCCCCCTCAACCAATACATGTGGATCAAAATTTCTGATTCTAGCACCAATGAGATCATTACTGAAATTTGTTATTTCACCCCTATAAAATATACCTCCTATAACAAAAAAACGTAGATAGTAATTACCCCTTCAACATTTTAAATAAATATATTTATAATCTTTGAAGAAAAGGTGATATCCTTTTGTTTGGGGACTTGAATGCTAGAACTACTACTAACCAAGCTACTCTCGTAAGAAATAACTCTAACCCTAACCTCCTATGACTCGATGAAGATTGTGACCTAGCTAATAGATTCAAAATGTACTTTGAAAGACACCACTGAGAACCTATTTGGTACCAAGCTTATCAAACTTTATAGTTCCTAAGACCTGATTATTTGTAATTGGATTAGTAAGTGGCCTGCCTCTATCTAGATTAATTGCATTCATGGTTTAGACAATAGTGTTATCGATTATGTGATATTTAACACCTATATCCTCAAATGTATATTAAAACTTAACATCCTAAATGACCACGGGCTCGATTCTGACCACATATGCTTATCTCTAACACTTAACCTTGACATTCACACCAACTAGCTGTAAAAGAATGGTGAAATTCAAAAGCACATTTGTTTCAACAAGAGTAAACATGACCTCTTCTTACAAGTTTTAAAAAGGAACCTTGGTTACCTAACATATAACAATAACATTGATATCACCTACCATTATTTCACTACAACTCTTTGAACCACCATTAATAAATTCTCTACCGAGGTAGATTCATATAAAAATAACAATAGAACTCTTGACCCCTTGTGTTATAACGACAGTAAAATTGAATAAAAAGCAATAAGAGATGCAACTAATGAAACTGAAAATATTGAGAAAAAAAATATGTATAAAACTCTTATAAAAAATAAGAAGCAATCCTATATTAAAAAGAGGAAAGAGCATCTTCTACGTCTTTCTAAAATTGAGCCTAGAAAATTTTGGAGGAATATACTTGTTTGTAAAACAAAAAAAAATAATGAGATCCCCTTGACGAATTGAGATAATTATCTTAAGAATATTTATGACTCTCTAGACACCATGAAAATATTCATAAATAATCCTATATAGGAGGATATTTTCTCTTTAGAAGATGTGTAGTTTGCGATTAAGAAACTCACAAATGGGAAAGCCAGGGATATTGAGGGTTACCAAGTAGAAATTTAAAAAATGGGAAGGTCTATCCTCATTCCTCATATTCACAAACTCCTCAATTTGGTCGTAAAGCATGGATTCCCTAAGCCTTGGATATAAATCATGATTGTGCCTATCTCTAAAGGTAGGGATAAAAAAATTCCCTCTAACTATCAGACCATTATTATGAGCCACATCTTAGGCAAAATTTATGGGCTCATCATGGAAAAAAAATATTAGCTTATGGCTTGAAAACCATGCCAAAATTGCTAAAGGAAAAGCTAGCTTTAGAAGACATCACTCAACTATTGACCATGTTGTCTCTCTTAGAATCATTGTCGAGGAATGCCGTGAGAGCAAGTCGGATCTATTATGTTATTTTTTTTACTGTAAGAAAGATTTTGGCATGGTGCCTCGATATAAGTTATGGCAAAGACTCGAAGAGATAATGGTCCCACTTGAGTTGAGGTTTTCTGTGATTTGTCTTTATGAGAATGTTGTTGCCAAGCTCAAGACCACTAAAGGATGGTCTAAAGATATTAAATGTAATATCAACGTCAAGTAAGGTGTCCCTTCTCCCCTACACTTTTCGACATTTACATTGATAATATTGAAGCCTATATGGAAGATGGAGGATGATCTCACACCAAGCTCGTTGGCATGGTCATTACTCTTCTCCATTATGCTGATGACATTGTTCTTTTGGCGAGAAGGTATGAAGATCTTAAAAAAAACTTAATATCCTTCATGATTACTTCTCCAATATGGGTATGGTTATTAATACTGACAAGACTAAAGTCATGATAATTAAGTCCAAAATAATTAACTATGTTAATTTCACCAATGATAGAAATTTCTTGGAGAATGTTTCTTCATACAAATACTTAGGTATTAACATTAATCATCAGCTCAATTGGAATTACAACATTGATAAAAGAATCATTAATGGCTAGAAAAATTAATATGAGCTTGAAAACAACTGTAAGACGACTTATTTATGGGTTTGGAGTAAAAAACGTTCCTGTTTGAGACTCTTGTTACCCCCATGGTTTTATATGAATGTGAATTTTAAGGCTGCAATATATCTAGAGAATTGTGGAGGAATATTGAGATGATCCAAAATAAATTTATAACATCCAACCTCAAGATTAAAGTTGATACTCCCTATCCTATCCTCTTGACTAGATCCAACCTTTCCCCCATTGAAATCATAGTTATTCTTCATTATCGAATGTATGAGAATAGAATTTAGAACATGGAAATGAAGAGGTTCCCCAAAATTTATTTTATTTCTAGCCAAAACCCCCACCTCTCACTTGAGTGGGGCTAGTAGAAGGATGCCAAAGCATTGCTCAAATATTAGGGGTAAAATAAGATATTATCTTGGAGAATAGAGATAATATTAAAAAACTATCACTTCCAAATCTAAGGACAAATTGTGGGATGAGAAGGATCTTAAGGGGAAAAGGAAGCTAAGGTACTATAAGGAGGTGATCAACCCCAATATCACTAACTAGAATTATGTATTTGTCTTTACCAGTGCTAAGAATAAAATGAACACTACGAATATAAGAACTAACTCCCATGAGCATAGAAGTTAAACTGGGCATTGGTCTATCCCTGAAACACCTAAGAAGAAAGAATTTGTCAGCTGTGTGAAACTAAGATAATTGAAGATGAAAAAAAATTTCTCATGGATTATCCGACCCTCACTCACTTCCATTCTCATTTCCAAAACATCCGCCATACTTCCAACCTCCTGAATTGTTCAATCAGGACAACTATAGTGATATCGGAACACTCCTCTCCATTCTATTTGATTATAGAAATAATATTTTAAAAAGCAGATCAACTAATTTATTTTCTCAAGTTATGATAGACCTCGTTAGTCTCAGTGGACATCATCATCATCATCATCATCATCATCATCATCTTCAAACTTTAAATATACAAATATAAAACTAAGTACAATCACAAAAACAAAATTAGATTTTGTATCTATATTTTAAACATATTAAAAATTTTCTTATCAATGAGTCATTTTTATTCAACATAACCCAAGATTTTATTAAAAAATTAAAAAATTGTAATAGTTTTTGGAACTTGTGTTAAATAGTGATTTATATAAATTACTTTAAAGATAATGAAGATATCTTACTTTATTTATATGCCCTTATTCCTTAGTTATAGGTTCTTAGGTAATAACATTCTATGCATTACTTATTATTTAAGTTGTTTAAATCACAATTGTTCAACATTTATTCTCTAAGATAAGCTATTTTTGATTTGGAGCTTTCTAAGATTTATAGAAAAAAGAAAGTAAAGGAAATTACCATGAACACCATAAATTTATTTTTTAAAGAATATTAATTATTATTTTTATCTTTAAAATCATATAACTAGCACAACCACTTTAATAAATGTGGTTGACATATGTCTATATCAATCATATTCACAACCACATTAATATCTTTGGGTATCTTCTCTAGCAAGTTGTCTTGTGCCTTCTATATGTTCTTCAATCGACGGTTGAGACCTTGAAGATCCATCCACCCCAAGTAAATATGTTATATGAGTGATGAGGTTTTTATTTCCAATTCTCATTATTTACAAATTTATGTGTTGTGAGTGTCCGTTTTAAATTTAGAGGTTATAGTGATAGTATTTGGGATTAATATGAGACCAATCTACTCACTAAAAAAAATTCAAATTTCTTAATAAGTAATTATTTTAATATAAAATCTAATTGAGATAGCTCAATTAATTATCACCATCTTATAAAGTATTAAGTAAATTGTGAGTTTCAAAGTTCAAATTCCCCATATATATTTACTCAAAAAAATTTATTTTAATATAAAAAAATTATATATAATATAATATCAAATAATTACAAAACTGTAAATTTAAATAATTAATAAATTTAAATTTAAAATAAGTTTAAGTCATGGTTAAGAGCATCTATTTCCTCTTAAGAGGTCACATGTTCAAAACCAGAGGGGGTAGAGTATGTATTCCTTTGTAGACTTAGCAGTCAAATTTTTGCGCGGAGGTGAGTCTCTTGCCCACAAAAAAGGGGATTTCATACACCAATTTGGAGTGTGGCTTGGTAGTGACCTTGAAATTATATAATAATAATAACAATTATTCTGAAATCAAATTAATATGTAAAAAACACTATATAATAATATATATGGTACTAGAATTTAAGATACTATAAAGGAGTTGGAATTTTTCACCACACACACACACACACATATATATATTACAATAATAATAATAAAAACTCACATTTTATTTATTTTTATAAGTTTTTATTTATTTATTTAATTTTAATTTTAGAAGTTGTGTATGTGTATTTGTATTGAATTTAATAATATTGTCAATTATCAACAAAAATATATTTTAAACTCCATGATGTTGGAATTTGAATTTGAATTATATATATATATATATATATATAATATATATATATATATATATATATATATATATATATATATATATATTTATATTTATATTATAATGGTTCAAAAATTATTGTGGTGAGAGGCCTCCAATATGAAGAGATGTTGTCTTGTCATGTTATGTTATGTAAACATTTTTGACATTGGTGGTTTCTTCGCTCTTTATTTTGATAACCCATGATGTTCTCACACACACATGCCTATATCCATATTAATTTGGGATCTACCAATTTCTGAGAGAGATCAAAAAGAAGTTTTCACCTCAACAAATTTGATACCTCTTGGGGCTTAGTAGATCTTAGGCTTGTTATATTTAAATTCATACAATATATATATATATATATATATATATATATATAATATACATATTTGAATAAAAAATAAGTATATTATTTAATAATTTGGTAAATTTTATATAATAATAATAAGAATGAATACATATTGAACTGGACCATGAGGACCATGAGCCTCACTAAAGAGCCCTAAACTTGATAATTGTTGGTATAGGAGAGAAAAATGGTGAAGACACTTTAGAAGTAGTAAAAGAACAACTAAAATCTAAGTCACAAATTCAAACAACCTATCTAACATAAGCACAAAGGGTGGGAAAAATACTTGAACATAAACAGTGACTGAATATAAATTATATATACTCACTAAATCCCCATGTTTGGAAGGTTCAGGAATATTTATAAATGAAGATCTCATCCCAGAAGATCAAGCTTATCTAACAAAGGAAGTCCAAAAGGTAAAGTACGAAAGAAGAGAAGGGAAATGGGTAATCATTAGAAATAGAAAAGCTATTATTTAGGAGAGAATTAAAAACAACAATAATAAATACGAATTAAGAACACTCTAGATCCTCTTCTGGAACTGTCGTGGCTTCCAATGGCATAAAAGACCTATGTTAAGCTAGATCTCTAGTGATATCGATATTATTTTCTTATTTGAAACCTGGGAGCATGATGAATCTAGGGTCCCCCACATGGATGTATTCATTCGTTTCTCAACCTAGAACAAGAAATCCTCCTATGGAGGTTTTGGTGGTATAAATTGTTATATTAAAGATATTATCTGCACTCACATTCTACTTCATAAGATAAACCCCCACAATCAGTACATGTGGATCAACATTTATGATTCTAGTACCAATAAGATATTTATTTCAATTTTTTATTTCACCCCTATAGAATTTGCCTCCTATAAGAAAAACAATCTGGATAAGAATTGCACCTTCAAAACTTTAGAGTATGATATCCATAATATTCAAAGAAAAGGTGGTATGATTTTTCTTGCGGACTTCAATGCTATAAATATACTAGCCAAGCTATTATCCTAAGAAATAAATCTAACCCTAACCCCCTATGGCTCGATGAAGATTGTGGCCTGGCTAACATATTCAAATGGTACTCTAAATACACCATCGAGAAATTATTTGGTACCGAGATTATCAAATTTTGCCATTCCCAAGACCTGATTATTTGTAATTGGATTAGTAAATTTCCTACCTCTAGCTAGATGAGTTGCATTCATCGGTTAGGCAGTAGTGTTGTTGATTATGTCATATTTAACACCCATATCCTCCAATGTATAGTAAAGCTTAACATCCTAAATGACCAGAAGCTTGATTCTGATAGCATATGCTTATCTCTAACCCTTAAGCTTGACATATACACCAACCAGGTGCAAAAAAATGGTGAAACGCAAAAGCACATTCATTTTAACAAGATTAATGATGACCTCTTCTTACAATATTCAAAGAGTAACCTTGGTTACTTAACATATAATGATAACATTGATATCACCTACCATTATTTCACTACGACCCTTTGCACCATCATTAATAAATTCTCTACCGATGTATCATATAAAAAGAACAATAGTAATTCAAACCCTGGTACGATAACCACTGGAAAATTGCCTGAAAATAAATAAGAAATTCTCCTAACGAAACTAAAAAGCTTGAGAAAATAAATACATACAAAAATATTATAAAAAAGAAGAAGTGATCCTATATTAATAAGAGGAAATACCGTCTTATCCATCTTTCTAAAATTGAGCCCATAAAGTTTTGAGGAATATACTTGTTCGTAAAAAAAAAAAATAATAAGACAATCCCCTTTAATAATTGGGATAATTATCTTAAGAATCTCTATGAATCTCTAGACACCATGAAAAGCTTCATAAATACTTCTATGGAGGAGGATTATTTCTCTTTAGAAGACGTGGCAGTCACGATTAAGAAACTTTCCAATGGGAAACCTAGGGATATTGAGGGCTACCAAACAAAAATTTTCAAAATGGGAAGGTCTATCCTCATTCCTCATATTCACAAACTCCTTAATATGGTTATAGACCATGGATTCCCTAAGCCTCAGATATAAATCCTGATTGTGTCTATCTTTAAAAGTGGGGATAAAAACATTCCCTCTAACTATGAGACCATTATGATTAGCCACATGTTAGCCAAAATTTATGGGCTCATTCTAAAAAAAAATAGTAGTGTATGGTTTGAAAACCATGGAAAAGGGCTAAACGGTAAGCTAGATTTATAAGAAATCGCTCAAATATTAACGATCTTGTCGCTCGTAGAATCATTTTTGAGGAATGTTGTGATAGCAAGTCTGATATATTCTGTTATTTTTTTTACTTTAATAAAAATTTCGACATAGTGCCTCGAGACAATCCATGGAAAAGACTTGAAAAGATAATGGTCCATGGTCCCTCTTGAGTATAGGGTGACTGTGATTCATCTTTATGAGAATGTTATCTCCAAGCTTAAGACCACTGAAGGATGGTATAAAGACATTAAACACAATATCAATGTCAAGCAAGGTGTCCCTTCCCCCCTACACTTTTCGATATTTAGATTGATAGGCTTGAAGCCTATATGGAATTTTCCTTGAGCGAAAAATTGATAGAACCCTAATCGACCCCATACAGAATGTTGGTCAGCCTAAAATGGAGAAGGATCGTGATATCCCCCGGGTGGAGGTAATTACCCACACCCCATTTCACTATGAAAGAGCTCTCATTGCTTAGATCCACCTCTATCAGGATTTTTCAATGGGCGCCCTGATGTTGCTGCTATTGCAAGGAAGAATATAAAGGCATTGTGAATTGGATAATTTCAACTTTGGGAGAGGAAGGGAATCTGTGAGACCTGAATTGTGGAAAAAATTGACTACATATACAACTATATGTCCCCGAAGCTCTTTCTGAATGGAAATAGGTCATTTCTGGGAATAGATAACTTCTAGAGATGGGTAGGGCTTGGGGAGAAAAGTATTTTTTTGGGAATTTTGGATGTTGGTCGAGGTGAAAAGCATGATTGATCCACATAACGTGTTTAATAATCTGGAGAGTATCTTCGTGAAGACTGACTCAATGGAGATAATGTGGAACCAATGGCTTAATGGAGAAAATGTGGAAATAGGGCTTTGGTCACAGCTCCTTGTTCCACAACAATGAGAGCCAGAAATAACACACATGATACTATTCTTATTTTTACTTTTTAAATGGGAAGAGAGGGAAAATAAATTTCAATGAAAGTAATAATTCCTAATATTATTTTATTATTTTTAACAATTATTTGGATTTTATAATTTATTGGGAGAAATTTCAATTAAAAAAATTGTTTTTAAATTTTTTTATGTTTTTAATTTACTGAGAGAAATTTATCTCCCTCACTTTTAATTGTGGCTAGAGGTTCTCTAACCTTTATGGTAGAGGTGTTGTCATGTCTAGTTAAAAGTGTAATGTCTAGTTAAACATTTTGACTCCATAAAAATAAACAAAATGAAATATAAATATAAATGATATCCTAGCATAATAGAGATGTTGTAATGTTTTGTTAAACATTTTGACCCGATAAAAATAAAATAGAATATATAATTAATTATAATTAATAATTAAACTCTCCTAGATCAATCTTAACTTTAGATCTACCAAGCATCAAGAGGGATCAAATATCTTGAGATGCAAATCCCTTGTAGAGTGAAAATAAATTTTATCCCTCTAAGTGCTTGGTATATTTTTAATTGAGGTGGATCTAGGTTGGTATAAAATAAAGTTATGATTATTTAAAAAAAAACGGAAGAAGAAGAGGAAGAGAGCAAGAGAGAGGTGTCACAATGATGTTAAACATTTTATTTTATTTTAAAACATTCCTATATAATTATAAAAAATTAGTGATTATTTAAGCACATGATATAATTATAAAAATTTAGTCATTGCATATCAGTGATAGACTTTTCTAGTTAGGCATAACAATCTATGCCTAACCAACATGTTTTAATTGAACCGAAGGGAAGCAACTTAAATTATAAAAAATGTTGAAATGTCCATTTAGTGGTAAGTAATGCTACATCATCACCACCAAACCATACGAAACATTATACCACCTTATCTAAGCTAATGAATCTTAAAGAACTAAGCACCCAATATAGAATTGTGTTGTCTCCATCAAGGCCAACCCGATGTAGTCCTCAATGATCATGTACCTAATGGAAACAAGATTCCACTTACATTTCACTCATCAATGATGTTGCGTTTCCCTGGCTAACACTTTATTCAACACATTTCCAATTTACATCATACTCCCCTAAGCTTGTGTTACAATGCTTTGTCAATGATCAACCCTTGTTAAGGGGATCTCCTAGTCCACACCAAACTAGTACACCATCCTAATTGTCTCATGAAGCAACCTAAGTCACTCACAAAGTATACAAAACATATAAACTCATTGTCCACTCTTAGTCGTGTTTTCCCAAGATTCCATCCATTGTGCCATTGCTAATGGCACCTCAAGTAAGATCCTTGCATCCCCTACCACCCCCCTCCCCCAACTTTAATTGTTGGCATATTCATCAACATGGATCCATTGGATTCTCTAATGGATAGGGCATTGATGGTGAACATACATGTCGTACTTTTTTCATTTAAATGTGGCGTTGATACAATTTTTCATGAGGGTAAACTTTTCAATCCCCTTGAGCATATCTACCACTCAATAATCCTAGTTGTTGTATGGAATTGGCATGAAATTACTATTTGTGCATGACCATGAACCTCTTGTATTAGTCCAACTATGCCTAGCCAACATATCCTAACTGAAACCAAGTTAGGTACCTTAAACTATAGGAAATGTTGTAATGATTGTTTCATTATAAATGATGTTGTGTCATCACCACCCAGACATAAACAACCTTTCACTGTATCCCTCAAGCCAACGCACTTTAATAACTAACCACTTTGTGTAAGACTATGTTGTCTACATCTAGACTAACTTCTTGTAATTTTGTAAAGGTCATGTACGTAGTCGCAAAAAGCTTCCACTTACCTTCAATACACTCATCAAATTTGTTGCCTTGCCATTGCTAACACACTATCAAACACAATCCCAGATTGTGTTATCCTTTGGTGAATTTGTGTTACAACATTTCATTGATCATCCATCCTTGTTAGGCTAGACATCCTTCATCCTCCTAGTCCACACCAAACTAGTACATCCTCATAAATGTTTCAGGGATCGTTGTGAGTCGGTCACAAGGGCTATGAAACATATAAAATAGTCATGCACCATTTATCATGTTTTCTCATCATGTTATATAGGATATAATTTCCAGCAAAACCTTGAGGAAGGTCCTTACATTATTCGCAACTTCAATTTTTAACATCCTCATCAATAAAACCCCATCAACTTATCTGATGAATAGGGTCTGGATAGTGAAGAAAAATTCCACAAATTTTCATTGAAATATGGATTTAATACCATTTTTCATGGGTATATAATTTTTATCGCACTTGAGTGTCTAATACCACTCAAGAAACATGCTCACCAAGCATCTTCAATGCGACCTTACTAGTTAAGCATGAACACCAACCACTTGTATCGCATATGTTGCACTTAACTGCCATGTCCTAACCAAAACTAGGATAGGTACCTCAAGCATGAAGTAACCCTCAAACAACCACATAGATACTATTTAAGGGATATTTATATTTCAACTTGGATATGAGAGTCGTGGCATGTTATTCTACATAAAGAGCCACAAGGATTGTTAGTATGTATGGTTTTCTAATAATAATGTGTGTACATTCTAGGAATGTGAATGTGCTATTAGAATTTGTGCATATTTTTTTAATGCATGTATGTGTAGAATTATTTGTAGAATAATATGGCTTTAGATTAATCTAGATTTATATTAATTTACCAAGTTAAATATACTTTTGGCAAGCCCAGAGCTCAAGCCCATTTATGATGGGTTGCAAAACTCTTTTTAGGGTTATCTAGAGTTGAGTTTGGTTTCCTTTTCATCCTAGATCTCATAGAAAGACATGCAATTATACTCATGAAGATTTTTATTGCATTACTACATGTTGTGACTATGGGATTTCTAACAATGTGGCTAATTGATTGAAACATCATGCATTAATTTCATCTGAGACACTCTCGGAACTTCTAGGTTCCTAATGATATTTTAAAATAGGAACAGGAAAGTTGATTGTCTGATAATCATGAATTCATAACAACTTGAAATTATCATTTTAATCATTACCATTCAAGGCTTTCCTACAGATTTATTTTGATTTTGAGCTATAAGCACCTACATTCTCACCATGGTTTGGGAGCTCCACACTCGCTATGATTGAGGTCTAAAACATGTTTTTTTTTTAATCATCCCAAAATAGAGTCTATCGAGCATACCTTTTGGGATATTTGGAGGCATATCTACATAATAGTTATCGTTGAATTTGACATTCTCTTTGTGAGTGGTTTCCATTGAATAGGGGGGATTTCTGGGGACAGATAGGTAATCAAACAGTGTGGTGGACAATATGCAACTCTATAAGATTGACATGTATCTCATTTTTATGGAAATGTCATGCAACATTCAACGTGGATGCTCTTCATTCATCTGACTTGTATAAGAAAAATTACAACAAAGTTGTCAGCCCATATTTCACGCAAAGTTAGAAGTTTTCCACAAGGATTTAGAACCTCTTGAGATAGGGGTCGAGGCATATACACTAGCATTATCAGTAAATTTAGGGAGGACGTGTTTGGAAACATAGCCTTTAGAAATCATGCTTCTCTCATAAGAATTTTCATCTCCATTTAAAAAACTATAACCTTACATTTTAGCTATCCTTTCTTTTAATCCTTGTTACTTTACCTTTCATGATTTTATGGCTTGAAACTTCTTCCAATGCTCCTACGTCCTTCTAGATTTAGGATATTTGAAACTTCATATCTTGGAAATGATAATTTTTTCCTTTTTCCTTTGTCATGTTTTCTCTTAAATACATATCTTAAGGATCCCCATTCTCCAAGAGTACATAAGTCGAAAGGCCTGGATCACATTACAAAGGAGTACCAAATATTTGTAAGGTTTTTCCACAAGATTGTTGAGGTCAAATTTCTTCTCTGAGAAATGTTGGAAATCCCCATTTGTGTGTGAATTACTGGAATGAGAATGTTGATTTCTGTTGTGAGGATTCTTTTTGAGAGGTCCATCTATTTTCTGTCTTGAAAATATTGTTGAAAGAACCACTAGGAAGCCTAAAATAGAAATAGTCTAGATTCCATAGTGCAATCATCCAATACCTTAGACTGACAACTACTATATGGTCAGTAGAATCATTTTTTAAGACTCTTTCATCCTCTTGCAAGGAAATTGTTCCCTGATTGAAATATTTGCTATTCCTAATTGTCTCCTTTTTTATCTTCAGAATTTCGTCACTTTTATCATAATTTACATTGTCATAAGACTCTATTTTCTCCAATAGGATTTTCAGTGTGTCCTCTAGATACATTCTCACCATATATGGTTGTTGTTCTTAAGATGTGCAAAAAGGACAATAATGATAAAAAGGACAACAATTTAGATATTATGTTCAATAGATATTGAGGCAACCATCTTTGTTTTAGTGTTGTTTCCTTCTCTATTGTTAGATGGACTGTGACAATGCTACTTGTTAGTGGTAGCACTTTTGGGTGCTATTTCGATAGGTATTACATTTTTTTGTGATGCTTCATCTTTTGGACATACCAATGGACATAATTTCAAGCTCTGCTCTGATCCATGCAAGAGGCTCACATACATTTCATAACAAGAATCAATGTTGTTTCTTTCCCCAGGTTTCCTTTTCACTCATACAATGGGTTTGTGTTTCCCCTAGGTGGCCACTCTATTTTCTCCAATGGGATTTGTTTCAAATATTCAAAAAAATTGTTTTTAATCTAGTATTGATCAAATAACGCTGGTTCACTTTGGACATTTATTAAATCAATACTAGATAGAAAAAGTAAGATCAGTTGCATTGTAACTATTGTGAAACATCTTCAAAGGGTATTTGAGAATGTTCTAAGGTAACTTCATCCCCCTGAAGAAGTCTTTTGTGCTTATATGGGGTTTGATTGATTTTGTTCTCTAAATAATTTGGGGTTTTGTTTCATTCTCGAAGGTAATGGAGAATATGGTTTCGATTGAAAGTCCTTAGATACCACACTAATCAACACCGGACATAAAAGTTAACACAAGAAACTAAGCCGAATGAGAAACCTAAACCCCTAGATCACTTGACTATAGTTTATTTTTTGGAGCATAGAAAGGAAGATAGATTGCGCCACTGCTATAGTGAAATGCAGCAATGCTCATGTTTGATAGGATAGGTGAGTAAAAAAGGAATATTTGAGTAAATGGATTAGAGCGAACAACAGGCAGAGCGTACCCATCCAGCGACAACACTTTTCTGGTCCATGACTCGATCTTCTATACATGAGCTGGGGTGGGTGAGTAAAAAATGAATGGTTGAGTAAATGGATTAGAGTGAACAACATGCAAAGCACACTCATCCATTGACATCACTATTCTATTAATCCATGACTTAATCTTTTATACATGAGCTAGGATATGTGAGTAAAAAAGGAATAGTTGAGTAAATGGAGTAGAGTGAACAACAGGCAGAGTGCACCCATCCATTGACAACATTGTTCTATTCCATGACTTGGTCTTCTATATAAATTAAAGCGAACAACACCCTTTTTGAAACTATGTGTAAACATTGAGATCAAGGCTGGGTTATTGGGACCCTGCTTAATGATAGAGATTAGTTACTGCAATCTCAATCCCTCACCTATATGAGGATAACTAGCTAGGAATATCATATCACTCATGAGGCATTTATAACATGTATACATTGGCTTAACTAAAAAATGTATTACCGGAGTTGCTATAGCAAAAAATAATAAAATCTTAAAACCTAGAAAGATTATGTAATCAACAAGGTTGCAGCAAAAAATGAAAGCGGGGATGGAAGCAATTTTTATCACCATAGATTGAGCAGTAAAAATTCACTGAGTCGAGGGGTCCCTTTTCCCACTCTACTCTAAATTCATTTCCAGTTGATCACTTAGAAAAATAAAATAAAAATTCATAGAACCAACAGAAAAAATCGTAGAAAAAATGAAGGAAATAGAAAAACATAAACCTATAAATCCAACTTCCAAGTCCAAAATCGCAGACTTCAATTGTAAATTTGTTTTTTCCCACCTCTTAAAAATCCTCCAAGTTCTCTCCAATGCTTTTTTATCCATGACAGAAGTTGTAATTATATAGAAAAATTTGCAAGCCCTAAAAATATTTAACCACATCACCAATTTCTCTCAAAATATATCAAAACCTCCCGCCAACAGCAAAAAATTGGCGCCAAAGAGCCAAAACATCCAATTCTCATGTGAAATTTAAAACCAACGGCAAAAAATTGGCACCAAAGAGCGAGAACATCCAGTTGGTAAACCTCTTCGTACGTCTTTGTGAAATAGTTTACATTTGGTAGGGTAAGAATATCAAGTTTTCCCATCTTGGTTTTTTTTCATGGGCTTTCAGACCAATGACACCTCCAGTTTCAGTTTGACTTTCATACGGTCATTTGCTTTGATAGTTAGTTTCAATTTTAATGAAATCACATTTGACTTAATAGAATCTATTGACTATTAAAAAATAATTAAAATATTAATATTAATATTTACTATTTTAATTGTTAATTAAATATAAAACCTATAAAACCACACTATATTGTTTTATTTAAAGTTTAATTTCATATAATTATGTAAATTATGCATTAAATAAAATAAATATATTCATTGGATCCACTATTAAAATATAATTAAAATATAAACATTGATATTTACTACTTTGATTATTAATTAAATATAAGACCAAGAATATAGTTATAATTAAAGCTTAATTTTATATAATCATGTAAATTATGTATTAAATGAAATATATATATATATATATATATATATATTCATTGGTACAATTCTCATAGAAATTGATAAAACAAAACACATTTATCCATTATTACACAATAAACCATACTTAAATATTTTGAATCACATATTTATAATCATTAATGAAGGTTTATATATTATTAAAAAAATAAATAAAGTTCATACCTAAGAAATTAACAAAAGTTCATCATACCATTAAAAATTAACCAAGTTTGATATCAAATAATTAATAAAAGATTTTAAACCATTAAAAAATTAATTAAGGTTCATACACTCCCTGATGGGAGTGGGGTCTGAGCAACATGTGGAAGGCAACTAACATGAGTAAATACAAGTGGAGCGAGGGTGAGGGAGTGTCACATCATCGAGTTAGTGTCGTGACTACCAAGTGGTGACGGGCGTGCCTTGGTGCGACGGGATACCAACTCAGGTATGTGCGACAACGATGCGTGATGGGCACGCCATATTAGCAAGCACCCTCCTTTGGCACATCGTGTGGTGGCGGGAAGAGTTGTACATTTTGGCGGATGCACCAAGCGGTGATGGACAAGAATGTGCCCCATAGTTGGTGGACAAGTCAAAGGCGTCGGGAAAATTCATGTTGGTGATCGCGTTCATTGATACATGCACGGCAAGTAGCGGTTGGGCGAGTTGGACGCGACAGGGCGCAGGTGACCGAGGTGACCAGGGTGACCCGAGCGACCCACTAGCGGAGAAAGTCTTGTGCGATGGATAGTGCGATCATTCGAAGTTTATATGGAGCATATAAGTCATAATTATGGTTGGGCCGATGTGTTATCACTAATGGAGGGGAAAAAACTTCATAATTGTGTGCAGGTCGACGTGATGATGGGCAGGCCGACTTGTGCATAGTCGTGACCCATGGTTGAACGGGTTCGCATGGCACATATATTTAAGGCATGGTGGGAGTTCAAAAAATCATTCATTCAACATTCAACCAAGTTCAGAGTTGAGCTACACATAGTTGAAACGAAGGACTAGAGAGAATATTTGAGGGAGCAAAGGAAAACAAACAAGACTTGTGCATAAAGGTTCAGGCAGAGTCAGGTTGCAAGTCGTGTAGACCATGTGCTCGTACCATAGGCAGAAAAAATGTACATGAACAAGGGCGGGCTGAGTCGGGTGATTTGGCAGGGCGCGTTCAGAACATTTGGGCCATGTGAGGTGTTTTCGAGGGTGCGTTCAAAGCAACGAGCATAGTCGAGTGATTCAGGGCACGTGTTCAGAAAAGGCATTCATAATTGCAGAGGAGGTCAGGGAGTGGCAAAACTTGTGTAGGAGGTGACCCAGTTGACCCGAGTTGCATGACAACAAGACGACTTGGGAAAATGCATGCAGAGAGTGACCCCAGTGACCTGGGCTGCACGAATTTTGGTAGGACTTTAAAAAATTGTATTTTGAAGGTAAATTTGGGGTTTCCATCAGACTTGGCTGTTGTTGAGAGGCATTTTTGTTGAGCTAAAAAAAACAAGTGTTGGACAGTCTTGGAAAGAAGTTCAGGTGGATTCACAGGCTTGGATATTTGTATGATTATTGTAAAATTGTGCATCACTGAATTGTTATATATATATATATATATATATATATATATATATATATATATATATATATTATTGGGTATAATTTTTGGGAGTTTCCCCTCCCAAGTATGTATGGGTGTACTTTAGTGATTTTGTGAATGTTTAATTGTTGAAATATTAAATATTGAAGATTAACTATGCTGCATTGTTAATAACACTCAATTGGTGAAATTGGCGAAGTGTTGAAGATAGACATAGTCTATACACTTGAGTATTGATAAAAATAAAAAGTGTACTAGTGTCGCACCTGCTATATGTGATTGAAAGAGAACCACAAGTATAGGGTCGTGATAGGGAGGGTCCTCCCAATCTCTTCACCATAACACATGCAATGGGAGAGGTGTTGGCTTCACGTTGGAAATTCATGTGAAAAATAAATACGCATTGGAGTTCGGGGGTAGTGAAAGGTTAATGTGAGGGAAGATGAGGGAGCCTGACATTCGAATACTCACTCAGGTTTGGTGTTAGTCCTGATGGTGGCCTCTAGGGAAGAACTGTAAACACCAGAATAATTTTTACATAGGGAGTGGCTTGTGTGTGTTTTTTGTGGGAATTTGTTGGTGCGGTGTGTTCAACCGGTCCTTGCTACTTATTTTCTTAGCCATTGTCTGCGTTTGGGTCGAGGATAGGAAGTTTAAGGGAAGTGAACTCACCCGTTTACATTTTTCTTAACTTTAATTGAGCTTTTTTTTTCATTCTAAGAGAGGAAGCTGGAATATAGAGTCTAGGAAACCTCGAGGGTGGTGGTGGAAACTAGTTTATTTTACCAATTTCATGCCCTCCAACGTGGGTGCGATGGTGTTTGGTGGATTGTTTTTTTGTCTTTGGACAGAGAATTTGGAGGCTATTCGTTGCTCCGAGGGAAGTTACACTCAGGAATCAACTAATTTGATGCCATTTTTTGTTCAATTTCCTGTGTTGGTTTAATTGTCAAGGATGGTATTCAGTTTTCCTGATGGTGGTGGTCTTTATCTAGTATTGGGAGGTGGCTTTGTGCTTCCCTGCAGTGGTGGGTGATGACTGTTGGCTCGTTTTCTGGTGGTGTTTGTTTTCTCTGGTGGGGTGTATGGTCTCTGGACTCTGCACGCAGTGGGGATATTTGAACTAGGTGAATTATCAATCCCCTAGTGTGGTGTAGGTGTTCTCCCTACCCTGTCATCCATGGCACTATAGGGGTGGCAGATTTGGCAATAATAATGGTGACTCCATGCCGAGGTGGTAAGATTATAGGGCATGAGCAACTTGCTAGTGTGGGTGTGCATGGGGGCCATGGAGGAGGTAAGTGGGAACTAGTATGGGTGGGGTTTTGAGAGTTAAAAAGCAAAGTCGTCGGGGCGGAGGAGCCCATGGTGGAAATGTGAATCGATGTGGGTTTGATCGCTCTAAGGTAAATGAGGGGCAGGATATCCAACATTTTTTCTTGGAGAATTGTCATGCACTTATCAAAAACCTGATGGAAAGAGTGGACGCAAGTAAGATAATTTTAACACCGCAGACAGATTCAAAGACTCTTGTAGTGGACTGTAACACTTTGGTATCAAAATTGAAATTTTCCACTTATGGAGTGAAATAATTAAAAATTACTCACATAAATGATTAATTCATATACTTGTTGTACTTCTTATTTGGTAATATTTTTATTCCTGGACTATAATAGTCATTTACATTAACCATTATTAATTTTGTCGCATATTATCTAGTCCTATATTTTAATCCTAGACTAAATTAGTCATTTAATTTAGTCTCTTTTAGTTTAATCACTTATTATCTAGTCATATATTTTATCCCTAGACTGAATTAATCATTTAAGTTAGTCGTTTTTAGTTTATTCACTTATTATATAGTTGTATATTTTATTCCTAGGCTAAATTAGTCATTTTTAGTTCAGTCACTTAAAATTGTTCAAATTTAGTAGTAATTCACTTGAAATAATTGTGGTGACTAACTTTTTTAGTCACCTGGTAATTAATTTCATCATTTTTTACTAGTGTTTGTTTTATGCCAAAAAAATTGAATTTATTCACAAGGTTATTTTATCCTGGAATCAACTTGAAAGAGGGTTATTTTCTCAGTAATTATGGCCTGTAACTAAATATCATCTTCAAAAAACCATACACATTTCCAGTTTTTCTTCTAATCACATTCTATATACATGCATTCACATAGAGAAACATTTAACAAATTACAGTGACACCCTTAGATATTAGACTGACCACAAATATATGAGTCTTTCCTCAAATCAGAATGTGAATGTTCAAATTATATATGGGTTGTATGCCTTGTGAAATATTCAACTCAATAAAAGATCAATCATAAAATAGAAGGGAATTAAGAAGGGTACTAATAATATAATGTTGGGCTTGTGTCTTAACAAAATATAAAACATATCATAGGTGGAATCCGTCATGTACTTTAATCACACCCTATTCACACATTGAAGGAATATCACTACAAATAAATCAAAGAAATAAATCTACATAGTATCTAAATCATCCAATCTTAAATCTAAAGGATATGAAAACAATCCACACACTAGACCTTTAAATCAATCCACACACACTCAAAGCTATATATCAGAGCATACAATAAATTAAGGAACAGAGGACAATAGGGTAGGTTGGTGGGCACAAACCAACCAACTCATTGTCCTTAGAAAATGTGAATCACAAACTTTAGAAAAAATGAAAAAAATAAATGTATAAACGTGGTATCATCTTAATATTATAAATCTATAGTATATTACATTAAGAAATGGTGTAGAAGAGTTTGATCCCCGTAGTCACAACATGGGATCATCCCACTATCATGAAACGATACGAAATATCTCTTTTAGCAAGCCCGTTATGCCTACCATGTCGTCCCCCTCACATTGTAGAGTCTAATATATTTATATGAATATCCCTGATATGGATAAAATCAATTTCTCAGATTTCATGAATTAGAGATCAATCAACATATACAATTTTTAAATTCTAATCTGATTTGAATCCTCATAAAGAGAAAAAGAATTCTTAGCTTGGACCAAAATGATAGTTGTATGTTCATAGACTGAATAAGCATGAAGAACAAGGCTCCACATCATATATGGTTCCTATGTCTCACAAGCTCTAGTTCAACTCTTAGAATAGAGTCAAGAATGACCAAATATGTTTTCATATATGGTTAATTAACAAATTATAAAACTCCTAATCATATCTCATTCTATATCATTCATAAGAAGGAGATTTAAGATTTCAAGCTGTTGATGCAGAGGTAACCGGAATTAGAGAATTGTTTAGGTCTAAAATGTGCCTCCTAAGGAATTTTATAAAATAATAGTGGAAATAATAAAATAATATTAGATTACATCATGAAATTTTAGAGGGAAAAAAGAAAAAAATAACTTTTTCAACTTGTATTTTCAACTTATCTCCCTAAAATTTTACTCAAATTTATAGTAGGAGAACTCGTTGGATGCAAAACTTAATTCTGAATCCAAGGAGTACCCATGTTTCATACTTTCTATGGAGCCTTCTACATGAAAAATGATAAATGCATGAAAAAATGTGTTTGCAATCACGTTTTTCATACATTTCTCTTTTTTCATGTAGCGGGGTCTTTCAAAAGCATCTAACATAGGTACTCCTTGGATAAAGAATTAAATTCCACATCCACTGAGTTCTCCCACTTGAAATTTGAGTAAAATCTTAGTGAGATAAGTTGAAAATAGGAGTTAAAAAATAGTTTTATTTTTTATTTTTTTAATTACTTTTTGACTCCAAAAAAGATGAATCGTCCCCATGGTTGAAATTACCATATTGAATCTTGTTCGTTCTTATAAAACATGATAATCGTGATATTTATTTGGATGTTTTTCATTGGCAAGATTTCTTTTCCGCTGGCTCTAATACTTCATTTGTAACCATAGAGTAGGCAATGTCCGAATTGCTAAGAAAACTGCTAGTTCTGATGAAGTTTCAGGATGAGCTGGAATGCATAGTTGGAATGGGGCATATGGTATAAGAATCTGATATTTCGAGTCTCGTTTATGTACAAGCAGCTGTGAAAGAAACACTTATACTCCACCTACCAGCGCATTTATCGCTTCCCCACATATCAATGGAAACATGCAATGTGTTGGGATTTGAAATCCCCAGCGGAACGTAGCTTCTGGTGAACATGTAGGCGATTGGAAGGGACCCAATGTCATGGGAGGAGGATACTGAAAGTTTCAAGCCAGAGAGGTTCATGGAGGATGAATTTCTAGATACTAAAGTAGAAAATCTTGAGTGGTTTCTGTTTGGAGCAGGTTGGAGACGATGCCCCGGAGAGAAATTGGGACTGGCTGTTGTAGAGTTTGATGTTGTTAAAATTTTTAAAGACAGAGGAAATTCTTTTCCTCAAAACAAAGAGTTCACACAGAGTTGCATAAATGTGTTAAACGATAGGATTCAGTTGCGGAAATTGAATCATATGAATTCTCTTTTCAATACAAAGTGGTGGAGATTAAAACATGTTGAACTGTGCAACTATAATGGAGAAAATAAATCAAACAATTTTACTCACCGTGAAATAGAGTAAAACAGTGTTGTGGTAAGAACGACATGTGAAATTTCCAGAAGTATATCGCGACTAAAAAAAGTTTATACTATAACTTCAAATCATGAAATACATTGACATATGGAGGTTGCGGCTCCTTCACTAGTAAAACAATTGTTCTTACTGAGATTTACATTCACCAAGGGTTGCAGAGTAACACACAGTAAAACCTGTAACTGTTTTTTTCATGCACCCACCAAAATTCGCTCCATGATTTTCTTCCCTTGTCATTCCAAACTTACATCTGCCACATTACATTCCACTAATACAAACATGTAAAATCAAAACACATATATCTAAGACACTTATTTCATGACATGCATAATTCAATACACAGGATGGGAAAACATGACTTTCTAAATTTTACAGAGGTTGCATGAAGTAAATAACACTTGTAGATTAAATGTTTTCTCATATGCTTTTAATAACCATGATTTGAATTTATATTTAACTTTAAATTAATTTCATCTTTTGCGAAATGGGTAAAATGTACTCTACTCAAAACTTGTCATTCTCTGCAAATTCAATCCGCAACCTACAAAACATTCACTGAGGTATGGATGTTTGTAGAAAATTAAATGGAGTGGTTGTGATTAATTTTCCAACACTCCCCCTTAAGTGCAATTTCTGCCATTGACCATTCCCAGAAAATCTCTTAGATAAACAAAATTTTCACGTGCCAATAGCTTTGTGAAGATGTCTGCAAATTTTTCTTTTGGCCTGCAATGTTGCAACACAATCTCACCATTGTTAATTAATTCTCTTATGAAATGATATTTAGCATCAATTTTTTTTGTCCTCTTGTGAAAGAAAAAATTATTTGATAATGCAATTTTTGAACTGTTGCCATAGAAAATAATAGTTTCTCCATATTGTTCATGACATAAATCCCGCAACATCCTTCTCATCTAAACTACTTGACACGTTGTCGCTCTTGCGGTGACATATTCAACTTCTATTGTTGACAATGACACTATCGACTTCTTCTTGGAAGCCCATGAAATGGCTCCCAAACCCAAATGAAAAACATATGCTAACATGCTCTTTTGTCATCAACACTTCCTGCCCAATCACTGTTAGTGTAACCAACTAGCATAAAATCACCTGTTGCGGAGTACAAAACGATGTACTCCTTTGTCCCATTGATATACTTTAAAATTATTTTCGTTGCTTGCCAATGTGTCTCTTTGGGTGTCTCCATGAACCTTGACACCAAATTCACTGCATACATTATATCAGGCCTAGTTGCGGTCAAATACATTAGGCTGCCCACCATACTTTTGTATAATGTTGGATTGAGATTGTTGCTACAATATTCCTTGCTTAACTTCAAACCCATGACAGTTGGAGTTGGTGCTGGCTTGCCGTTATGCATATTAAACCTCTATAAAATGTATGTGATATACTTTGATTGAGAGATAAAAACTCCATTTCCTGTTTGCTTCACTTCTATACCCAAAAAATATCTTGGCAACCCTAATTCAGTCTTTTCAAACTCACTTTTCATGACTGCTTTGAAATCAATGATGAGGAAATCATCACTCCCTATAAAAATCAAATCATCTACATACAAAATGATGATAAGAAGCTTACCATCACTTTCTTTGATGTAGAGAGTAGGTTCACCATCACATTTGTCAAACACATTTTCCATCAAGTAAGTGTCTATCTTGCTATACCATGCACGCGGTGCTTGCTTCAACCCATAAAGAGCTTTCCGCAACCAACACACCTTGTCTTCTTATCCTTCTACCTCATAACTAGGAGGTTTCACAACATATACCTCCTCTTTCAACACTCCATTCAAGAATTTTTATTTTACATCCATTTGATAAACTTTCCATTTGTGTTGTGTGGCAATCGACAACATTGTATGCACTGTCTCCATCCTCACGACTGGCGCAAATGTTTCCGCCTAGTCTCTTACATGCTGCTACATGTATCCTTTGAAAAATAGCCTTGCTTTATGCCTTTAAATCTTACCTTAAATGTTTCTCTTTCTATTATAGACCCACTTGACTCCAATTACTTCTTTTCCTTGCGGAAGGTCCACTAACTCGCATGTGTTTTTCTTTTCTATTTCTCCTATTTCTTCATCCATTTCTGCAACCCATTTTTATTCTTTGACTGCATATTCAAAATGTATTGGGTCATATAAATGACAAAATAATGCAAATAAATAATTTAGACCAGCGCTGCTATCAACTTCATCTTGCTCAAAAATTTCATTTAAATTTCTTAATTTTTGTCTTCTTATTCTTGTAGAAGATGGGCTTGGTGTTGCGCTTGAAGTAGATGGAGTTGCAGATCTTTGTGGTGTGCTTGGAGAAGAATTTTATTGGTTGTGTAACGTTGTCCTAATGTTTGTTTGCGGTGTCACATATTGACTGCTTTGTGGAGCTTGTGTAGGTGGAGGAGTTACCGTTGAGGAATTACTTGCTGCAGTCAATTCCTCTTTTTCTTCATGTGGTATACATGTCTTCACATTAACTTTCTTCTTTAAACTTCCATCCCATGCTTCCTCTTCTATGAACTGAAAATCTCTGCTCATTATTACCTTATTGGTTAATGGATTGTAGAGTTTGTGTTCCTTGGATTCATCACTGTATCCAACAAATATATATTTCTCCCCCTTTTTATCCAACTTCTTCCTCAACTCATCTGAGACATGTGCATACGCCACACACCCAAACACTCTCATGTGAGGACATATTTCTTTCTTCCACTCCATGCTTCTTTAGGATCAATCTTCATAACACTTTTGGTTGGACAAATATTAATAATATATGTTGCACAAGCGACAGCTTCAACCCAATAATCATTTGGAAAACGCTTTTCCTTCAACATACTCCTTGCCATTTCCATGATGGTCCTATTCTTTCTTTCCGTGACACCATTTTGATGAGGTGTATACATTGTTGTAAACTACTTGTGAATTCCATGCTCCCTGCAAAAAACATAGGAAGTCATTTGTGATATATTGGCCACCTCTATCAGTCCTCAACACTTTGATGTAGTGTCCACTTTGCTTCTCAACAAGAACTTTTTAGTGGTGGAAGCGCTCAAAGAATTCACTTTTATGTTTTAGGAAGTAGACCCATGTCTTCCTTGTGTAGTCATCTATGAAGGTAAAAATGTAATGGCTGCCACCAATTGATGGTGTTTGCATTGGTCCACATAAATCTGAGTTGACAATTTCCAAAGGCACTTTTTCCCTTATAGAATTTTATGCTAGAAATGATTCTCTATGTTGTTTGCCCAATATGCATCCTTCACATAGGCTATTTGGTTTTTCTATGAGTGGAAATACCTACACCATACCTTTCCTATGCAACAAATTCAAACCTCCAAAGTTGAGATGACCAAATCTCAAATTCCATAACCAATTTTCATCTTTAATTTATGCTTGAAATTTTTCTTGTGTGACAACTGCTACATCTTTCATCCTTTTGTGAATTCATTGATAGTTGTGCTTGATCATCTTCTTCCTTCAAATATGATCTTAGTTTGAGAGGAAACATTCTATTTTTTGTCATATGAAATTTTGCAATCAATTGTATACTTGGAGGCTTATCCAAAATTGTGCACACATCATTCTTGAAAAATACATTATAGCCCTTTTTCATGAGATGTCCAATGCTTATGAGTTTATGTTTCAAATAGGGGACAAAGTAAACATCTGACATGAGCTTGTTCTCTCCCTTATTTGTTAGAATGTCTACTCTTCCTTTTCCCATTACAGAGACCTTGCTATCAGTCACTAATTCCCCTTCGGATTTTACAGTAATCTAAATTGGAAAAAATTTCTATGTTTCCAGTCATGTGGTTGCTACACCATGAATCTAAGAACCATAAATCTCCTTGTTTTTCTTGTGCTACATTACAAGCTAAGAACATTCTATCATAGTTCTGATTTTCCTTTATGAAATTTTCACTTGGTTTGTTACTTGTGTCATATTTCTTCTTTCTACACTCATTTGCATAATGACCATAATTCTTACAATAATGACATTGAACTTGAGATTTATCATACCTTTGGCCTTGTGCTTGATTCTGGCTTGAACCTTGACTTGGAATTTGATTGTTGCCCCTTCCACTTGAGTGTGAAGGGCTGCTTATTCCAGCTCTGTGTGGGGTTCTTCCTCTTCCTCTATAATTTGATCTTCCTTGGCCTCTACCTTGACCAAATGAAACTTGTGTCTTTAAGGCATGTTCCAATGATGAGCTTGTTTTTATGTTAAACCTATGATCGTCCATTAAAAATTGTGAGAGATCCTTTATCTCTTCTATGGCTACAACTATGGCATCAAATCTTGCTGGTAGACTTCTTAAGACTTTCTCAACTATTCTAATTTCCTCAAGTGTCTCACCATGAGACCTGATTTGAGTAACCAACCTAATTACATGTGTAGAAAATGAGTCTACATTCTCAGACTCTTTCATACAAATTTTCTCGAAATCTCTTCTCAGCATTTATAGTTTTGATAACTTCACCTTTTCCATGCCTTGGTAGGTTGTTTGGAGGGTATCCCATGCTTTCTTGGACGTCGTTGATGCTGCAATCCTTGGAAAAATACTTTCATAAACTGCCTGAAAAATATAGAAGAAGGCTTTAGAGTCCTTATTCTTATTGTCCCTCAAAAAGTCTCTTTTTTCTTGTGTCAAAGAATTGTATGCTAGTGCATCTTGTGGTTCTTGGAAACCATTCTCCACCAACTCTCAAATGTCTTGTGAGGAAAACAGAGCCTTTATTGTTATAGCCCAATAATCCTAATTTTTTCCATTAAACTGTGGTATTTGTGGATTATTCAAGCTTGTGCTTGTTGCACCCATTTTTACCATGTAAACATTTTCTCATTGTGTGAAAACTTTCTCACTACTGGAGAATATGCTACAAAAAATTTTAGAACTCCATTTTTTTTAACTCCGTAGTAAAACCACTGCCTTTTACTTATATTTTAAAACTTTTGTGATACCATGTTAAAATTTTTAAACATAGAGGAAATTATTTTCCTCAACACAGAGTTCACACAGAGCCAGAAATGTGTTAAACTAGAGGATTCAGTTGCGGAAATTGAATCATATGAATCCTCTTTTCAATACAAAGTGATAGGGATTAAAACAAAAATGTTGACTTGGAAACTATAATGGAGAGAATAAATCAAACAACATAGTCTAAAACATAGCAAGAAGTATACTAAAAATAGAGTGTTGTGGTTGCGGTAAGAAGTATACGTTAAATCAAATAATTTTACTCACAATGAATGTAAAAATAGAGTATGACCCCACTGTCAAGTATGTCACGTGCTCAACAAAATAATAAATTTTATTTTTGCTAATGTCGGCCAAAGCATTAACCTAATATTTAATTTTATATAACTTGAATATTTAGATTATATATAACTTTTTAAACTTATTAATGGGTTGAGATTATATAATTTGAATGGATAGTAAATTATCTCAACCATTTAATAATTTTTTTATTATATATGTGAATTTGAATGGATTATAAATTTACCTTTAACAAAAAAAAATTTACCACATTGAATTTCCAAATTAAGTAAAATTTTAAACATCTTTACTCTTTTCTAAAGTCAATACCATTTCCTAAATCAAAGGAAAAGAGTTAATTCAACAAAAATAATCAAAATCCAAAACCTTTTAATATTTCTTTTAATTAAATATTTGTAAAATAAATCTTTAAAAGAAAACCCATGTTCTATGGATAAAATAAAATCTTTAAAGATATAAATATTTCCCCATCAAAATTGCAATATTTTAGAATATAAATAGATAAAAATCTAAATAAACCCGAAGTATGGTAAATAAATAAAACCTATTTTTATACTTACTCCAGAGCTATGGTAAATAAATAAAAATATACAAAAACTAGATGTATGGTAAATAAATAAAAACTTCTTTTTATATTTACTCCATAAACCTTTTTATATTTAAATAAAATTCAAAAACAAGGTTTATTTAGATGAATCCTATGGGATGAATAGCATGGGACAAATTAATATTGATACCATAGGCTAAATACCATGTGCTAAATACCATATTTATAAAAGAAGTATGGTAAATAAATAAATATAAAAAGGCATAAAGAGGTATGATAAATAAGTAAATATAAAATAGGTATAAAGAGCTATGGTAAATAAATAAATACCAGCCTAGATCCATATCAAGCACCCACAAGGATCAAATCTCTCGAAGTGCAAACCTCTTTTTTGAATGCAAAACTTGAGGAAAGGTTTGCACCTCGAGAGATTTGATCCCTCTGGGCGCTTGATAGATCCAGAGTTAAGATGGATCTAGGTTGGTCACTAAAACAACTATTCTTACTAAGATTTACATTCACTGGGGTTGCTGATTAACACCTATTGTTTTCACTCGGGCACCAAAATTAGCTCCACTATTTTCTCCCCTTGTCTTTCCATATTTATTCGACCAATTACATTCCACTAATATATGTAAAATAAAAACATATATACACAGTATGGGTGAGGTTGCATGAATTGCGTACTCTTTTAATAACCATTCTTTAAATTTTTATTCGACTTTAAATTAATTTAATGTACTCTACTAAAAACTTGTTCTTCTCTACAAACTCAATCTGTAACGTGAAAAAAATTCATTAAGTTGTTGCTAATGTTTCAATTGAAGGCTCCCCAATGATATGAATGAAGAGAAATGGACATGTCTGAAAGGGCACATGAACTGGTTGATGTTCTGTTTCCTCGCCTTGGGACACTGTAACGCTCTAAGTATATTTGTATTGCTAGTTGATGTTTGTTTTTCCGTTTCCTCACCTTGGGATACTGTAACCCTCCAAGTATATTTGTATTGCTAGTTGATTCTTGGTGGTTTGTTATTGGGATATTGGGCCAGTTAATGTGTGAGGTTGTGTATGCTTATTTTTAAGATAATGTGTTTAGTTTTTAGATAATATATTTACTTAAATTAAAAAATAGGTATATATAGCCAGCTCATTTACTATCCAATGGCATGCGAGAGCTTCACTATGACAGTTTCATTTAAGTTAACTAGTGTTAACTAGTTAAATACAATTTGTTTAATTTTCTTTTATCTGGCAAGAAAAACTTAAATCATTACTATTGATAAAACAAATTATTTTGCTGAAATTATTAAATTAGGAGGAATTAAATAATGGAAAGAAAATATTTTAATCTGATGGTAAATTTTTTTCCAAGAATAGGAGGTGGTTGGGGACAGTTGGAAAGACAGTTACCTACTCCTCTGAGGATAAAGCTGAATCCCAGGGGAGGAGTAGGGGTTCTGTGCAATTGGTAAAGGGGAGTATTTTCTAGAGCTGGTTATGATCAGTGGAAAATAACTCATAGTAACCCTTGTAAAGCCAGATTTTCTGAGTTGACTGGATTGGCCATCCAGAGGTCATAGTAGAAAGAAAACTCATTCCACTGTTAACCCGGGACACCGTCCAGATTCTAGAGCTAGGGGGCAAGTGGAGGACATACTAGCCTCCCTTGATGGTTGGGAGGACCACAGCTTGGAAGAATAAGTTCCAGATAAGTATAAATACTTTGAGTATGTTGTGCTATTGTCTTAATAGGGAAGTTTTAGACTGTTTTATATTACTGATATTAATGCAACAGTAGAGGATTGAATATTGAACTTCTGTTAAATGGTAGAATTGTATTTTCTGTGTAAAGGAAAAGAAGGTACTGCTGTCGAAAAATATATATATCATGTTTGGACAACAGTATGTATATATATAGACCCTATAAAGAACACGGTGTAATTCTTTTGCAAACTACAAGAAAGTAAATAGAATTTTCCATTGCAGCTATAAACATATTGTATGCACAGATACAGTTATGAACACAATAGGAACGCAAACTATGATTATGTTAATATAAAACTGAAGATAATGCATACTCTAACATGTATACAGAAATTTTTAATGAATGAATAATGTAGCATCCTGGAAAACAAGAAAATTAGAAATTGAGGTCTGGGGTTTGGGGTGAAACCCTACCCTAGACCAACTGTTCTTTATAACCCATTTTCTATACTCAGAATTTACCATGGTGGTCTGGTCATCGATTAACTCTACTGAAGAGGTTTATGAGCGAAGTAAACAAAAGATCGACAAAGGATTGGTTAACAGTATAAATTTTATTACAGAGTAAAAAACAAGAAGACATACGAAAATTCCACAGGAACTCTCGTCTCTGTATCAGACATCGAGTAAAGATTCTTTAGTAACTGATAAAGATAAAATGAGAAATACCCTTTAAGAAGTAAATAAACATAAGCAAGATTTCCTCTAAAATCAGAACATATGCTTAAAAAAAAATGTACTCATGCAGAGGATAAAGACCATTACTGTTAATATTTTGCAGGAGAAACCAAAACAATTACATATCGGCCGGATTTACAAAAGCATTGTAGAAAGAAAAACGAGAACCAAACTAAACATGTAATATATATTAACTCTACAATCAATGGAAATGTACTTGAGATCATAACAGAGCTGTTAAATGAAAATACATTTCCCTTTTTATAAATCTTGGAATAGGTTTGAGGGTTAAACCCTTCATAAACGTTTCCGAATAAAGTTCAGACCGTATCAAATATAAAAAGAACTAATAAATACAGAGTCTTTGGACTCCTAACATTCCTTATCAGATAAAACTAATGAAAGGAAATAAATGACCCAACAAAGGCATTTGGAAAGGTATGAGACCGAAACACTAGGGTTTCGGTTCCCTTTGTAAACCATGGTACCTGTATAATAATGTGTTGTGAGGAAATAATTCAAGGAGCTTGATAAATGCAAGCGCATTTGTATAGTAAATGACAAATGTTAATATTGCAATGAACCTGCAATAGTTAATACAAAACCAAACTATGAGATAAGGGGTAGCGTGCAAGAACTTATCCAGATAACGAGGACTAAAAACCCTCATTGAATGAAAAAGACGGTAAAAAAATGTTAACCTGAAAGCTAATGAAGGATTCACGACTTCCAGGCTTGGAAAGCATAAAAAGGAAAAGTAGTATTAATCCTATCAGAAAAATAAGTTACTTAAGATAAATAATGTACAACAGAGACTGTAGATAATTTCATCTTTGAGATCCTTAAAGGAAAGCATTTAGAAAATCTTCGGTAGGATCCGAGTAACATTATATTCAGATGTGCAAGTTACGAAATCAACCGTGGCCTTACGTGAAAATATTTCTTCAGCAAGTATTTGCCACAGGGTATCAGCACTTGAACCTTTGCAGCTGGGAACGAACATAGTTTTGAACTCTGCAGTCTAACCTGACAAGAATCTTAACATTCAGCGACGGAAAATGATTCGAGCCATGTTCAGAAAACTCCACTAGGAGAGCCAGGAAAATTCCGGTAGATTTTATGAAGAACAGCGGTGGAGAAACCATAGGGTTTCGGCGATATAGAGCTCGATTTGTAACTCCCACCCTACCAAAATGTTGTGTGTGCTAGTAGATCCGAATTGATGAGCATCGATAGAGCCTTGCAGCAAATCCCGAGGATAATCTCAAGGGACATGGCAGTTGTCCATGCAACGTTAATGCATAGTACAGTTGGGTCAAGTGGAGTTGACAACCAACTTCGTAAGATTTAAATGTCCGTTGCTAGGTGGATCTCCACCAACCCAAGAACAAGCAAATAGTATTGGATTTATGCGTATAGGAATAACATTTCAAATGATCCGTATGTAATACAATTGGAGTAAAATGAATATAATCGTGCGCCAATAAATAAGATAGACATAGTTTATGGTTGATAAATTTATCTTATAGTATGATATAGAGATATGAACCATAAGTCTACCACTATTGTGTAGTGAATAAATCGAAATACACAATAATGAATGGTATATATTGTATACATGGAGAAATCTTCTTACTATTACCTTTAATATTTACCATAGTCAAAATTAATAGAACTCAGATCCAGTTGCATCGATTGGTTAAATAGCATTGTTATATGTATTGAATAGTGTGGTGCAAATGAATTATGTTTATATTGATAAAGGTAAGTAAAATTTTTTTTATGGTAGTAAATATTTAAGGATGAAGGTTACAAGTGCTATCAGAGCAGGTTGCAATGCTGGGACCCTAAGGGTCTACTAACAGTGAAGCTGTGTATGTGAATAGTGCACATAGAGAGAGAGAGAGAGAGAGAGAGAGAACGAGTGATAATGAGAAGAGTTGTAGCATCAAAATCGCAACCAGAGGAAACTCAAGCACCAACAGTCATGAATCCAGAAATGTGGGTTCAATTAAGTGTAGAACAACATCAAAAGACCAGTCAGTTACTTGAAGAACAACAGCATCAAACTGGTTTTTTGTTGAACACGGTGCAACAATTACAAGAAGAAATGCTAAGAGTCAGGAAGGATAATGAGCGACTGTTAGAAGACCAGGAGAAAATTTTAAAAAGTTTATCTGACAAACAGAATCAGGAGTTGGATCATCCAAGTGCTAAAAGAGGCTTACCAGTAGATGAAGATCAAAAAACAAGAAATAACATGACAGATAGAGTTGAAAAGAGTCCCTCCCAGAGAAGTAAAAATAAGAATTACAATGAGGAAGAGTCGGGCAATCTTTCCTATCAACAAGATATTAAGAGACAGAAAGTAGAACAGTAGGGAGAATTCCACAAAATTAAGCCACCAACGTTTGATGGTGAGGCAGAGGAGGTGGCCAAAGCATGGTTAATTAATATAAATAAGTATTTTCAGGTATATGAATATAGCAGCAATCTGAAGGCCAGATTGGCTATATACCAGTTACAAAGGCCACCCTGTGGTGGGAAGAAGTGAAAAATGTACGCAACATAGATGAACAGGATATTACTTGGGAATTTTTTTAGTAGTAATTTAAAGACAAGTACTTAACATAATTTTTTTATGATGACAAAGCTAAGGAATTTCATGATCTTCGGTTGGGACAAATGACCATGGATGATTACGTCACTAAATTTACTTCCCTGTTACGTTGCGTTCCCTATCTCCGAGAAGAAAAGGCCAAAGTGTAAAGGTTTTTACGTAGCTTACCTACTCATATGAAAGAGAAAATATAATTTGTTAATCCTCAGACCATGGATGAAGCCATTTGTAAAGAACAAATGTGTTATCAGCAGTCCAAGGCCAAGGGTGAAGGAGGAAAAAACTGGCAGCCCAAGAAAAGTCTAAAAAATAATTCCAATCTTAAAAGCAGTAAGAGTGGAAACTTTAAAGGCGCAGCACAAACTTCTATCAGTAAAAAATTTGGTAGGTGTTAGCTCTCCGTAATTCCAGTAGATTGGTGAGACTAAAACTGCGGAGAGGACATTGGAACCACTTTGGGATTCTAGGATCTAGCCCTCCTGAATCCAGAGAGGGATCTCTGTTATAAGTGCAAATATTGATTTATCTTTTAAGGCTTTTGGGTATGATATTAGGCTAGTTATTAAGAGCAAGGGTTTCTGTTTGGTTTTGGATGGTTGAGCATGATTTTTAGTTGAGTGGAAAGTCCTAAGATGCAAGAGTTTCAAAGGGGTGAAGATGCAAGCAATCAGAACAAGCTTTGGCTGATAGAATAGATATGACACTGGTTTTTAGTCCATTGGGCAATGGAGTCATAAAAGGGTTTAATTGTGCAACAATTTCAAGAGTGATCCAAGAGGCAAGTCATATATATCAAAATATATTTTAGATTAAATGGTGGAATGGAACAATAAAAGTGTTGAAGGGGTGGAAAAAGACAATAATTTCAACTAGGATTTATCAGTCTTTCCAAACAAGAAAAGCCTTTTAAGTAATTGTTTTAAACCAATCAAAGGACAGGGCTAACCATAAACTTCTTTGGACAAGCTTGTATTGAAGCTAACTTATCAGACAGACAATCCAGAAATCCACATAATTACTTTTAGAAGGGATGAAAACAGATAAGAAAAACAAAGTGCAGCCTAAGATCAGACAAGATACTTTTAAATCTAAACTGCTTTCAGCATAAACAATGTTACCGATGAAATAGGTAACCTCAATGTTACCTACTTTTTGAAGTATCAAGAAAAACACCTGATTTTGAAAAACTGGCGATGCAGAATCAAGAAAAAAAATTTTGAGCATGTTTTTGGTACTTTAATTTTTTTCATTTTGTTTTTTTTTAATTAATTTTTTTTTTAAGTGGTGTTTTTTATGTCGATTTAGAATAGTGGTGGTGTATCATCACCAACATTTTTTTTTAGGATTGATTTTGACACTATAAATTTTCTAATGTCTTCTTCTTCTGTGAGATGTTTATTTTTAAATGCATTTATGTACTTGTGTTTTAAAAATAAAAATAATATTTTTTTTTAAATAAAAACTTGTAATGGTATCTTCATTTTTTCACATACATAAAATATGGAAAAAGGGTCAATATTCTTAAGTTTATATTTTCTACATGTTTATGTATTGCTAAATAATTTTTCAATGCACATCAAAAAAATTGTCGCTAAAAAACCAATATTTTGAACCATATGACAAAAAAATACAATTTTTCAATATAAATACAATGCAAAAAATACACTTTTACAGAGTTTTTGTTGAAAAAAACATGTTAAATAAACTATTTTTTTTGGGAGAATCTTAACAAAAAAACTTAAGAAAATAACATTTTTATTGAATTTTATGTCAAAAAATAATAGCAATCACATGTTTTTTGCAAAAAAAGAGGGTTGTTCTCATAAAATATCAAAGTCTAAACATTACAAGTAAAACTGATTAATAATTCTAAAAAATAAGCTTTGTTTGCAAGCATAACTTAAACATCATCAACAATATCAACTAATACATCTTCAACATCATCTAGAACAACATTGATGGCTTCTTTCACAACATTTTCTTCTTCATTTTGATCATCGTCGTCTTCTAATGGATCTTTCATGTCAGCAAATCTTCTAAAGTGTCCCTTTCCAATCATTCCATATAATGGTGGTTGAGGTTCCTTTGCATTTTTTTCCACACGTGATTCATTAAAATCTCCTTTCCTCAAACCAACTTCTTGCTTTGCATCTGGAAGGAATTTAAAAACGTTAATTCTTTGTTTAATAAATTTGCATTGAACTGGGTCTTTCTCAATGGCAATGCAATTTCTTCCTTTTAGTAGGCAACATGCTAGTGTTGTACCTAATCATCAAGCACAAAAAAATAAGTAAGAAAATTAGTATGGAGACATAAAAAGTAAAAAAGACAATATTTAAATTTAAATTTGTATATTAAAACTTACCTGAACCTGAGAATAAATCCAAAACCCATTCTCCCTCATTTGAACATAGATCTATAAGATAGTTAATCAATGTTTGTGGTTTTTGATAAATGTTAACTATATCTCCTTTTGCATCTTTATCCTCATATGTTAGTTTTCTTACCACTGCATCATAAACCAATACTTGACTATGACTCTTCCCATCTACTTGATTCATAATAATATGCTTATAGCTATCGTCTTTTGTCCAACATTCAACATGGATGAACTCACAATCATTTATAATAGGCTGATCTTCGGAAGAAACAATATTTGACTTTTGCCTGTAACATAACATAGTAAAAGTTCAATTAAATTTTACATGAATAAAATAATTTAGTAGGAATCAAACATACAATTTCAAAATCTTACCATGTAAGTTGCATGAAATGAAATGTGTGTCTGAATGAAATGTCACAAATCGCCAAAGTGGTGATGTTGTCACTTATTGAAAACCCGTAACCACTTTAATAAAAGCTTGATAAGCATATGGTTCTCTATCATATTCAATGTCTGGGAAATTGAAACCATGAGGAATATCTGCAATAACTAGGCCATATTCCCTTTTAGGTGTTAGTGATGCAATGTCTTCACAGTCACCTTGTATTATTTGATATTGGACACTGTCGAGCCCATTCCAAATGTAATGATTAAGAGTAGGATCTAGTTCAACATTCATAATACGTTTCCTTCTCATGTTCTCCATCTTAATTTTTTCAATAAAGCTTTTGAAAGTATCTAGTACTCCATTTCCATCCTTCTTCGACATCTTTAATGACATAAAAATATATATATAGATATGTATAAGTAATAAAATAAAAATAGTTAAAATATGAATAAAATAAATTTATAAATCAACATACCTTATTGAATGCAATATAAAACTCTTTTAGTGTTGATGTAGAACTTGCTTCTGGGTAGTTGCGTACAACATCATCCCAAATGTCTTCATTCAACATTTTAACCATGTGTTCTTGTATTTTCATAAAAAAATTCTGACTCAATAAATCAAGTTAAAATTGTTAATATATTGACATGTATAACAAATTCTACCAACATCATTATGTTTTATATAAAAGAAAATTATAATGAAAGAAATAATTCAAGAAACTTACTTTTGAAATTCTGCACACATTTCTTCCATTGATAATTCACCCGACTTCACATAGGCTAATACTGATTTGACTAATTTATCATCCTTCACACCTTGCATTGTTCTCCAACGTGTAATAGTCATATCCTTTGGAAGCTGCTTCATTTCAGGACCCCCCTTACTGTTGGTATATATTATGGGTTTACTCTTTCTAACCTTATGATTGTTTATGGAAATATTCTCCCACCGATCAAAAATCTCATCAATCAAATCCCATACCTCCCCAGTTCTAAATGCCAACTGAAAAATGTTATCTGTGCCTCTGAAGATATTTGTATTCAATTTTCCATCTTTTGCTTTTTTTTCATCAATTTGATAACCTGTTTCCATTAAACATTCCTTTCGAAATGCTACACTAACTTGTGTCTTATCCCCACGACATTTTTCTATGAATTTATTATGAATAAATCCGACCCTTTGGATGAAAGTCATTTTCATTCTGTACTCATTATCTGCATTATGATCCCATATCAATAACTTTGAGTCCATTTCTGTTAAGCCAGCGTAAATGATGCATTTTCACTGTTTGAAAAAGATATTTATTGGGATATTCTGCAATCAATTGTCTCTTAGCCTCTATTGAATGGTTCCCTCCAATTACATAATATTTATAATCAAAACATTTTGTCTTGTCAAATGCTTGTTTGTTGGGAACCTGACATGGATCGACAAGAACCACATAATCCACCACATGCGCATATGGATTGAACCTAAACAATGTTTTCAGATTATGTACATGTAGGTGATGAGCCTTTCTAATTTGATATTGAGATTGTCCTTCATCTGGGCCATAAAATTGGTTAACATTAAGCTCACATGTTTGGCCACCAAGAATTAATTTATTCTTCCTCAACTCTTGTCGAATAGCTTTTTGTTTTGTTTTAATAATGTCATCCTCTAACTCAGCACCTGGTGTTATGATTTCTCTGCTTTCGTAAGAGCTTTCAATTTGTTCTTCACTGCTGTTCATGACCTTTACAGGTTCACCAATATTTGATTTCCTAATCTTATTGGATAACATATCAGTTTTTTTATAAACAAGCTCTCCTTCATGAGGCACAAAAGAGACATCTTTGGAAATTTTTCTTTTTGGTGTCTGATCTGTTTTCTCCTTTTGCACAATAGTTCTCATCTCCTCCTCACTAATTCTATCATAATTTTATGTTTCATGTTCGACACCTTCAAAAGAAACATGTTTAAGTTTACTAGATTGACCCACCTTAGTGACTCTTTGTTGATCCCCTCTTTGTACTGTTGCAGTGTCACGAGCTATTGCTCTTTGCTTCAATCTCCTTTCCTCTATTTTGTCTTTGTGGAAAGTTTTGATCACATCCATAACATTTGGCACCAACATATAAATACCATCAAACATGTTTGAAAGACTCGGAACAAAATCCTATGAAACAAAATAAAACATGTCAATGATCAATAATTTATAAAAAATTGAATCATCCTTACAATAATGCATAGAGGAAATAAAAATAAGCATACTTTCAATGTTATTTGCAATGTTGCTTGCTATTTCTTCAAAAAATTTTGAATTTATTTCATCTGTGTCATACTTGACGATTGATAGATGATATCTAACCTTCTCACTTTTCTAAGCCTTCCTTGTAAGAACATAAATAGTGTTTGTATTTGGCACCATACATATGTCTCGTACACTGCCCATCACATCATATTGCTCATTTAATTCAATCATACCACAAATCAGATAGATGTGTATATCAGCCTTTGTTTCACTGCCTTCAAGATACCATGAGAAATCGGTTTTATCTATTTCCTCGACGTTCTTCCAATCAGAAATAAGATTTAATGAACCTGGTGCCCCACTTGCTTGACTTTTATTAGTGTGTGCAACAATATCCTTATTGCGTCAAACAATGTCCATAGTGCGTCCAGCTGCAACTTTAGATTTGGGAGTTGTATCCATAGTGCGTCGAGCTGCAGCTGTAGATTTGGGAGCTGCTGCCGTAGATTTGGGAGCTGCTGCCCTAGGTGCAGAAACATTCACAGAAATATTTTTTGATGCCATTTTCCTGATATATATATATATATATATATATATTAGTTAATGGAAAAATATTGCAGATAAAATAAATTTAATAAACAAAATTTATTTCTAAAACTAAATAGTTTGAAATTAAAGCTGTAAAATTAACTATAAAAATTTTCATTTAAAAACAAAATATTATAAATCATATGTATATATATCTATATAATATGTTTTGAATACATTTTATAAAAAATTTAAAAATGTGTTTAAATTGTATAAAATAATTAAAAAAAAATAAACTAGTATTTTCAAACTTCAGTTTTTGTTTAATATTTAAAAAAAAAACAAAAAAGTTACTAACTATTTATAACAAATGTTATAATATTATATATATTTTTTATTTTTTTAATTGTATTGTTATATAGTTTTTTTTAATTAATTTATTATATTGTTATATTAAAACAAATGTTTTTTTTTTAATTTATTATATTGTATTTTTTTTTTAATTATATAATGTTTAAAAACAAAACATAAATGTTGTTTAATGATTTTTTTTTTTTCATATATATATATATTTTTGTTATATTTTGATATTTTTAACAATTATTATTTAACAATGTTTTTATTATATTATATAACAATTTTTTTATTTATTTTTATATATAACAATGTTTCTATAAACTTTTAATTGCTTTATTAAAACAAATTATTAAAAAAAAAAAAAATTAAGAAAAAAAAATAAAAAAAAAATCAAAATTATAAAATGTTTTGTTAAAACAAATTCTTAAAAAAAAAAATTTAAAAATTTAAAAAACAAAATTAAAAAATTAAAAAAAAAACCAAAATTAAAAAAAAAAAAAAATGTTAAAAAAAAATTAAAAAAAACAATTTAAAAAACAAAATTTTAAAATTTTAAAAAATAAAATAAAATTTTAAAAAATAAAAAAAAAAATTAAAAAAAAATTTAAAAATGAATCGTAGCCGTTGGGCAGCACGCGGCCCGCCCGTTGGGCACCGGGGGCCGGCCGGGCAGCGCCATGGGGGTGGCCCAGCCCGCCTCTCGGCTCCCCCCCGGTCAAGTGCCGATTCCAGGAATCGGCCCTTGGCCGAGGGGGAGCCGGGAGGCAGGCTGGGCCGCCTCCATGGCACCACCCGACTGGCCCCCGACGCCCAACGGGCGCGCCTGCTTAGCATGGCCCGCCCACCCGGCCACCGGCGCCCAACAGGCAGATCGCGCGCTGTATCAATGTTAAATAATATTAATATATAATGTTTTTTTATATTTATAATGTTTTAATAATATAAATATAATTATTAAAACATTATTTATTAATAAAAAAATGTTAAAAATATCAAAATATAACAAATAAAAAAAAAAAAAACAATTTATTAAATCACTATAATGTTTAGTTTTTAAATATCATATAATTAAAAAAAAAAACCTATATCACAATACAATTAAAAAAGATATATATATGAGATATATAACAAAACAATAATGAAAAAAATTAAAGATTTAAAATTAAAAAGAATAAAACAAAGATTTAAAATTAAAAAAATAAAATAGAATAGAATATAAAATAAAAAAATTCTCAAATAAAAAAAAATTAAATAATGAAATCACTGATATATTTATGATAAAAAAAAACAAAAAACAAATAAAAAATGTTATAATACTACTTTTTTTTTTATGTGCATGGTCGTTTTATGGATTTTTTCTGTCTAAATGAACCTATAAGTCTTAAAAAAAGAAAAAAAATCTAAATTTTTGTTCTTAAAACCCTAAAAAATTTAATTTTTTTTGCATTTTCTTCACTAAAAAAATATTAAAAAATCAAGGTTTTTGAACCTAAAAACCTTAAAAAGGTAGTTTTTGGACACAAAAAAACTATAGAAAAACATATTTTCCCCAAAATCGTCTTTAAATTGACAGAATAGAAGGAAAACTAACCTTTGAAATGCAAAAAGCTGCTGTCACCAATGCCAACACAACGCCTCCACAAAATTACGAATAGCAACACAATGCCTCCAATGCCAATGCAATGCCTTCACGAAGTTACCAATGCCAATGCAACACCTCCACAAAATTACCAATAGCGACACAACGCTTCCAATGCCAATGCAATGCCTCCACGAAGTTACCAATGCCAACGCAACACCTCGAGAAATTTGCTCTAACAAATACCAGAAAACTTGATGTGATGTGATGAATAGAAATAATCATTCATTTTAAATAGCGTATATTGTCTGATTGGTTTTACTCTTTAACGAATGTGGGATTAAAATTTCAAATTTAAAATATTTACATTTAATTTATTGTAGTTCATACTATAGTTAAACTACTTATTATTTGCATGTAGTTATCATAATTAATATTTTATTTAATATTTACATGTACTGAATGTTGAATAATTCAAATATAATTTCAGATTAAAAATTAAAATATGAAATACTTACATGTAGTTAATTATATTTAATATTATAGATAAAATAGTTAATATTTGCATTTAGTTATCATAGTTAATATTTACATGTAATCAATGTTTAAAATCATGGGATTAAATTTTAAAATCTAAAATATGTACATGTAAGTAATTATAGTTTAAATAGTTAATACTTACATGTTGTTATTTTTGTAAATATTTACATGTAGTCAATCTTATACCATTCAAATAAGAAAATTATTTTAGTTTCGAAGACATGCATGAAAGGAATATTTTGTGGATATTTTGAATAGAAAGTATAGTGAAATATTTGAAGACCAACAGTTTATTAATAAATTTTGAAATATATTTTAGATGAATATAACGTAACATTAAAATTTAAAATTTAAAATATTTACATGCAGTCATTATAGTTAAAATAGTTAATATTTGCATGTAGGTATTATAGTAATATTATAGTTAATACTTACATCTAGTCAATGTTAAATCATTCAAATAAAAACATTATTTTAGTTTGGAAGGCATCCATGATAGAAATATTTTGTGAATATTTTGAATATAGTAAAATATTTCAACATAAACAATTTATTAAAAAAAATGTTAAATACATTTTTTGATTTATATTTGTACCAAATATATGAAATGAAAATTTTGGAGGGAAAGTTTTTCGCGAAATTTTTTGGAGGGAAATTTTTTCGCGATTTTTTTTGGAGGGAAAATTTGGAGGGAAATTTTCAGTCTTTAAGCTATATATTGTAAGTGGGAGAGGAATTTGTATCATTCAACCTATTCTTTTTGAAAGCCATGGTTTCTTCTGATAGCGAAGTTTTTATTTCTAGAACATCAACATCTTCGTCACGCAACAACTCTATTCAGAGTGATGAATATAACGGGAGTTCGTTCACCATGAATAGAGAGTCAAAAAATCGACTTGGTCGTTATCCTAAAGATGATGAGAACAAAATTGATGAGGTGCAGCAAAATGAGATTTCTGTAAATCGAGCGCCAGTTATACCACTTACTCTTAATCCTAAGGATTATGAAAGCAACAGTGATGAAGGTCATGATGAAGAAATTCCAGAGTCAAAAGTTTCACTTCGTCCTAATCCCAAGGATTATGAGGACACCATTGATGAAGAGGGAGATGAAGAATATCCACTTCAACTTAATCCTAAGGATTATGTGAGAACAACAAATGAAGAGGGGAATGAAGAATCTGTAGAGTCAAAATATCCACTCTGTCCTAATCCTGAGGAGTATGCCAGCACCACTGATGAAAAGGGGGATGTAAAATTTTTAGAGTCAAAATATCAAATTTGTCCTAATCATAAGGATTATGCGAGCACCACTGATGAAGAGGGGAATGATAATGTTTCAGAGTCAAAACATCCACTTCATCTCAATCCTAAGGATTATGCTAGCACCACTGATGAAGAGGGGGACAAAAAAATTCCAGAGTCAAAATTTCCACTTTGTCTTAATCCTAAGGATTATGTCAGCACCACAGATGAAGAGGAGAATGAAGAATTTGCAAAGTCAAAATATGCACTTCGTCCTAATCCTAAGGATTATGTCAGCACCACTGAGGAAGAGGGGAATGAGGAATTTGCAGCGTCAAAATATCCACTTCGTCCTAATCCTAAGGATTATGCTAGCACCACTGATGAAGATGGGGATGAATTTCCAAAACTAAAATTTTCACTTCATCCTAATCATAACAATTATAGTTTAACCACTGATGAAGGGGGGGGATGAAGAATTTCCAATAAATATAGATTCAAGGCATTCACTTATTCCTAATCCTAAGGATTATGAGAGCTTCAGTGAGGAAGGGGAGGGGTAGGATGAAGAAATTCTAGTGAATACAAATTCAAAGCTTCCACTTATGCCTAATCCCAAGGATTATGACAGCACCACTGAGGAAGGGGAGGATGAAGAGTTTCTTGCAAATGATAATTTTAGAGGCACACATCTGAATATTGTATTTTCTCCAAGTGACCATTTCAAAGACACTCATGGTGATGAAGAATTGAATCCTCCCAGGGAATAATTTGAAAGCATGGGTCAAGATGGTGAAGAATTTCTTTTGAGTCAGGGTTACAAAAGTGCCGATGATTCTTGTGAATTGTTTTCTTCAACTGATGATGGTAAAGAAAATTTTCCACGCTGCAATGATGTTGATGAATTTCTTAACTATGTTGAGGATGATGATAGTGGGGATAATATTCTTTTTAATGGTGATAAAACTACTTTTACAAAGGATGATGGAATGATGAAGCCGTTGCAAGAAAATATTGCAACTAGGAGTAGGAGTAGACCTTTTCATATCAATCCAAAGCATTCCAGTTATACAAGGGCGAGGAAAAAATATCTCACGACAAAAATTTATGTCGTTCATTTGATTTCAAGTCAAAAATATGAATTTCAACTTTTCTTTGGAGAAAAGGAAAACATATATGTCAATGAATAAAAGCATGCAAAATTCATATTTAGTGGGTTGCATGCAATCTACACTAGCAGGTTATGATTATCATATTGGGAATGTATTGCTTTGCAAAAAGGCATTCAAAATGTTGTATTCAATTGGTAATTGTCGTTTGTCAAGAATCCATGATAGATTGGAAAAGGATCCCACATATTATTCAGAAGCACGTTATAAACGGGAGGTGGGGCCGTTTGCAAATACTGCTAAGACATGGATGAAAGACTTCTTTTCAAATCATGGAGAGTGTATGCCAAATAAAGACACAATACATATTCCAGATAATTTCTCGAGACGAGAAATATTCATGTTATATAAAGATTATGCAGAAGCTGTTGAAGGAATTGGTAATTTTATTACATATTCTTATTTTACAAGGATATGGAAAACTGAATTCAACAATATTCATATTCCTAAGAAGACAAGGATGGGGATTTGCAGTACATGTGCTTCTCTTAAAGCAAAAAGAGATAAATGTCAAGGGGTAGAAAGAGGTATGTGTTTAAAACATTGTTTTTTAAAATTTGATACTTATCAACAATGAAAATATATATATGTCAATGAATAAAAGCATGCAAAATTCATATTTAGTGGGTTGCATGCAATCTACACTAGCAGGTTATGATTATCATATTGGGAATGTATTGCTTTGCAGAAAGGTGTTCAAAATGTTGTATTCAATTGGTAATTGTCATTTGTCAAGAATCCAGGATAGATTGGAAAAGGATCCCACATATTATTCAGAAGCACATTATAAACGGGAGGTGGGGCCATTTGCAAATACTGCTAAGACATGGATGAAAGACTTCTTTTCAAATCATGGAGAGTGTATGCCAAATAAAGACACAATACATATTCCAGATAATTTCTCGAGACGAGAAATATTCATGTTATACAAAGATTATGCAGAAGCTGTTGAAGGAATTGGTAATTTTATTACATTTCTTATTTTACAAGGATATGGAAAACTGAATTCAACAATTTTCGTATTCCTAAGAAGACAAGGATGGGGATTTGCAGCACATGTGCTTCTCTTAAAGCAAAAAGAGATAAATGTCAAGGGGTGGAAAGAGGTATGTGTTCAAAACATTGTTTTTTAAAATTTGATACTTATCAACTATGAAAATATATTTATTCATATGTTTCTTTTATTTTATGTACAGATTCCGTTGTCAAAGAACTTCAAGACCATCGCAATCAGCAAACAAGTGAAAGAAAAAAGTTGTATAAACATCAAAAGAAGTGTTATGATCATCCAAATAAATATCTGGGATTGATAATTGATGGTATGGACCAAAAGAAAACACTTCTTCCACATTTTGTCCGCACGCCAAAAAAATTGCAGGAGGAAAATTTCATTCAGTTTCACTTGGTTGGTTGTATGGTATTTAATGAGAAGATGTTTCCAAGAGTTTTCTTCACAACTCCAAATATTCACAATGATGCAAATATGACCATAACTATAATCCATGATGTGGTTACGCATTGGTCTGGTATTCTTCCTGAATTTTTGTATTTACAATTAGACAACACAAGTTGTGAAAACAAAAATCAAGTTCTTTTTGGGTATCTAAACATGCTCGTTGAATTGGGGATTTTTAAAAAGATAAAGGTTGGTTTCCTTCTTGTTGGGCATACTCATGATCATATTGATCAAATGTTCAGTCGTTTTTCAGTAACATTGAGGAGGAAAGGTATTGGGAGCCTTCCATCATTAATTGAATGTATTAAGAAATCGTACATTCCAGAGCTTGTTTTTCATGTGTTGGAAGAAACTATTGACATGCGAAGGTTTATTTTTGGATCGCATGGTGAGGAGAAATGCATTGAACAACTTAACGACATTAGCTTCCAACATCAATTTCGTATCAAAAAAATTGATGGGATAACACTTATAGGGGGCAAGAAGTATTCAACTATTGAAGAATGGGGACCATCATCAGGTTTAGAATTTTTGAAGTTCATTCCAGAGCGTCCAATGTTTTCATCAAAGATATTGTTATTACAGTCAGTTTCCGAACTCCATAATGCACGAAGGAAAAAGAGAGACATAAATTATTCTGAATGTCTAGAGGAAATTAAAATATGTATTAGAGATACATATGAATACTTCGATGTTGCTGATTCAGTTTGGTGGGAGTCGTTTTTTAGTAATCAAAGTGATATGATTTCAAGTACCCACCCTGTCAATGGTGTCTACAAGCCAGAGATGGTAGTGGAAAAAAGAATTGGCAGAAAGAGAAAAATAAAGGGCACAAATATAAATCGTCGCCGCACAGATGTCTTAAAATTGGAGGATGTTGACATACTTGTGTATGACTTCAATTTGACAAAGAGAGGAACTCTTCGGTTGCAGACCATAAATATTTTGAAGAAATTGCTACCCGAACAATTACTATTGAAATGGGACTCTGCAGAATGTAGACGTATATCTACAAGACTTTTGAACTCTGAAATGGCGGGCATGCATGTTGACTCAAATGGAGCACTAGTTGATGAAAGAGAAGAATATGGATCATCTTCATCTGCATCGGGCCATTCATATGAAGATGTAGATTATGATGGTGTGCAAGAACCTATGGCTGATTTTGAATAGCTATCTAAGACACTTTTATGTAATTGATGTTTGCATGGTAACTTGAAATAAAATTTTTGACTTCCATCTCATTTTTCATGAAGTTCTGAGACATTTCTATGTTTGTTGGATTATATGTTTTAATTATTAAGAATTCATTTCTTTAGAATATCGACAATGTAACAATGAATTACAAAAATAATTTATGTTATATTCAATGTACCAATGTTGATATTTTAATTATAAGTAAAATAGAAAATAGAAACTAATGTTGAATTTTTAGATTATGCAGTGATATTACCATGATATTATGTATTTTTACCATTTGGTATAAGATACTTTTAAAAGTTTTAATAATTATATGTGTCATTGAAACAGAACAATTTGTTTTGATGCTTGAATTTTAGGTTTTGGTTGAAATTATATTTAAATTTGTCTTATGCTAAGATTTGAAAAAAGATAAGTTTTTATCCTTTAAAATTAATATTACTCTTACTTGTTTCTGTTCAATGATAATTTTTTCATTTACTTGTTCATTTTTTTAAATTGTTAAGTCTTATAATTTCTCCATAATTTCATTGTTCAAGTATGTTGAACACTTAATATTGAAAAACTTTAGATTTACAACTTGTCATTAAGGTTTTTATGCACTACCAAATTTTATCTTTAAGGTTATGGTTGACAATAATTACAATTTTGGGGTTGTTTAAAGTCAAGATATTTTATGTTTAACAACATGGATGAAAATGGTTTGAAATGATAAGCCCTTTAGACATGTATCTGTTTATCTTTAACATCATCTATCAAAAATGTTAGAAATTTACGATTTTAAAAAATGTCCTAATATGTTGTCTTTAATTCCATTGTTACAAGTGTCAAAATTATGACACAATATTTTTTTTGTTATTACAGCATCAACTGGTTTTGTTTTGAGGGTGTTTTTTCAATCCTTTTTTCAACAAAAAATTTTGTTTTTAGCATAATTTTATAAAATGTTGAAATTTGACCTTAAAAAAAAACCGAGTGCGTTCTGGAAGACACACTTTTTTTTGGGGGGGTGTTTTTTCATGTTTTTTGAGACTTTTTGGGCTAGAGTTCCCGTTTTGAGGTCAGGTTACCTATTTGATCGGTAACAGTGTTCATACTCTTAGGGAAACCTTTAGAACAACCTTTTGAGAAAGAACTAGAAGACAGGGAAAACCATAAACTTTTCTAGTCTAACTCTACTTAGCAGATAATGAAAATAACATTCAATAACTTCCTTTGAAGCTTTGCACATCAAGACAGGGACAAACCAACATTCCTTGATAATTTTTACACTTAACTTAAGTCATTCTTAAACACACATTTTGGAGGAAAACATGGAGATAAATATTATCAGTGAGAGCAAGGTACTTTTGACAGTAAGTCCTAACTCTATAGTTGCTATTCTTTATCAGAGAATAAGTGAAACAAAATGGCATACATGAAAGGAAAACAATAACATAGTAAGAAGTACTTCACCAATGATATAGACCAGGATCCCAAGAATCAGCTTTTATATTGATGTCAATCTAGTTACACACTTCAAGTCCAATGTTTCAGTTCAGTAATCATCTTCTCTTCTCAGCCTAGCTTATTTGATCACAAACAGAGCTTCAAAGCCTCTGAACACTATTTACATGTAGAAAGTTTCGAGCACAAGTATTATATCAAAGTCTAGCAACCAACCCTTTACAATGTGATCTTTAAGAAGATTTTATAGAAAAATGAGGAGGTGGGATGAGAGAAAAGATATATAGCCTCAATTAATATAGTTTAATGCTTCTCAGCTTTTGAGGGGCTCAATGAAGAATATTTCAGATATTTCCTCTGTATTAATGAGTTTTTATTAAGTGTTCGATCTTCTTAGCAGAGTTTGTTGACTTTTAGAATTCTTTGTTATCTTTGTAATAACTCTACTGACAGTTTTCAATAAGTTTCTTTGGTTGAATTAATTGTTCAGCTGTCTTTAGGAAAAATATCGTTGACTGAGGCAATAACTCTGCCTCCTTTGAATGCTTTGAGAGTGCAGGTGTCTTTTGACCATAGTTGAGGATTCAATTAGCCTCTGATGTGGCAGTGGAGGTTTCTCGAATTGAGAAATCTGATTGTCCTTCTTCAAAACACTGTTAATTTGTTTTAATTCTGTGTGTTAGGATTGATTAGGCCTAATATTTGTATTCTGGTCTTCAGACTATCTTCAATTGAGTGGATTAGGCTTTTGACAGTCAGTTTCAGGCCGTAATCGCTCAAAAATGTGTTAAAAATCTTTAATTCTTCATCTCTTCTGTGATTAGATCTTTTAACACTGATACTCTTTGCTTGATTAAGTTTTGCTGTGTCTTGTTGATGTGCAGGCATTACAAAGGTTTTATAATGGCGTTAGTTCTCATGAGGCACTGATGAAACATGATATGGAACCCTGCAGAGTGATCTTCTTCACAAATAAAGGCCTAGGGGATCATCATCCCCAGCCTTCAATTTTCTTTTAAAACAATTGAAAAAACCATTAAAACCTGCACAATAAAGAAAAAATAGAAAAAATCCTGCAGGGAAGGGTTCAGACTGCTTCATAAGTTTAGGTTTAGAGCGCAGCCGTTGGATGAAAGCATCCAATGGTGAGGATTTCCTGCAAACATCAAAAGGAGAGGCGGTTGGAGGGGTGAACGAAATATTAAGTCCAAGCCGTAGATTGGACTAGCCAATAGAGATCAATGGTGGAGATTTTAACGGAGCTCATTGCATCAGGGGATTTGTGATGGAGGGACAAAAGGATTTTAGCGATGTTATGGGAAAAAGGCCGATGCAATGGTGTGATCGGCATATCGCATCGGCGGGGGGGGGGGGGGAAGAAAACAAGGTTAATCAAAACGCCGATGAAAAAATCCTATGCGTTGAAAAGTGATGAGCGGAAAAGGTTACATGGTGCAACACCAAGAAACCAAACTTTAAGACTGAAATTAAGCGAAGAAAGGAATTTTAGTGTTAAACATAAAGTTTAGCGCTGGGATGAAATAAAAAGGAAAAATAGGTGAAAATGAATGAAATCGGAGCCTTTTGGTGGTGGGACCCGAAGGGCGGAGGGTGATCGGCGGGTTATATGAGGACCGTTGGATCGTGAATCAGATCAAGGAAAGAAAACAAATCGGGAATCGGCAATCAGAGGGAACAGGGTGTGGCACTTTAAAGATTTTCTGATGCATGATATGGTGATTACGCGCCAGCCATCGGATTTGGAAACAGATCGACGACCCACGGTTAATCGGAGTGTAATGTGAAGCAGGGACGGGTGCACAGTGGAAAAAGCGCTGACTGTTACATCTGAAGATATCAACGGCTCGGAACGAAGTGGAGGCCAATAGACCAAATAACCATCGCATCGGAGTTTTTTCAAAGAACAAAAGAAATGCGCTCGTTGAAAGTTCCGATTGTGATTAGCACTCGGGGCTTAGCGCCTGGTCCAGGGCGCGGGTTATATGGTGGGGGAGTGGTTTGAGGCTTGGCCAAAAGGGGCCCATCAGAATCAGAGAAAAAGGGAAGGAACCATTTAAATGCACCCATTGAACATTTGCGATGCGAGATTTCCGACGACCGTTGATCGGGGAGTAGATCAACAGTTGGTTTTCGTTAAAACAATGAACCAGTGGACTTAATGCAAAAGTCGGGTTTTACAAAATATAAAGGGAAAAAGGCTTTGGAAAGGCTTTTTAGCCTTTTAGCACCTGATTGCGGGGCTTTTGGGTTATATGAAAAGACGAAGGGATCGAGGGTTATAAATAAGAGGAGACAATCGCAATCAGAGAAAAAGGAAGGAAATAACAAAGGTTGGCATGCTTGTTCACGATGCGATTGACCGACAATTTTTTGATCGGTTTAGATCAACAGTTACTTTCCATCAAAACTTTGAACTATCGGACTTATTAAAATATAGTGGAAAGTAGGATTTTCCATCAAATATAAAGGAAAGTTTGCTTTCGGGAAGGGTTTTATATACAAAGACTCAATCGCAATCGGGGATTTTTGAAAGCAAGAGGTAACAAAAAACAATGGAATGCCCAATTGCGATTGCACGATCGGGCCCCAACTCTTGGTTTTTAACACCGGTTTTATGCGGAGATAAAGGGGCTAGGGGCTAGGGTCAAAAGCGATTAAGGCCTTAGCACAAAAAGGTCGTTTTTTATGATTTTTCAAGTATTTCAAAGGATTTTGAAAGATTCCGATAAGGTAAAAAAGGTGTTTTAAACCTTATCAAAGGGGTTTTCATGAAGGGAAGAAGGGAAATGAGGACAAATAGAGGAATTTCATGAGGAAAAAGGGGATAAAAATGAAGATTAATAATGACTGAAAAGGGGGGTAAAATGAAAGGGAAAAAATGGGTTTTTAGCAGTCTTTTTCTTCAGGAAAACAACAGATTTTTCAGTGTTTTAAGAGGGAAAAAACAGTGAAGATAATCAAAGGATAAGATGTATTCACAATATTTCAAGAACTAACAATTTGGCAATAAAATTATTTCTTGAAGGCTTAAAACATGATTTAGCCACCATTTGATATGACAAATTTTATAGGTGGCTAACAGTAGGAATCACCAAAGAACCAAATGGCTAGTGGAAGAAAAGCCCACAGAAACTTCTAGTAAGCTAGAGAAAGGAAAAATTACAAAACCTCCTTACAGTGTCGGGGCTGTGGGGAGGGTCATTATTCTAAAAACTATCCACAACGAACCAAAAATGAAACTATAACAAATCTGAAAGAAGCATCTACAGTGGGGGACGTGGCGCGTAGCATACCCTGCATTAATGTAGCCTTGGAGGACCGGCAGGCTGATTATCAGTCCACAATGATTGTATTATAAGGTACTTTACTAACTAAACCTGTTTCAATTTTGGTAGATCCTGGAGCAAGTTTCAGTTATGTAAGTCCCAAACTAGTGGAAATGTGCAATTTAAAAGAACATAAATTTAAAAATTCTTGATTAGTACAGCTAGCTACCGGGGCAAAACGAAAAGTAACTGCAAATATTCCGAATTGTACATTGGAAGTGGAAAAACAACAATTACAGGTAGACTTAAATATTTTACCATTGGGATCTTATGATGTGTTATTGTGTATGGATTGGTTACAGAGACACTGGACCTTAGTGGATTGTAAAGAAAATATCATTTACTATAGAATGCAAGATGGCATGCGAAAAGAGATTCAAGGAATTAAAATGTCAGTGCAATTACGTCCAATCATAGCATCTCAAATGGGTAAGTGTATCAGAAAAATATGCTCGCTGTATGCAATTCAAGTGGGGTACATAGATTCCAAGGAAAAGTCACGAATAATGGAGGATATCCCTATAGTATAGGAATTTCTAGATGTTTTTCCAGAAAACATTCCTGGTTTACTACCTAAGAGGGATATTGACTTCACCATAGAGTTGTTGCCAGGAGCCTCTCCGGTGTCAAGAGCTCCTTATAGAATGAGCGTGCTAGAACTAACTGAATTGAAAATGCAGCTACAAGAGCTGCTAGACAAAGGCTACATCTGTCCAAGTGTGTCTCCATGGGGAGCACCAGTCCTATTTGTAAAAAAGAAAGACGGAACCTTACGTATGTGTATGGATTACAGGCAGCTTAATAAGCTAACTGTTAAGAATAAATACCCCTTACCAAGAATCGATGATTTATTTGATCAGGTAAGAGGGGCTAAGGTGTTTTCTAAAATAGACTTAAGATTCGGATATCATCAAATTCGAATCAAAGATGAAGATATTTGTAAGACATCATTTCACACACGTTATGGGCACTATGAATTCGTGGTGTTACCCTTTGGGTTGATGAATGCACCAGCAACCTTTATGAGGTTGAAGCATGGCATATTCCACCCATTCTTGGATAAATTTGTACTTATTTTCATAGATGACATTATGATATATTCTAAAAGTGTGGAGGAACATAAAGAGCATTTGGGAATAGTTTTGGAGATGCTAAGAAAGCTTCAGATTTATGCTAAGTTCAGTAAATGCGATTTCTTTAAAACAAAAATCCAATATCTGGGACATGTTATATCAGCTGAAGGAATCGTTGTTGATCCAGAAAAGATCAAAACTATTATGGAATGGCGAGTACCCCAGAATGTGGCCGACATTAGATCGTTCATGGGATAAGCTAGTTATTATAGAAGATTTATAGAAGGATTTTCCAAAATTTCTTTTCCTATTACATCTTTGCATAAGAAGGGAAAGCTTTTCAAATGGAAAAATGAGTGTCAGAACAGCTTTGAAAAGCTGAAGAAACTTTTGACTACAACACCGGTTTTGAGGGTAGCTGACCCTGATAAAGATTACGAAGTTTGTACTGATGCAAGTAAAGAGGGTGTTGGAGCAATATTAACCTAGGAAGTCAAAGAGGTGGCATATGAGTCTAGAAAACTGAAGTACCATGAGAAGAAATATTCTACTTATGACTTGGAACTTACAGTTGTGGTACATGCTCTCCGGGTGTGGAGGCATTACCTGCTGGGTAAGAGGTTTGTACTTAAAATAGACTATAGTAGCTTGACCAATTATTTTAAGCAAGAAGATCTAAATTCCAGGCAAGCAAGATTGAATGCCTTTCTAATTGAATTTGATATGGACATTCAACACGTAAAGGGTAAGGAAAATCGAGTAGCAGATGGGTTGAGTAGAAAATTACGTGGCATTTGTGAATTATACTATAATCAGCTAGAAAGCCAAATTTTGGAACAGTTAAACGAAGAGGCACAAAAAGATCCGGAATGCCAATTCCTATGGCAACAAATGGAAGAGGATAAGAAGCAAGGCAAGACATCTGAGTATGGAAAGAATGAAGATCAGGTGCTGACATTCCGAGGCAGAATATATGTGCCTAATTGTATAACTCTAAAGGAGTTAATACTGAATGAATTCCATTGCAGCAATTATGCTGGACATCCGAGATATCAGAAAATGCTTACTGAAATAAGAAAAGTATATTATTGGTCGAGCATGCGTAAGAATATTGTTGAATATTTAAGAAAATGTCTGGAGTGTCCGCAGGTAAAGGTGGAGCACCAGCATCCTGCGAGACTATTGCAGCCCATACCCATACCTGAATGGAAGTGGGAGGTTATCTCCTTAGATTTCATCACAAGTCTACCGCGAACAAAAAGACAGAATGATTCAATCATGGTAGTGGTAGATAGATTAAGAAAATCCACACATTTTATACATGTACAGTCTATGTACAAGACAGTACAGATTGCTGATATATTTATGAAGGAAATTTTCAGGTTGCATGGTATACCAAAAACTGTGATTTGAGACTGGGATGTTAAGTTTACATCTGCATTTTGGAAAACTTTATTTTTAGGTCTGGGAACATAAATACACTTTAGCACCACCTATCACCCTCAGACTGATGGGAAAACGGAGCAGGTAAACCAAGTATTGGAAGACATGCTACGCATGTATGTGATGCAGCAGCCAACCAAGCGGGAGGATTATCTGCATCTTGTTGAGTTTGCTTATAACAACGGGTGTTAGGAATCTCTGAAAATGAGTCCCTTCGAGGCATTGTATGGTAGGCAATGTCATACACCTATAAACTAGAGCAGTCGTGAGACTAAATTAATGTTGGGACCTAAAATTTTGGTGGAAATGGAAGCTGAGGTAAAAAGAATAAGGTGGAATATGAAGGCTATGCAAGATCGACAAAAGATTTATGCAGATAAGAAAAGGTCTTACCGTGAATTCATGGTGGGGGATCATGTTTACGTGAGAATTAAGCCCAAGAGGAGTACCATGAGGTGGACCTCTTGTGTCGAATTATCTCCCAAATATTTTGGACCTTTCCAAATAATGGAAAGGGTAGGACCAGTAGCTTATCGGTTGGCTTTACCCAGCCATATTCAAGTTCACAATGTGTTCCATGTGTCCTTGCTGAAGCGTTATGTACATGATGAAAAACATGTGATTCATTGGAAAAATATTCAGGTAGGATAGAGATAAAAATCCTAACTTGAAGTTCTGAACAAAATTGATGCATACTAACTTGAAAACATTTTTGTTTTTCAGGTAGAACCGGATGAACAGTTTCTGGTCGAGCCGCAACGCATACTTGACCTAAGAGAAATCAAACTCCACAAACGAGTAGTCATCTAGGTAAAAGTGCAATGGAAGCACTTCGGACTGGATGAAGCTACTTGGGAGGATGAGAAGTTCATGTGGGAAGCTTACCCAAAGCTCTTTGCAGAGCTGGGATGAAACATTGGGCACGATGTTACTTCCAGGGGGGAAGTCATGATAGCTTCATTTAAGTTAACTAGTGTTAACTAGTTAAAGACAATTTGTTTAATTTTCTTTTATCTGGCAAGAAAAACTTAAATCATTACTATTGATAAAACAAATTATTTTGCTAAAATTATTAAATTAGGAGGAATTAATTAATGGAAAGAAAACATTTTAAGATAATGGTAAAAATGTTTCTAAGAATAGGAGGTGGTTGGGGATAGTTGGAAAGACAGTTACCTACTCCTCTGAGGATAAAGCTAAATCCCAAGGGAGGAGTAGGGGTTCTGTGCAATTGGTAAAGGGGAGTATTTTCTAGAGCTGGTTATGATCAATGGAAAATAACTCACAAAAACCCTTGTAAAGCCAAATTTTCTGAGTTGACTGGATTGGCCATCCAGAGGTCATAGTAGAAAGAAAACTTATTCCACTGTTAACCCGGGACACCGTCCAAATTCTGGAGCTAGGGGGCAAGTGGAGGACGTAATAGCCTCCCTTGATGGTTGGGAGGACCACAGCTTGGAAGAATAAGTTCCAGATAAGTATAAATACTTTGAGTATGTTGTGATATTGTATTAATAGGGAAGTTTTAGACTGTTTTAGATTACTGATATTAATGCAAAGTAGAGGATTGCATATTGAAATTATATTAAATGGTAGAATTATGTTTTCTGTGTAAAGGAAAAGAAGGTACCACTGTCGAAAAATATATATATCATGTTTGGATTGCAGTATTTATATATATAGACCCTATAAAGAACACAGCGTAATTATTTTGCAAACTACATGAAAGTAAATAGAATTTTCCATTGTGGCTATAAACATATTGTATGCACAGATACAGTTATGAACACAATAGGAGCACAAACTATAATTATGTTAATATACAGCGGGAGATAATGAATATTGCAACATGTATATAGAAATTCTTAATGAATGAATAATGTAGCATCCCGGAAAACAAAAAAATTAGAACTTGAGGTCCGGGGTTTGGGGTGAAACCCTACCCTAGACCAACTGTTCTTTATAACCCATTTTCTATACTCAAACTTTACCATGGTGGTCTGCTCACCGATTAAATTTACTGAAGAGGTTTATGACCAAAGTAAAGAAAATATCAATGGAGGATTGGTTAACAATATAAATTTTATTACAGAGTCAAAAACAAGAAGACATACAAAAATTCCACAGAAACTCTCGTCTCTGTACCAGACAGTGAGTAAATATTCTTTAGTAACTGATAAAGATAAAACAAGAAATATCCTTTAAGAAGCAAATAAACATAAGAAATATTTCCTCTAAAATCGGAACGTATACTTAAAAAAAATGTACGCATGCAGAGGGTAAAAACCCTTACTGTTAATATTTTGCAGGAGAAACCAAAACAATTACATATCTACTGGATTTACAAAAGAATTGTAGAAAGAAAAATGAGAACCGAACTAAACATGTAATATATATTAACTCTGCAATCAATGGAAATGTACTTGAGAGCATAACAGAGCTGTTAAATGAAAATCCATTTCCCTTTTTATAAATCTTGGAATAGGTTTGAGGGTTAAACCGTTCATAAACGTTTCTGAATAAATTTCGAACCGTATCAAATATAAAAATAACTAATAAATACAAAGAGTCTCTGGACTCTTAACATTCTTTATCAGATAAAACTAATGAAAGGAAATAAACGGCCAAACGAAGGCATTCAGAAAGGTATGAGACCGGAACCCGAGGGTTTCAGTTCCATTTGTAAACCATGGTACCTGTATAATAATGCGTTGTGAGGAAATCATTCAAGAACCTTGATAAATGCAAGCGCATTCGTATATTAATGACAAGCAACGAACTTGCAATAGTTAATACAAAACCAAAATATGAGATAAGAGATAGCGCGCAAGAACTTATCCAGATAATGAGGACTAAAAACCCTCATTGAATGAAAAATTCGGTAAAAAAATGTTAACCTGAAAGCTAATGAAGGATTCACAACTGCCAGGCCTGGAAAGCATAAAAAGGAAAAGCAGTATTAATCCTATCAGAAAAATAATTCACTTAAAATAAATAATGTACAGCAGAGACTGTAGATAATTTCATCTTTGAGATCCTTAAAGGAAAGAATTTAGAAACTCTTCGGTAGGATCTGAGTAACATTATATTCAGATGTGAAAGTTACGAAATCAACCGTTCCCTTACCTAAAAAGCTTTCTTCGGCAACTATTTGCCACAGGGTATCAACACTTGAACCTTTGCAGTTGGGCACGAACATAGTTTTGAACTCTGCAGTCTAACCCAGCGAGAATCTTAACATTCAATGACGGAAAATGAGTCGAGCCATGTTCAGAAAACTCCACTAGGAGAGCCAGGCAAATGCCGGTAGATTTTATGAAGAACAGGGGTGGAGAAACCATAGGGTTTCGGCGGTATAGAGCTCGAGTTGTAACTCCCATCCTACCAAAATGCTCTGTGTGCTAGCAGATCTGAATTGATGAGTATCGATAGAACCCTGCAGCAAATCCCGAGGATAATCTCAAGGCACATGGCAGCTGTCCATGCAGCATTAATGCGCAGTACAGTTGGGTCAAGTGGAGTTGACAACCAACTCTGTAAGATTTAAATGTTTTTTTCCAGGTGGATCTCCACCAACCCAAGAAAAAGAAAATAGTATTGGATTTATGAGTATAAGAATAACATTTCAAATGATCTGTATGTAATACAACTGGAGTAAAACCAATATAATCATGCGCCAATAAATACGATAGACACAGTTTATGGTTGATAAATTTATTGTAGATTATGATAGAGAGATATGAACCGTAAGTCTATCACTATTGTCTAGTGAATAAATCGAAATACACAGTAATGAATGGTATATATTGTATACATGGGAAAATCTACTTACTATTACCTTTAATATTTACCATAGTCGAAATTAATAGAACTCAGACCCAGTTGCATCGATTGGTTAAACAACATTGTTATATGTATTGAATAGTGTCGTGCAAATGAATTATGTTTATATTGATAAAAGTAAGTAAATTTTTTTTTTATGGTAGTAAATATTTAAGGATGAAGGTGACATTCACAATATGTGCACTTTAATACAACTAGCACTTGATCATTTTAACAAATGAACCGCCGGAACGCCGAAGGCGGGACGATGCGACACGAGCATGATCGCGAACGACATGATGTGCGTGGGAAGGAGATGACAGCATGAGGGTGCAACAACCACCAAGTGTCGAATTATGAGAGAGTGGAAGGGCGATAGGTGGAGCACAGAAATTGGCTGGGAGCACTATTCATCCCAGCAAAGCTCATAATAAGAACACCTTTGGTGTAAAAATAGAAAATTCACACAGTTGAAAATGTAAAAGATAAACGGATATCTCACACCCATGTCCTATAATTTATCAAAATCCCTTGTAAATATAAAAGATTTACAAAAGTAATTAACAAATGCGACTTGAATCTAACCTTAACAGATTAAAAACACAACATTCATTGATGATAAGTAGATAAACATAAAAAAGTACTCCAAATATGGGCGATAAACGCAAAACATACGACACATATGGGCGAAATGGGGAAGACAAACTGGATCCCACAATAACACTTGGAAACATGAAACACTACTAGTGCCTTCTTTATATTTGTTGAAAATGAAGAACACAGATTTGATTTGAGAGGATGTTGCTATGGCATTAATCTTTCAAGATCCATATCAAAATAACACCATCCGGCAAAGCAACGCAGTACAACTAAATATTATTATCATAAAAACAAGTCATACCTTTATGCTTTCCCATGGTCACATTAATGAATCTTACATTCAACTTTAATCAAATATTTGATCGATTGTTGCATTCAAACGTTTACACGCAAGTTAAATTAATGTATTTTATTTTTACCTTAATATTTTATTTTTCAGACTTCATAGGGATTTTTATTTCTCACAATGAAGATTATATGTTTAACGAATTATTCAATCAACTTTTCATATTTCAATATATATTTATATAAAATAATTATTATACAAGATTATTTAAATATTTTATAATTTATATTAATTTTAAATATATAATATATATTTTTTAAATTAAATAATTTTAGATAAAATGAATATTTAATTGTATTGAGAGGCTTTTGCTAGAGTATGATAGAAATGTGGTAAACACTTGTCTAAGAAGACAACAATTTAATTGAGACAAAAAAAAAAATTAGTTAGAAGAGGCAATTTTCTTTTCAAATATTTTGATATTGATTGTTTAAATTATATTTCTAATGGTGGAAATAAATGCAGTATGCTCAAGGGTTTTTTGAGCACGTTAGATTCTGAAACTTGACAGCTATAATTTGAAATTCCAAAAAATTTCACATTTCATCAAAATAGTACCAAAAATACCATTCTTTTTCCAATAAAATTATAACTCGTTTAAACCACACAAATGCTATAATACACTGTAATGTAGTGTAATATGCTGTAAACATTTTGAAAACATCAAATATATATATAATCGAGTTATCTTTAATGAGATTTTTTGAAAATTTGTCTCCTGATTTTTTCCAATATAATTTGTATAAAATACTATAAGAATTCATTAAAATAACAAGTTTGATGAGAAAAATCTACACAATCTAAATAACACACATCAAGATTTCAGCTCAAAATTTTATGCCGAACTGGGCTAAAAATCCACCAAAAACTTTTAAAAAATGACATTAAAAACAACTCTAATTATAATTATCAATAAAACATTTTAACTAATTATATATATATATATATATATATATATATATATATAATCTCTAATAACTTGATAAATCTCAAATTAAAAATAAATTTAACCTAATAATTAATCATTTGTAATCTTTTTTTTCAATATCTAAAATTATAATGTATTGATAAATATTTAAAATCCCACTTATTCAATTTCAACATCTCAATTTGATGATTTAATATGTAAAATTATTACTTCCACTCAAACTCGAAACGCCGAAAACATAAGAGAAATCGTTCACTGTTTATCCTAAGCTTAAGCCCAAGAATTGTGGGACAAATGTGGGGACCCATGTATTTATAATTGGCACAGAATAATAAACAAAATTGAAGCAAACAGAACAATTAAATTTTGCAACGAAATCAACTCTAAACAGTGCCTGAAATATACAGAAAACGTTAATGTTACTACCCTGGAGGAAGCAAACCTTCATATTGTTATTTAATCCCATGAATGCCGATCGCCTTTATAGTTGGGTGTAATTAAATTGAATGTTTCAGTTTCCTAAACAAACTATACAAATTTGGTCCTCAAAGATTTTGGAATTAATAAATCTCTCGTCGCTTTCATTATTTTACACCTTTTGGCTTTTCCCCACAGTTCTTCGACATCTCGGACCAAACGAACAATGACATTATACCTTTACATTATCATTGCTCTAGCAAATGTTATGAGAAAATTGAGTAATCTACCGATATCAATCTGTGTACCCTTAATTTAAGGTGCGCTGAAAAATTTATGCATCATAAGATTAAATTGGTAATTTTTAACGATTTTTTGTTTATACTTATAATTTTAATATATCTCTGTTAGAGTTAAATCATGATAACATATTCTTTTAATTGATTTTCAATATTTACATTATATTTAGAAAAACCAAACAAAAATAGAAATCAGAGTCATGGAATATGTGTTGTAATAATCTTCAGTAGGAAATAAGATCCAAGTATGTTAATTTTTTTAATCGGAATAAAAATTTCAAAAAAATTAATAATTTAGAAAAATCTTTGACAATTAGAATTGCCATTATTAAATCACATATAGCTATTCCATAAATATTATAAATTAGATAATTATAATAGGTTTCAAAAAACTTGAAACTAAACAAGAAACAAATTATTCATAAAACATTCTAAATCTTTTGACTAAATATATTAAATTAACCACTCAAACCATGTTAATGTCAAAATTTTGTCAAGACAGATTGAATTTAAGAAGATTTTCTCAAGTAGGGGGAGCAGATTGACTTTATGAATTTGAGGAGGGCTTGCCATAAAATCTAGTTGTTTTTAGTGTAATTTTTTGGAGATTTTTCCGATTAAATTTCTTTAAAATCTAGCAGGAATTCATTGAAATTACATGTTTAATAGGTAACCCTGCACAATCCAAGGGACTGAAAGATTTGTTAGGGTGCTGAATCCATATATATAGTAAAAAAAACAGCTAAATCCCCGCAAAAAATTTCCAGAAGATCACACTAAAAACAATTCCCCATTAATAGCTTTTTGTTCTGCAAAATACAATCTGGCTATCTTCCATCTCTTGATGGGTGGATATATCTGAATCTGACTCTATATCTGTTGGTGGTGCTGGTTATTTAAAACAGATAATAAGTATACCAAATAACTAGCTTAAATCTATGTTAACTCTGGAATTAGTGTTAACAATGTTACAGGTTAACTCAGAATTTATATTTATTAAATATCTAAAAATGAATAATTTATATTTAGTGGCCTTTTATGTTGATAGAAGGTTACAAAATCTATATGAAAGAAACCCACTAAGAATATAAAACTCCTGGCTTCCCTCTCTGCAAAAACTGAAACTGGTAATGTGTGTATAAATAATTAAAGAATCCAGCAATAACAAGAGGAAAGCTATACAATCCCAATGGCTACAACAATGCTAATAAAATGCAATCACCTCAATTTTCAATCTGTATTGAGGTGATCAATAGACAAGAAATTTATTGGCTACTAAACTACTTCACTGGCCTGAACTGTTGATTACCTCTGCAAACCAAATTTTAAAGCTCAGCTGCTCTGAATCTTTTATGCCATTGGGCCGAGCACATAGTCTCAGTGGCCACCAATCTCAATGCTTAAATGCTTTCAATAATCTTAATGTCATCTGAGAAAATTGAAATGGGCAGCTCTGGGTACATAATATAACATAACAGATCCATCCAGTGTAGAGATAGAGATGGATATTTGTTAGTTATGGCTTGCATTGGTACACATGCCGCTTCTTTTGCCTCCCCGCATTGGAAGGACATCGAGATTGGCTAGGAGGATCCATGCAGTTATACTGTATGAAGAGAGAAGAACTGAGAGGAAGCGTAGCAGTGGATTTGATGTTAAACTGGGATAAGTGCAGAAAGGAGACGATCTGCAAACACTTGAGGAACTGCCCCTTGTAAAATAGTTGTTGTTCAGATACACATTCTGCACTAATGCCAGCAATGGGGGAATGTGGCCACCTAATGCATTATAGCTGAGATCAATGGTGGTTATAGTTATACTAACCACCCCATGGAGCACAATAGACCCAGAAAAAAAATTCCTCTGCAACTGCAGCGTACTAATGTGGAATCCAAACAGAGAGCTGGGGACATTTCCGCTCAATTTATTGAAGTTGAGATCAACATATGTTATCTGCCGATCCCAGTGTTCTGTATCCCCCCGCTCAATTGGTTCTTGGTAAGAGCAAGATATTTAAGCGATGGCGGCAAAGAAGGTATGGGGCCGGAGAGCGCATTCTCCTTGAGACCCAGATGTACTAAGGGAGTCAGGTTCAGGTTAGGTATCGTCCCCGTGAGTTTATTGTAGCAGAGAATAAGATTCGACAGCCTGGGAAGCTGTCCTAATCTCGCAGGAATCGAATCGGTGAGCTGATTATAGCTCAAATCCAGCGTCTCCAACTTCTTCAAAGCCCCAAGGCTCTCTGGTATGTGGTTGCTCAGAAAATCTGCCCGGTGGCAATTTCTTGTGTTGCGTAAAGTCCTTGCGGGACGACGCAACACCAGCATGGTCGCGAACGACCTGACTCGCGTGGGAAGGAGAGGATAGCAAGAGGGTGCAGCAGCCGCCAAGTGTCGAATTTTGAGAGAGTGGAAGGGCGATAAGTGGAGCACAGAGATTGGCTGGAAGCACTGTTCATCCCAGCAAAGTTCATAATAGGAACACCTTCGGCCATATGTGGACTTTAATACAAATAGATATATATGTAAAAAGTAAATGAAAATAGAGGCATGGAAAATGGACTTTAATGGACTTTAATTGTTCCGTAAAAAGAGCGGGTAGATATTTGTCTTTTTGGAACATTCGAGATTTCCAACCCTGTTAAAATGAAAAAGCTGTCACTCCCGATGTTATTAGTAGGACAATGCGTAGGTGATAGTTTCAATGAGAAGCGAAGTTGTCATATATTGTAGCATATATAAAACATTGAAAGTGTGTAAATAAGTTTAGTCTTATGGAATGTTTAATGTAGTGTGTAAATAAATTTATAGTTTTTCAATATAAGTTATTTTCATTATTTTTGTTTGTCGAAAGAAATCAATGCTTTTCGGGTCTCCTGTGAAGCTAAGGTTCCTTGCCCCTTGCCCCTCGACGCTTGATGTCTTGTAGTCTTACTGGGAAGTTGTCTATTTAGGCAACAGAATAGTTTGGACAGTAGTTTTTTTTTTTGTTAGAATTCAGTTCAATAAAATTCAAGAAATGAGGTAGTTGCAGTGTTTAGAATCTATTTTTGAGAGTGGAAATGGATTCAGTACTATCAAAAACCTTTAAAACGCTCAAAATACTGAAATTTAACAACCGTGAACAAGATTCTGATAAAATTTCTACCCGGTTTTTTTCAAAATCTTTACTAAAATTTTTCAAAATCTCTTGGCGTTATACTGTTCATTATTCCGAAATCACCAAAACGCTTATCAGATAAGATTACATCAAATTCTTAAATAAGCCAATAGGAGGGGCTTTGTATCTCTGCTGCTTTATCCACGGCCTGTCCAACCTCCATCATCTCTTTTATGTTTCTTAAAGAAGATGAACTCTAAGTCGTCAGGTAACGAATCAAGAAATATAATATACGTAGTCGAATGTTGCAGTTATCATTTTAAGTCTATTTATATTTTGGAGAAAAAATTGTTGTCCGTGTTCATAAATTACATCATCATATACGTTCAGCTTAGATTTTCCACCATCATATTAAAATAATATATTTGTTTAAGCTTATGACATTATGCGTATATTTTGAGAAAATGTAAAGATAATTGTGTTATAAAATTTATATATCAATTGAATGTGTTACTAAATGTATTTTGTTTCTTTTGTTTTGCTAATAAATTCATTTTTCAGTGACAATAATGGAGCTAAATTTATGAGTTAAAAGATAAAAACACAATTTTATAGTAAATAACGATATTTTTTCTTTCTGTGTTTTATTTTCAAAAACAGAATTCCTTTAATAATTTTAATAGCCTCGGGCATCTTAAATTAGCTCCAAGAATTATCAACAAAAAAGTGATTATACAAAATCTTCTCATCAATTTTCGTTATGGAATAATAGTTCTGACATTTATATTAATTAATTTAATTGTGTATTTTTCATTATGGAATAATAGTTCTGACATTTATATCAATTAATTTAATTGGATATTTTATTTAATTGATGAAAAAATTGAAAATTCTAAATATCCATATTTTCTTAATTACTTTTCCATAATATATTTCAGTGTCCATGTTCTTAATCCATGCATAGTATCATTAAATAAACCTCTCCCTATATAAAAGTAAATTTCTAATTTTTATTATCATTAAATTTATGTGCCAGGTAATATGTTTCAATATCTTACCTTTTCATACATTTTTATATGATTTCACTGATAAAATAAATAACCAATATTCTTTAAAAAAAAATAGATGGATGGTTTTCATGGTAATTTCCTTTATTTTATTTTTTTTGTTTTTATGAAGGTTGTTTTATTAATAATTATTATAATTAATAATTTTTTTTTTCTAAGTAAAATTGATCTATTAACAAGTGGGTAAAATTACATCAAGACCGTAGTCAGTTACTGCTGCCATGGAGGCAGAAAATTCAGAAAAAACAGTGTTGTAAATTGTCGATGCCCACGCAGGGGTGCAGAACCATAGTTCTCTGAGGGATACTTTGACCCCGAAGATACAAAAGAGGGCCAGAAAAACAGCAAAGCTTCCATAACAGAAAAAAACCCAGGGGTTTGAGAGATAGAGGCAGAAAAGAGACCAGGCAACGAACCCATTAGTCTTCCGGGGGCTCCTCCTCAATCCTGCACCAGCCGGTGGCATGCATGTCAGAAGCAGGTTCGTCTTGAGAAGCCAGGGCCACATGATCAGCAGAAAGCATATCCTCATCCAGAACCGGTTCAGCAGGGTGAGGCGGAGGCTGTGCCTGGAAATTGCGACCACCAAGATTGAAAGCCGAAAATTGGGTGTCCGGAGCATTAACAGTCGCCGCAGGAGCAGGCGGAAGCGAGCTGACATCCCCAGGAACGCTATCTTCAAGGAAGACCACCGAGAGAATGGCAGTGATGCGAGGGCGGTTGAGACTGCTATTGAAAGTGAACTGAGCCGTGCCTGTAGTTGGAGCAGAGGAGGCAGGAGGACGGTGCGAATGAGGACCCCAAAACAAGCGATAATCATGCGTGCGCCCCCGACCAGAACGAGTTTTGGGGTAATGGCTAGAGCCTTCCCCAAAGGAGGATGAGTCCGGAGAAGAATTGGAGGGGGCATGGGAAGGATGGCTCCGCGAGCTTCCCCTTCTGCTCCTCATACGATGACGTAACCTGGGCATGCTGAGATGAAGCGGGTTCCTGAAAACCTCCAAAACCACAGTGAAAACCAGCGAAGGGTAGCCCAGAAGAGAAATCAAACGGGGTCGCAACAGCTGCTTGACAATCCACCAGGCGCTTGACAAACCACCAGCCTCCCTTCTCATTAAACGCATCAAGCGCTGGTCGACTCTCTCCCACCTGTAGACGCTGCTATCTTTGACATCAGAATGATTTTGAGTGGGAGCCGAGAGCAGGTGATTAATAACATGTTGCGAGTGAATCCCACCCACAGCGCGCCATACCTCATCATGCTCCCAAGCTGTCCTTCCCATGCGTATCAGATCAGAGAACTTAACTGCTTTCATGGTGTGAATCCCGCCCAAGCATGCGGAGGAATGGCTCATGACAGTCGGAGTCGAGTGAGAACCAAAATTTGCAGTGCTAACAGCTTTGGAATGAGGGGAAGATAAATGGAGCCTTCCGCTGGGCAGCCTTCCATTTAACACGTCGTACCCTGAGGGCAGATGGCGGCAGAGTGTTGCAGCCCTCCAACCCATCCCACTAAATCGGCATTGGAACACCCGCATCCGGGGGTTTAGCATCCCTTTGGATAAGAGAGTTGCATTCCTATTTGTGAGCATGATTCTGAATAATATCCAGGCTGCCAGATAAGAGCTTGGTCTTGATTGACTCCGAGGTTGGCGAGGAGGTCAGCCACCTTGTTACCCTCACGTTTTACATGTTGAAAAATGATGGCTCGATTGGTATGGAGCCAAAGTTCTATTGCTTCCAATCGAGCTTCCAATCTCCAGCTGTTGGCAGTTTTGTGCGCTCGGGTCCCGTTGAGGAGTTGGTTTGCCATAGCAATGAGGATTTGGGAATCCCCTTCAACTTCCAAAGGATGGAAACCGTAATGCCTAGAGAGGAGGAGACCTTGCCAAAGTCCTTCGAGCTCGGCTGAATTGTTCGTATCCCAACCAATGTTGCCAAAAAAAATTAGCAAAGAGTCTCCCTTATGGTTTCTGATAATGCCTCCAAACCCTGCAGATCCGGGGTTGCCCTTGGAGGCGTCGTCGAAGTTGAGCTTAAAGGAGTTCTGAAGGGGAGAGAACCAAGCGGACTTGTTGATAGGGTGGCTTTGGGATTGTCTCTTACTGATCATACTTTGAGGAAGGTGAAAGTTCCAATTTTCCCAAATGGATTTTTCTTTGGCCAGAGTAGGGTAGTCCTCCGGAGTCCACGAGTGAAAATCCAGAGTCTCTTTAAGATTAAGACAGAAGTTGTGCCAAATAATGTCCATCGGGGTGGATAGGTTTTTGAATATGCGCCTGTTCCTTTCTTTCCAAATGGTCCACAGTAGCAAACCTGGAAGAAGCCTCCATAAATGATTGAGGAGCTCACTTTTATATGGGTGCTGGTCCCAGAGTCGTATGGAGTTAATGATATCTTCGGATCCTTTGCAATTTTTTTGACACCTGAAACTGGCTTTCTCCCATAAGTGGATGGCGAGAGGACAGGTATACATAAGGTGCTGAAGCGTTTCCTCTTGATTACAGCAATTGGGACATCTGGAAGGGCCGTGAATAGTACGCTTTCGGAGGTTGTCCCATGTAAGAATTTTGCGATGTCCCAAGAGCCATAAGAAGAAGGAGACTTTGGGCCAGTTTCCAGTCGCCCAAATTTTGCTCCAAATGGGATCCAGAGGATGCTGGTAATCGCAAATTATTTTTTGAGCCTCTTTGGTGGAAAATGAGCCTTTTTGGGTGTACCCCCATCTTAATATATCCTTGCCATCAGAGAATCTTATGCGCCTTTTTTGAAGCTCCCGATCCAAAGTCTCTTTGGCTTGGTTATTGTCGATCCTGATCAATCTCTCTGTCTGTTTCCATTGCCTATACCCCTGCTTAGTCTCCTGAGTCCATTGATGCTGAACTGTTTCCTTTAGCTGCTCTTCCCATTCTTGGCTACGAGGCTGATTGTGAAAACTGGTGAGTTTTGGAAGTTGCTGCCAAGCGTCTGTCCAAAATCTGGCAGAGTTTCCATTCCGTATTTCCCAGAAACTATGATTTTGGATAAGTTGATAGTGCTGACGTGCCGCATTCCAAATTAGAGATCCTTTCTCTGTAGGCGTGAATCTAATGAGCTCAGCAACAAGCCGGTTGTTTGCATACTTAGCTGTCCATAAGGAGGCCCAAGGTTTTTTGTGAGAAGAGAACCAAAGCCACCAAATTTTGGCACCCGTGGTTTCGTTGCTATGCTGGGGGTCCCTTAACCCAATCCCTCCATGTTCCTTAGGCTGGCAGACTGTCGACCACTTAACCAGAGCCCATTTGCGATGTGTGCTTGTCGAACCCCATAGAAAATTGCGTTGGAGTATTCTGATCTTTTTCAGGACCCACTTGGGGGCAGCCAGAATGGAAAAGAGGTAGAGAGGCATTGATTGAAGCACAACCTTTATAAGCACTGATCTGCTGGCTATGTTTAAAGATCTGTGCGTCCAGAGATTGAGACGTGATTCTAACTTATCCAAAAGCAGACGCCAAGTCGAATGCTTGATAGCAGAATCAATGAGGGGCGCCCCTAGGTACTTAGAAGGGAGTGAAGAAATTTAGAGAAGCCTAGGATGCGAGCGATGGCTTGCTGAATAACGGGCGGGGTGTGGAAGAAAAAGAGTTGCGATTTCGCATTATTAATACTTAAACCGGAGGCTTCAGAGAAGTCAGAGAGAATGGACTTGAAGGCTGAGGCTTCTTGAACAGAGGGATAACCACACATCATGTTATCGTCTACAAATTGCTGGTGAGTGATGGCAGGGGAGTTATGAACAAAGAGGCCTTTAAGAAGCCGGGAAGAGAGGGCATGTTTGATATGGCGACCCAGACCTTCAGCCATGATTACAAAGAGAAAGGGGGAGAGCGGGTCTCCTTGACGAATGCCTCTAGAAGGTTTGAAAGGCTGAGAGGGGAGACCATTGATAAGAATCGAGTAGAATGAAGAGGAAATTAAGGTTGCAATCCACCTGTTCCACATAGGTGAGAAACCGAAGGTTAATAGCATTTTATCTATATAGAGCCAACTTAATTTGTCGAAGGCCTTGGAGAGGTCGATCTTTAGGAGCATACCTGCCTGTTTGGAGTGCTTGAGAGAGTGAATGACTTCATGAGTGAGGATGATGCCATCCAGTATCTACCTGCCTTCAACGTATCCGGATTGTTCCTGAGAAATGAGAATAGGCAGGAGCGGCTTCAACCTGTTTGCAATGACCTTGGATATCACTTTGTAGATAACATTGCAGAGAGCTATGGGTCAAAACTTGTCCGGAGTTCTAGTGTTCGCTTCTTTAGGTATAAGAGTGATGAAGGTAGAGTTTAGGGCTGGCAAAAGCCAGTGCAAGGTGCGGGATTCCTCAACCACCTGCCAAACCTCATCTTTGATGAGGTCCCAAAAGGAGTGGAAGAAAGTTGTGGTAAATCCATCTGGGCCAGGGGCTTTGCCCTCCTTTAGCTGATGCATCGCTTGATCTACCTATTGAAGCAGGACAGGTCGAAGAAGGAGTTGATTGTGTTCTTCGTTGATAAGATTTGGAACATTTTGAGTGATTTTCTCGATTGCTGGCCTTCTATCCAAAGTGGGTTCCAGATGGACCTCCTTGAAGTGATTAATGAATTCCTGTTCCATTTCTGCATGATTTTCCAAGCGCTCGCCTTCTCGGTTTTGAATGAAAGATATAGTGTTATGCATTCTTCTCTGAACTGTGGTTCTGTGGAAGAATTTAGTGTTCCTTTCACCTTCCTTTAGCCATCTGATGCGTGACTTTTGCTTCCATAGAATTTCCTCTTGGGCCTTGCGCTCCTCTAGTTGACATTGTATAAACTTTTCCTTTCCCAAAGTCTCTTCTGTGTGCCCCTCATCAATGATCTTTTGCTCGAGTTCTTTCATTTCTTTGTCAAGATCTTGCTGAGCCTGAAATATGTTACCAAAGGTCTCATGATTCCATTTTTTGATTTGAACCTTCAGGTATTTGAGTTTTTGCAGGAACTTGTACATTTTTGAACCCTCTGGCACAGGGGAGTTAGTCCATGTAGAGATGATGAGGTCTTTGAATGCGGGATGAGAAAGCCAGAATCCCTCAAACCTGAAAGGGCGTCTGGAGGAATTTCCCGGCCTGAACCATTGCAGTGAGATCGGCCAGTGATCCGACCCAGAAAAGGGAAGGATGGAAGCCGTGAGATCGCCTCCGAGATGTATCGCATTGTCTGATATTAGGAATCTGTCAAGTTTGGAGGCAATTTGTTGTCTACCAGTTCTGCGATTGCTCCATGTATGCGTGCCATTGCAGAACGGCAGATCGATTAATGAGTTGTTATGGATGAAATCGCATAAGTGATGATTCTCCTGATCCAATCTGGTACGGCCTCCATTCTTCTCCTCCAGTTTGGTGATCATATTAAAATCACCTCCTGCTATCCAAAGAGGGTGGACTCTGTTAAGATTGAGCAGTTCGATTGTGTCAAGTAAAGCTGTTTTGTTGCCAGCCTCCTGCGGAAAGTAGACATTAGTTAAAGTTCCATGAATATTGGTACCAATAAGGTGGAACGTGGCTTGTATAATGTGGTGAGAGGCATGAAAATCAGAGAGTGTGATGGTCTGCTCATTCCAAGCAATAGCAAGGCCTCTCGAAGCGCCAGACGCATCAACAGCAACAGATCGACATCCTGGCCATGCCTTTGTGAGGATCTGACCAAGAGTAGAGCTATTACATTTCGTCTCCTGCAGAAAGAAGATTTGGGGTTTCTCCTGCTTTATCATATTTCTAATCATACGAACTTTGCTGGGGCCATTGAGCCCTCTTAAATTCCATGAAGTGAGCTTCATGATTCACTATGGGGGGTTGGCTTGTAGTACTTAGTCAGCTTAGCATATCTGCCTGAGTCCACCAGGATTTTCCCTATTGTAATGGTGCGTTGAAGGTCAGTTTTCCGGCCCCTTTTTTTGGAATCCTTGGAGAAATAGTTTCCATCCCATTGACATCCCGGTTGAATTCCGAGTTGCTGCTGCTGGTAGGCCCTGGAGATGACGACTTCAAGGGAATTTAGTTGGTGCTCTGGAATCTTATCATAGTCTTTTCTTTTGCACGCTTGTTCCATTTCAAAGATGTCAAGTCCTTTTAGATCAATACTTTCCGGCTCTACCTCCATATGCTAAGGGAGATTGCTTTCTGTGGGGATGAGCGATGAAAGCAGAGCATAACTTGGTATGCAGTCTACATCCATACCATTTGGCTTCCAGTCCGGGTCCTTAGGAGGCTCCGAGGAGGTGGCGGGACAATTTTCCTGGGAAGGGGAAATGGTAGTCGGATGATCTGAAGGTGGAGGGGGTGGGGTAGGGGAGCTCTTCAGAGGGTTAGGCGAGGAATTCGGAGGGGGGTCAGCCGAGCTAGTACCCAGAATCTCAAAGCTATTACTTGTTGAGGGGGCTGTGGTTCCGGATTGCAAGGGTTTTTTCCCAGTGGTGGTCTTTTTGTGGGCTCTTCTTCTAGCAGTAACTTTAGTGAATCCTTCAGGATCCCAGGGATTGGAGGGACCAGAAGGATGAGAGTGAGAGTTCAATGGGCAATCCCTGAAAAGATGTCCTAGACCATGACATTTACGATAACGAAAAGGTACATGTTCAAAATCTAAGGGCTGTATCCATTCAAAGTCATCATGGTAAAGGCTTACCGAGTCCGGAATAGGCTTGTCCAGGCGCATGCTGACGCAGATTCGAGCATAGGAGGTATATCTGCGCATTTTTGTTTCTTCTGCTATTTTAACGAATTCCCTGAGGCCTTTTCCTATGTCTCTCAGCGATTCTTCATCCCAATATTCTAGAGGAAGCGAATACAACCTGATCCAAACCGGGGCCCAACTGAGGTCCTCCTTGTTGGGGTTGAATCTTTCGATCCAGTCTCTTAAGTACAAGCCTGCGGAATTGAAGAAGTAGGGACCTTCATCCATTACTCTATTCCTGTCTTCTACGGAGATGAAAGTCGCTGTGAAAAAACCTTTGGGGCCTAGCTGCAGTGTTACATGCCCTTTGGGTTTCCACTTAGCCGCAATCCATCCTTGTAGGGCCTTCTCGGTCGGCCAAAAACCGACAAACTTTCCAATGAGGGCATGGTCCCTCATGTATTGGATTCTTCCGTTGATCCTATGGCTAGGGAGCTCCACCTTGGGCCTTTCTGCAGCGATAGGTTTGCAAGTCGAGGATGTGACCTTGGGAATATCCTCTTGATCGGGTTCATTCTCCTGCTTATCAGTGCTTTTGTCAGGATGGCCAGTTGAGACGTTTGTCGTTTCCTGCAGAGGAGTTTTCATTTTGTCCTCTTGACCCTGAACAGGAGCGGAAGGTCCTGTCAGATTCGGCGAGGTATTCAAAGAGTTCAGAGTGGGGGAGGACGCAGCGTCCCCCCCTTGAGGGGCATCCATGAAAAAGACTTCAGCGACCGCCGACTTCGAGCAAGCAGAAAGCCTGCGAGTGGAAGCAGAGGCCGAAAGAACCAGGCGGCGCCGTTGTAGAGTTCGTAGGGTTTCGCGGTGTTACCCTAGGTTGTAGAGCACGAAGATTTATTATAATTAATAATTAATAATATTATAATTATTAAATTTTAATATAAATATTTATATTATTTTTAATTATTATTTATATTATTTATTATCTTATTATTTAAGATTACTAAATAATAATAATAATAGTAATAAGAATGTTAATATATCATTATAAATAATAATAAAATTATAATATTAAGATTAATAAATGTGATTGATATCCGTGTTTATTAATCAAATTTATTAATAGGGTTGTGAATATAATTAATATACATCTATTGATATATGTCAACTACATTTATTAATGTGGTTGTGCTACTTATATGATTTTAAAGATAAAATAAATAATTAATATTCTTTAAAAAATAAATTTATGGTCTTTATGGTAATTTCCTTTACTTTCCTGTTTCTACGAATCTTAGAAATTTCCAAATCATAAAAAAAATTATCTTAAAGAATAACTAATGACAAATTATGATTTAAACAACTTAAATAATAACTAATGCATAGTGTTATTACCTAAAAACCTATAACTAAGTACCTATAAAGAAAGTAAGATCTCATCATTATTTATAAAGTAATTTATATAAATCACTATTTAACACAAGCTCCAAAAACTATTACAATTTATTAATTTCTTATAAAATATTGGGTTATCTTGAATAAACATGACCAGTTGATTAACAAAATTGAAATATGTTCAAAATATAGATACAAGAATTAATTTTAATTTTGTGATATTTAAAATTTGATGATGATGATGATGATGATGATGTACAATAAGACCAATGAGGTCTATCAAACCTTAAGAAAAGAAATTAGTTGAGACTTTTTAGAATATTATTTCTATAATCAAATAGAAGGGAGAGGAGCATTCTCAGATCACTATAGTTGTCTTGGATGAACAAGTCAAGAAGGTTGGAAGTATGGTAGTTGTTTTGGAAATGAGAATGGATGTGAGTGATAGTCACACAATCCAAGAGAAATTTCTCTTCATTTTCAATTCTCTTAGTGTCACAAAATTAACATATTCTCTCTTCCCGGGGTGTTTTAGGGATAGACCAATGCCAAGTTTCACTTCTAAGCTCGTGGGAATTAGTTATTATCTTCGCAATGTTCATTTTCTTCTTAGCACTAGTTAAGACAAAGAGATAATTTTGTTTAGTGAGATTGAGATTGATCACCTCCTTATAGTACCTTAGCTTCCTTTTCCCCTCGAGATGTTTATCATCCCACAGTTTGTCCTTAAATTTGGAAGTGATAGTTTTTTTAATATTATATCTATTCTCCAATATCAACTCCTCTTTTACCCCCTATAGTTAATCCATGCTTGGAAATCCTTGTGCCAAACCTGCTCGAGCCGAAGGTGGGGGTTTCTGATAGAAATAGAAGCAATTTTGGGGAACCTATTAGTTTCCATGTTGTAAAGCCTCTTCTTATACATCAGATAGTGAAGCATAGTTATTCTTTCAATGGGGGAAATATTGGATTCAGTCAAGAGGATAGGATAGGGAGTACTACCTTTAATCTTGAGGTTGTATGTTATAAATTTTTTTTGGATAATCTCAATATTCCTTCATGATTCTATATATTTACAATAGCCCCAAAATTCAAATCCAAATAAAATCACAAGGGTGACAAGAGTCTCAAAGACAAACTTTTTTTTACTCCAAACAGAGAGATAAGTCTTCATACAATTGTTTTCAAGCTCATAATAAGCTTTCGAGAAACCAATGATTCTTTTCTCAATGTTGTAATTCCAATTGAGCTGATGATTAATGTCAATACCTAAGTATTGTATGAAATAAATTTCTCCAAGCAATTGTTATTGTAGGTGAAATTATCATGGTTAATAATTTTGGACTTAACTATCTTGACTTTAGTCTTGCCAGTATTAACAACCATACCCATCTTAGAGTTGTAATCATGAAGGATATTAACTTGTTTTTAAAGATACTCATAGCTTATCACCAAAAGAAAAATGTTTCTAGCATAAAGGAGAAGAGTAAAGACCATTCCAATGAGTTTGGTTCCAGAGCATCCTCCATTTTCCATACAAGCTTCAAGCCTATCAATGTAAATGTTGAAAAGTGCAAGGGAGAAAGGGCACCTTGCTTGACACTAATATTGAATTTAATATCTTTAGACCTTCCTTCAATGGTATTAATCTTGTCAACAACATTCTCATAAGGAAGAATCACAGTCACCCTCAAATCAAGAGGGAGCATTATCTCTTTGAGTCTTTTCCATAGCTTATCTCAAGGCACTATGTCGAAATATTTCTTAAAGTAAAAAAAAAATAACATAATATATCAAACTTACTAACGCGAAATTCCTCGAAAATTATTCTAAGAGTGACAAGATAGTAAATAGCTTATTGATGTCTTCTAATCCATCTTTCTCTTTAGCCCTTTCGCCATGGCTTTCAGGTCATACACTAATATTTTTTCCAGAATGAGCCCATAAATTTGGGCTAAGATGTGGCTAATAATAATGGTCTCATAGTTAGAGGGAATGATTTTATCTCCACTTTTAAGGATTGGCACAATTATCATTTCTATATAAGGCATAGGGAAGCCATGCTTTACGACGAGATTGAGGAGTTTCTTAATATCAGGAACGAGGATAGACCTTCCCATTTTTAAAATTTCGACTTGGTAGACCTCAATATCCCTGGTTTTCCCATTGACGGGTTTCTTAATCATGAACTCCACGTATTGTAAAGATAAAATATCCTCCTCTATAGGAGTATTTATGAATCTTTTCATGGTGTGTAGAGAGTCATAAAGATCCTTAAGATAATTATCCCAATTCTTCAAGGGGATCATATTATTTTCTTTTGTTTTACGAACAAGTATATTCCTCCAAAAATATCTAGGCTCAATTTTAGAAATATGGAGATGATGCTCTTTCCTCTTATTAATATAGGATAACTTCTTATTTTTTATAATATTTTTGTACATATTTATTTTCTCAAGCTTTGCAATTTTGTTAGGAGCATCTCTTATTTCTTTTCAATCAATTTTACCATCGTTATCATATGAGGGGTTGGAAGTTCTATTGTTCTTTTTATATGATAACTTGGTAGAGAAGTTATTAATGGTGGTGTAAAGGGTTGTAGTGAAAAAATGGTAAGTGAGATCAATGTTATCGTTATATGTTAGGTAACCAAGGTTCCTCTTTAAATCTTATAAGAAGAGGTCATTTTTACTCTTGTTAAAATGAATGTGCTTTTGACTTTCGCCATTATTTTGCACCTGGTTGCTGTGTAGGTCAAGCTTAAGGATTAGAGATAAGTGTCTTTGGTGAAAACCAAGCTCCTAGTCTTTTAGGATGTTAAGATTTCATATAAATTTTAGAATATGGGTGTCAAATATCTCGTAATTGACAAGACTGCTGCCTAACCCATGAATGCAATTCATCTAGCTAGGGGTAGACGATTTCATCTATAAGATAGACTACGCCATTTTTTTATATTAAAATGTTTTTTTTGAGTAAATATCTATGGAGAATTTGAACTTTGAAAGTGACAATTTATAGAGTACTTTATAACAAGATGATCATTATATGAGCTATCCCAATAAGCTTTTATATCAAAATGATTACTTATTAAGAAATTTGATTTTTTTTTAGCGAATAGATTGGTCTCATATTAATTCCAATTACTACCACTATAACTTCTAAATTTAAACCCCACACTCTAAGACAACACATACAATTGTAAATATTGAGAATTGAAAATAAAACATTTATCACAGATATTTACTTTAAATAAATAAAAAAAATCCCATTAAATTATTCCAAATATAACATAAATCAATATCCAAACACAAGCACCTAAAATTAAATATAAAATACATCGCTCATAATATAAATACCAAAGTAGAAAATATTAAGAGAATTTTTTTCACAATAAAGATGTAAAAAGATTGAATGAACTCCCACTATAATTAGATATACAAATGCCCATTCTTATTCATTGAATGAACTCCCATCATATCCTTTTTATTTCCTAATTGATTAAAGACAACTTTTAGAGCATTTTTAATTCATTTCATGACATAAAAATTAAATATCATATCACTATTTTTTAAAATATAGTTATGAATATCTCTCGATTGGGGTGCATGCAAAGAGGTGTACAACTTAGGACTGACAGAAGGAGTGATATGATGGACATTGAAGTATGAAGGTGGTTGTGGCAAGAATATGACATGTGTGACAGTGGTGAGGTGATGCAAGGAGACACGAGAGATAGCAAGTTGAGCGGAAAGGCATGTCGAGCATTAATCAACGAGGTGTTGGAGGTTCTTTCTTTTTTGCTGCATGCAATTTCGTTGTGAAGTGGTGAGGGTTCAAAAGCTTAGGTTTGGTGGTCTTACTCGTCTCCTATGGCAAGGGCAGGAGAAAGGCTCTACTTGTAGACGAGTCCTGGAGCAAGCTTCATGGCAGTGGTGATAGGGTATGTTTGGTCTATTCCCTTTGACCATTTCCAGAGACCCCCTGAAAATATGACTGATGCTCGTAATATTAGGGTTATCTCCTGAAAATGGAGGACTATGAGACTCAATGTAATTCTCCTATTAAAAGGAAATATGGTTGCTTTTGTTGCTTCTAAATTGGTTTCGGTTCTGTATGGAGTTTTACTGATTTGAATGAGAATGTATGGCGTAGGATGGACTTACTATTTTTCCGGGAGGGGTATTCATCTTGGTTAGTATGTATGGTTCTATATTTGGGTGATTTTGTTTCCATCTAGGATTTGTAGGATGTTGTTTCTGGTTCACTGTTACTCTGAATTTTGATATGCGTCTCGGCCTAGGGAGGACACTGGTATTTCCTTCCACGAAAGGAAACCAACACATCATGGGTGGTATCATTTCAACGTGGCACTAGAGAAAGACATTCTTGCAGTGGGGGAAAAATAGCATTGGCAAGGGGACGTCCAGTTATGTTGTGCTTTTATTCGAACTGAACCTAATTGTATATGCTTTGTTTTTATGTTATGTGTTAATGCACCAAGTGTTAGTAGGTTGAGAAGATGCCCAGTCTGCGAGCCGTGGAATTCTGGTCGAGCGGTGTGGCTCAATGATTGGTCTATGGTTCAAGGAGGTTTGGTGAATATGGCTCGACCAACGATAATGAAAAAATAAAAGGAGACAGGGGGGAGTAGGCACATGAATAAAGCAACTCCTCGGGAGGGAAGATGAGCCTCCTCCACACTGACACCTAAATTTTTAGGTCAGAAATCGCATACCCAACATATTAATGTTGCGACTCATTCTTATGTTATTGGAACTCCTACCCAGGTGAGACAAATGATTTCTTGCTGGGAGCTAGGCCTCCACCAATGTGCAGAACAGGAAATTCATGAGAAGGAATGGATGCTGCTGGTTCCGCACCTCGGCAACATCAAAAAAGGCTTACACAATATAAAAAAAAAAAAAATCATATTTATTGGATGATGAAGAATATAGTGGTGAGGGAAATTATGAATTCTACTGGTTTCATTAAAACAAATCTACGACTCCAAGAAATCCATAAGGAATTCCAACTTCTCCAGTTTCAACTTCAGCAAAAAAATGTTCGCTTGGGTCATATTGAACAACACATCAGGTGGTCGCCTCAGCCATAGATTCTGGGATCCAGTGCTAAGGAATCGGCTCCAGCGGAATCCTTGGAGAACTAGTTTTAGATTCTTTCCTTTTTTTGTTGTTAATTTTTTATGTTGTTCATGTGGTTAAGTAGTACTGATGTTAATAGGTAAAGAGTGAACTGGGTTTTATAAATTCAAGCCTATAAGGCTAAGTTTGATAGACTTAATAACTTCATATTTTGGATGACATATAATTCTTTCCGATGGCAAAAAAAACTAGTTTCTGGTCTGGGCAGGTTGAGGCCACATAATGTCTATTCTGACTGTAACCTGTTTTTATGAATCAATGAAAGACCTTACTAAGCTTACAAAAATAATATAATTATGAATATGATAAAATCACAATTAAATACCTCATCATAACTATAAATATGATTAAGTAAATTATTAAAAATTTCATAATCATAATTTTATTTACAACATTTAGATTAATCAAGAAGTGATCATAAATTGAATAAATTATCAAAATTTTCATAATCGTAGTTATATTCTCCAATATAAATGCATTCGAGTACATAATTATCATTCTCACGAGCGTCTAAAATCACGCATACACTATTACAAATTGATTCCAAAGTGGGCAATGATAGAGATATCAAAAGCTTTGTCCCCAATTTTTAGCAAGTGGAAATCCACGTGTTAAATATTTAATTTCCTTCAAGTGTGGACATCTATCTATCTATCTATATATATATATATATATATATATATATAATGCTTGCAGATGGGAAATGAGATCCCTATTACAGATATGCCCCATCTTAATTTTAATGGACATAACACATCGATTGGTTGACGGTAGAAAATTTCAAATCGATGTGACCTAACAATTTTACTTGTTAAATTTGACCTTTTCTGTAATACAGTGAGATGTGGTTTAATAGTAAATTTGGCTGGGTGGTTGTTCAAATTTTATTGAGTATATGGCTTTGTGGTATATTTTGATGTTGCTTGTCAAAATAGTCAGTGTGGTTGTGGTGTAGTCATTACTTTGGCACTGGGCAAATGCTTTCACTTTCACTTTTGGTGCTGTGGAGGACTTGGAACAAACAACAGAGTTGAAATTATTGCATATTGTTGGAAATTAATCCAAACCACAGTGCTAAATAAATTGGCAGCAGCCATACCTCAATTAATGTTTTTTGCAGGTGCGGATAGAGTTTGCAGAGAAGGACAAGCTCCATGCATAGTAAATCTGTATGGGAAACCATTTAAATCCGCAAGCCTATTTACTTCATGCAACTTTTGTTTGCCCATCACTATGTATTAAATATTTCCCACCAACTCACCTACCTCTTGATCGCACTGTGCACCTCACAAGGTTTAGCTTTTCCTCATAACTCAATTGCCAAATCCTACAAACTTTGCGATGCGATATAGTGGGCCCCATTTTAATATATACTCCATACGTGATATCATTTCCGAAATGAACCTTTGATTTTCCGCTTTAACCTTTTCCCAAGTCCCAAACCTTGCGATGTTACGATGCGATGAGATCGCATATCGCACCGGATAGCGGTTCTTATTATTACGTCAAGTTAAATGTTGTGTCCCGTGATAATTTAAATATTGCGACATGAACATATCGCATTGCGAAAATCTCAGGAGGATAAGTGTTAAAATAAATGATAAAGACGGCGCAGTGCGAAGTGAGATATGCGTGCAAACACGATGTGTTTCAAAGCTAAAACCTGAAGTGTTTCAAGTCTAGGCGTACAAGTTATGTGTGTTGTTTTATGAAGAAAGGCTAACATGACAGAAGGATGATTTCTGCATTTACCTGTCTGTTCGAGCTTTGAATGAGCATTGAATTTTCAAGCTCCACCACTCTGTATTTAAAATTATGTTTCTTATATGATTTAAAAGCAGAATTAGAAGAAGAAAAAAAAAACTTCTCACGTTTAACATCTCTGTGTGTGCGGCTCTATGTATTTCTTTTTACATATTGTGCTATCATTATTTATAGTAATTTCCACATATCTTTGTGTAAATTGTGTGTTGAGGGAAAAGCATTTCCCCCGCATTCTTTAAATTTTCCAACATGGTATCAAAGCAGGCTTAATCTATTAGTGAAAGAAAGTGTTTTTACTCAAGAGTTCAAAGTTGTTTTCTGAACCGTATTCTCCAACAACGAGAAAGTTTCTAAACAGTCAGAAAGTTTTTGTTTACACAGTGAAAATGGAAGCAACAAGAACAAGCTTGACTAATCCACAAATACCACAGTTTAATGGGAGGAATTATGATTATTGGGCTATTATAATGAAGGCTCTTTTTTCTTCTCAAGATATTTGGGAGGTGGTGGACAATGGATTCCAAGAACTAGCAGATGCAGCATCATACAATGCTTTGACACAAGCAGAAAGAGATTTATTGAGGGACAATAAGAAGAAGGACTCCAAAGCCCTCTTATATATTTTCTAGGCAGTGCATGAAATTATTTTCCCAAGGGTTGCAATAGCAACAAAGTCCAAGAAAGAGTGGGATACCCTACATACAACCTACCAAGGCATGGAAAAGGTGAAGACAACAAAACTACAAATGTTGAGAAGAGATTTTGAAACATTATGTATGAAATATTCTGAGAATATAGACTCGTTCTTTAGACATGTGATTGGGTTGGTTACCCAAATCAAGTCTCATGGTGAGACAGTTGAGAAAAGGAGAATAGTTGAGAAAGTTTTGAGAAGTCTGCCATCAAGGTTTGACGCCATAGTTTTAACCATACAGGAGACAAAGGATCTCTCATAGTTTTCAATGGATGAGCTTTATGCATCACTGATGTATCATGAGCACAGACTGAAAAGATCAACAAACTCATCATTGGAGCATGCATTCAAGACACAAGTTTATTTTGGTCAAGATAGAGGTCGAGAAATACCAAACTAGAGAGGAAGAGGAAGAAGCCCATAGAGAGGTGGAAGAAGCAGCCCTTGAAGCTCAAGTGGAAGTGGAAGCAATCAAAATCTAAGTCAAGGCCCAAGCCAAACTCAAGCACAATGTCGAAGGTATGATAAATTTCAAGTTGAATGTCATTATTGTAAAAAGCATGGTCATTATGTAAATGAATGTAGAAAGAAGCAATATGACATGGGTAGCAAACCAAATGCAAATTTCATAAAGGAAAATTAGAACCATGATAGCTTGTTATTAGCTTGTAATGTAGCACAAGAAAAACAAGGGGATGTATGGTTCTTAGATTCAGGGTGTAGCAACCACATGACTAGAAACATAGCAATGTTTTCAAATATAGATGAAAGTGTGAAATCAGAAGTAACATTGGGGACTGATAGCAAGGTCTTTGTCATGGGAAAGGTAAGAGTAGACATAATAACAAAGAAGGGAGAGAAGAATTTCATGTCAGATGTTTATTTTTTCCTTGGTTTGAAACATAACATCCTAAGCGTTGGACAACTCACGCAAAGGGGCTACAATGTATATTTTAAAGATAATGTATGCACAATCTTGGATAAGCCTCCAAGTAGACAACTTATTGCAAAATTTCATATGACAACAATAGAATGTTTCCTCTCAAGCTAAGATTAGATTTGAAGGAAGAAGGTGTTGTAGCAACTGTCACACAAGAAAACTTTAAAGAAGAAGTCAAAGATGAAAATTAGTTATGGCACTTGAGATTACGTCATCTCAACTTTGGAGGTTTGAATTTGTTGCACATGAAAGGTATGGTGAATGGATTTCCACTCATAGAAAAACCAAGTAGCCTACGTGAAGGATGCATCTTGACAAAACAACATAGAGAATCATTTCCAACAGGAAAGTCAATAAGGGAAAAGGCACCTTTGGATATTGTCCTCTAAGATTTATGTGGACCAATGCAAATGCCATCATTTGGTGGTAGCCATTACATTTTGACATTCATAGATGACTACATAAGGAATACATGGGTCTATTTTTTAAAATAGAAAAGTGAAGTGTTTGACCGCTTCTCTCACTAAAAATCTCTTATTGAGCGACAAAGTGGACACTACATAAAAGTGTTGAGGACTGATAGAGGTGGCAGATATATCTCAAGTGACTTCCTACGTTTTTGCAGGAAGCATGGAATTCACAAGAAGTTTACAGCAAGGTACACACCTCAGCAAAATGGAGCTGTGGAAATAAAGAATAGGACGATCATGGAAATGGCAAGGAGTATGTTGAAGGCAAAGCATTTTCCAAATGATTATTGGGCTGAAGCTGTCGCTTGTGCAATGTATATCATTAATAGGTGTCCAACCAAAAGTGTCATGAATAGATTTCCTGAAGAGGCATGGAGTGGAAGAAAGCAATATGTCACTCACATGAGAGTTTTTGGGTGTGTAGCGTATGCACATCTCCCAGATGAGTTGAGGAAGAAATTGGACATCAAGGGGGAGAAATGCATATTTGTTGGATATAGTGATGAATCCAAGGCATATAAGCTTTACAATCCATCAACCAAGAAGGTAATAATTAGTAGAGATGTTCAATTCATGTAAGAGGAAGCATGGGATGGAAGTTTAGAGAAGATAGTCAATGTGAAGACATGTATGTCACATGAAGACAAAGAGGGATTGATTGCTGCAAGTAATTCCTCAATGGTGACGACTCCTCCACCCACACAAGTTCAACAAAGCACACTGCAAGTAAGTAATAGGAAAACCTTGTGCAATCAAGTAAGTGCTTCTCCAAGTACACCACAAAGTTCTGCAAATCCATCTACTTCAAGTGCAACACCAAGCTCATCTTCAACAAGCATAAGAAAACCAAAATTCAGAAATTTAAGTGAAATTTATAAGAAAGAAGACGTTGATAATACTGCTGGTATGAATTCTTTATTTTCATTATATTGTCATGTAGATCACCCAATACACTTTGAATATGCAGTGAAATAAGAGAAATGGGTTGAGGCAATGAATGAAGAAATAGGAGAAATAGAAAGGAATGACACATGGGAGTTAGTGGACCTTCCGCAAGGTAAAGAAGTCATTGGATTGAAATGGGTCTATAAGACCAAGAGCAACATTGAAGGCAATATAGAAAGGCATAAACCAAGGCTAGTTGTCAAAGGCTACAAGCAGCAGCATGGAAGAGACTATGAGGAAACCTTTGTGCCAGTCGCAAGGATGGAGACAATGTGTATAGTGTTGTCGATAGCAACACAACAAAAATGGAAAGTGTATCGAATGGATGTGAAGAAAACATTCTTGAATGGAGTACTGAAAGAGGAGGTATATGTGGAACAACCTCCTACTTATTAGGTAGAAGGCCAAGAACAAAAGGTGTGTAAGTTGCGGAAAACTCTTTACAGGCTGAAGAAAGCACCACGTGCATGGTACAACAGGATAGATGCCTACTTGATGGAAAATGGGTTCAACAAATGTGATGGTGAACCTAATCTCTACATAAAATAAAGTGACGGTAAGATTATTGTTGTTGTTTTGTATGTAGATGATTTGATTTTTACAAAAAATGATGAGTTTCTCACTGCTGATTTCAAAGCAGTCATGAAAAGTGAGTTTGAAATGACTGACTTGGGGTTGTTAAGATATTTTTTGGGCATAGAAGTAAAGAAAACAAATGATGGAATTTTTATCTCTCAAGAAAAATATGTTGCATAAATTTTAGAGAGTTTAATATGAAAAACAACAAGTCATCACCAACTCCAACTGTCATGGGGTTGAATTTGAGCAAGGAAGATTGCAACAACAATGTCAATCCGACATTATACAAAAGCATGGTGGGCAACCTAATGTATTTGACAACAACTAGGCCTGGTATAATGTATGTAGTGAGTCTGGTGTCAAGATTCATGGAGACACACAAGGAGACACATTGGAAAACAACCAAAGAATTTTAAAGTATGCCAGTGGGACGAAGAAGTATGGTGTTTTGTACTCTGCAACAAATGATTTTAGGCTGATTGGTTACACTAACATTGATTGGGCAGGAAGTGTTGATGACATAAAGAGCACATCAGGATATGTTTTTCATTTAGGTTTCAGAGCCATATCATGGGCTTCCAAGAAAAAGCCGATAGTTTCATTGTCAACAACAGAAGCTGAGTATGTTGCCGCAACAACAACAACATGCCAAGCGGTTTGGATGAGAAGGATGTTACGAGATTTATGTCATGAACAAGACAAAGAAACCACTGTTTTCTGTGATAAAAGTTCATCAATTACATTATCAAATAATTATGTTTTCGACAAGAGGAAAAATCACATTGATGCTAAATATCATTCCATAAGAGAATTAGTGAACAATGGTGAAATTGTGTTGCAACATTGCAGGTGAGAGGAAAAATTTGCAGACATCTTCACAAAGCCATTGGCATGTGAATTTTATTTTATTTTATTTTATTATATATATATATATATATATATATATATATAATTAATTAATTAATTAATTAATTTTTATCTCAGAGATTGTTTGGGAATGGTCAATGGCGACAGTTGTGATTAAGGGGGAGTGTTAGAAATTAATCCCAACCACCACGTTAAACAAATTGGCAGTATCCATACCTCAGTTAATGTTTCGTGCAGGTGCGGATAGAGTTTGCAGAGAAGGACAAGCTCCATGCATAGTAAATCTATATGGACAACCATTTAAATCCGAAAGCCTATTAACTTCATGCAACTTTTGTCCACCCATCACTATGTATTAAATATTTCCTGCTGTTAAACACCATGTTAAACATACACATGGTGTATGAAAAAGATAAACACACACACAACAAGAAACTCAACATACAATGAAGGATAAGCGTGTAGCTCACTTATTTTTCCATTATACAAGATGTACATTTATAGTACAAGGGTGTGACTCTTGGTTTCACATTCCAAGGTCACTTGGAATCCATTGTGACTTTTCGCATTCCACACCTACCCATGGAGGATTAGGTGTTCCAACATTCCCCCGCTTAATCTGAAGGGGTATGTGTGAGTAGAAGAAGAGAGTTGTAATACAAATATACAAAGTATACATGGCAACACTTGGGCTGAATCAACTCTCTGAAATGTTGGAAAAAAGAGGTGCTTTAAGGATGACCACCAACACTAGAATGCAATACTTGTTGCAGTTCCCAAAACTCTTTCAAAACTGGCAAGAATCTGAAAGCTTCTGCTAGAGGAATTTTCCCTCATAAAAAAGGGAGACCTTCAACCTAAAAGAAGGGAGGTCTACTACTTGTGATGGTTTTAGGATTACCAACAACTCTAAAATGCTTGAAGCATTTCCTGGAACTCAACCAAAGTTGGCAAGAAGCTGAAGGCTTCTGCTAGAGGAAGTATCCCTCATATATGAAAGGGAGACCTTCAACCTAAAATAAGGGAGGTCTACTACCTGTGATGGTTTTAGGATTACCAACAACCAAAGATGATGGTTTAAGGTTGTCCACCAACCAAAGGCATGCTCATGGGCATATGTGTCTCTGGCTACATCTCTGAATCTAGAATGACAAATTGTGGCTTAGGCTCGCCTGAACTGATGTGTCTCTGGCTACAAATCTAAACATGGAATGAGAGATTGTGGCTCAAGCTCGCTTGATCTGATGTTGAAGCTTGTACATGACCACCATTTTCCCCCCTGTTAGGGACAAGGTGAGATGATGGCGAAAAATCAACTGCAAGTTTGCTCAATATTATTGAACATGTTCTGACATGCGACTTAAACATCTTCTTGGCTATTGATGCCCATTGCCAGGAAGCGATCCATCTAATATGAATCTTTGTTCTTGCAGGAGGCTTGTTTCTGAAGCATCTGGGTGAAGAATGGCTATGCTGACCATAGTGCTTGCATGGATGAAGATCAAAATAGTGATCTTTCATATGGCCAACTCGATCACAGTGTTGGCATTTTACAATCTGTTGTTGTGGAAGTGGAGTAGGATCTGGAACAACTGCAGGTGAACTTTCATACAGGAATTCGGCACTCTGAAATATGATGGGCTTGGTGTAGTCTAGAATATGAAAGGACACATCCTTGTCATATCCAAGACCAGTTCAGTGCTTGTTGTGGACAAGCTCTTCCCAAGGTCTGATGATGGGCTTGAGAAGTGCAGGATGAGCTGCTGCATCTGCATGAAAATCTACTCTTGTATAAGGAATTGAATGAGGATCAATTGCAACTTTGGTGACTTGCTACTGATGGGAGTCTTTCACAATGTTCTGAACAGAAATAGGTTCAGAATGGTGACTCTTTTGCTGAAGTTCATCTTGTTGGAGCTGAGATTCCAACTGCAAAAACTCAATCTTTTCTTGTGCATCTAGTAAACAACTTTGAATGTTACAAAGAGAATTCTTGCTCATTTTTACCATATCATGAACATTTGAATGAATGAGGTTATTCAACAACTCTAATGCCTCATTGATTTTAGCCATTTTCAATAACTTAGGCTCAAAATAAAGGGTGTCGGCTTCAACCGAAAATGCACCCGTTTAGAATGTGATGCAACTTAATTTCAAACAAATACAAATGACTTATGGAAATCTCAAAGTACAAAATCTACTCCTCAAATGATGGAGGACAATCAACAATTTTTCCAACAACTCAAATTTACTGATTGCAACTATGAAGAAGCAATATCCACTCATAATACAATGTCAATATAATACAATATCTCTGCAAAATATTTGTATGAAACACTTGTGCAAGAAGCCTTTAAGGCAGTTGAATTTTTCTTCAAGGAGTTGTTTTAAAATTGATGGAAAATTTGTCTTCACATGTCAATCTCTTTCAGAAAATCACCCTTATATTAATGCCACAAATCATATAATGTAATCTGCACTTTTCTTGTCTATGTGTATTGTCCATTTACTGATATGTCATTTCTTCTTTTCTGCTATTCATATCCTCTCTTCCTCTCTCTCCACTGTATTTTTTTATTTTTTAAATTAATGAAAAAAAAGGGGATTAATTGAAATTGGAATTAATTAAAGGGAGGGGGAAAGAAAACTGAAGGAAATTTTTTTATTTTTTATTTTTATATATTATTTTAAAAGGAATTAATTAAAAAAATTGGAGGAGGAATAAAAAATTTAAATATTAAAGTGGAAAGGGAAAGTTTGATAAGAGAAATTTATTTAAATAATGGAAAGGAGTTATTACAAAATTTTTAAAAAATGTGGGGGGAAGGGGATTTTAATTGGGGGAAGGGATTTAAAAAAAAAATTAAAAAATTGAAATTTTGAAAGGCAGCCTTGAGGGCCGAGGGAGGGAGATACAGTGTGGAGGCCGAGCGGCCAAGTGAGAGGAATAAGGCAGTTGGAGGGGAGTGGCAACTAGAATGATAAGGGATGTGCATTGGGTGGGGTCGTTGAGGAGGAGCAAGCCGTAGAGGAGGCTGCGCAGGAGAGGGGAGGAGTTCGCAGCGTGAAGCGAGGAGAGCGTGAAGCTTATTGGTGAGCGCGTGAGGGCTATGGGAGTGAGGGCTCGAGTGTGAGCAATAGGGGTTGGGGTGAGCGATGAGGGCCACATAGTGGGTTGGGCGGAGTGGTCGGGGTAGCTTAGGGGCGTAGAGTTTAGGGAGGGCCATGCAAGTCGAGTGGTTAGTGTGGATAGGTGGGTTGAGGGTTGGGTAGATAGGCAGCAGCGTAGGTATGCAGAGAGACGGTCTATGTAGATGAATAGGGGGAGCGTGGATGAATAGGGGGAGGGCCTGGTGTAGCTTAGGGAGAGTGCTGCGAGGGGGGTGGCCGGGTAGACAGGGTTGGGGTGGGCCATGAGGTGCGTAATGGGAATCCGAGGGGTGTAAGGCCTGGGGAGAGGGCGGAGAGGAGTGGAGGTATTAGGGTATGGGGGTTGACTGTATGCAACATTAGGGGGATTCAGGTGGAGTGCTATTAGGGGGATCGAGTGTAATTTTTTTATTTTTTTTTTAAGTTTAAAACAGCGCAGCAGAGTAGAGTAGAGTGGAAATTTCAGCAGGAATTTCACAAAATTTTCAGAAGAAAACTTGCATACTTTCCAAATGTATATCAGAAATGGAGAATTTTCAGAATCTTGTAGACTTGAGGCAAGAACTAATTTTTCCAGCAGCAGAGAATGAAACTTAAGAAATGCAGAATTCTTCCAGAAAATTTCAGCAGAAAACCTAGAAATTTGTAGATATTTTTCAATGAAAAACTCAGAAATTTTTCTTTCAGAAACCCACTTTGAAACACTATTCCAGCAGCTCTTCAAAATGCAGAATTTAAAAGGCAGAAATTGCAAGAAAAATGAGCAGTGAGAAAACCTTCAGATGCACAATGCTGCTTCTCTTCAAAACCAATGCTGCTCTTCTTCAAAACACCTTTTTGAATGCCGCCAATTTCTGAACGCTGCTCTTCTCAAAATAAATTCTTGAATGCTGCAGAAATCTCTGAGTGCTACAAAAATGCCAAGAATTTTTGCAGATATGCATAGGCCATAAACACAAATGGCTCACTCAAGGTTGAGCTGGTTATGAACTTCTCAGCTCTGATATCATGTTAAACACCATGCTAAAAATACACATGGTGTATGAGAAAGATAAACACACACACAACAAGAAACTCAACACACAATGAAGGATAAGCATGTAGCTCACTTATTTTTCCATTATACAAGATGTACATTTATAGTACAATGGTGTGACTCTTGGTTTCACATTCCAATGTCACTTGGACTCCATTGTGACTTTTCGCATTCCACACCTACCCATGGAAGATTAGGTGTTCCAACACTCGCCAACTCACCTACCACTTGATTGCACTGCACACCTCGCAAGGTTTAGCTTTTTTCCATAACTCAATTTCCGAATACTACAAACTTTGCGATGCAATATAGTGCGACACATTTTAATATATACTCCATACGTGATATCATTTCCGAAATGAAACTTTTCTTTTCTGCTTTACCTTTTTCCCCAATCCCAAACCTTGTGATGTTGCGATGCAATGATATTGCATATCATACTGGACAATGATTCTTTCTATTACGTCAAGTTAAATCTTGCGCCGCACGATAAGTTAAATATTGCGACGTGTGCATATCACATTGTGCAAAGCTCAAGAGGATAAGCGATAAAGGAAATGATAAAGACTACGCAATTCAAAGCACGATATGGGCATGGATGTGATGTGTTTCAAAGTTGAAACCTGAAGGGTTTCAAGTACGAGCGTACAAGTTTTGTGCGCTATTTTATGAAGAAAGGCTAACACGTCCGAAGGATGATTTCTGTGTTTACCTGTCCAGTCGAGCTTTGAATGAGCATTGAATTTTCAAGCTCCGCCACTATATTTAAAATTATGTTTTTGATATGATTTAGAAGTAGAAGTAAAGAAGAAGAAAAAAATTATCACGTTTAACATCTCTGTGTGTGTGGCTGTGTGTATTTTTTTACATAAATGTGTTTTCATTGTTTAAAGTGATTTCCGCATATCTGTGTGTAAGTTGTATGTTGAGGGAAAAACATTTCCCCTGTGTTCTTTAAATTTTCCAACACATATATAGAGATGCGAAAGGATCATAGACTAGGAAAAAGACCTCACTCTCTTTCATCCCCTCTCTATCAAATTAAATGGGTAAAATCCAGATTCTAGAGTGATTCTTTGCATATTGAATATGGAAACATCTATAGGGAACACAATCATATTGCAGACCTTCTCTCCAAAAGAGGTCTCACACAAGATTATGGTAAAATTGAATATGCTGCTTTCCATCAAGGCTCATGGATTAATGCTGGTTTCTTCTACACTTAATGATTTTCTTACTAATTATTAGATACATTGGGATCATCTTGATACCTTTTTTCGTGCTTTTTCTTGACAATACACTGTAAATGAATATAATACTCCACTCTGGTAATAGTCTACTAGATGTTCCTGAAGTAGATTGAAACTTTGACAGATAATGTAAAAAGACGAAATTTCCCTAACTAGAAGGGTGGAAGGCCATCTACTATATGTTGGAAAATAGAAATAAAACAACAAAGGGATGTGTTTCTCCCTTTCAGCACAGAGAATGCAATATGCGGATGTAAAATCACACACAGAAAGAGAGTGAGAACACACAGGAGAGGAATTATTTTTTCTATTTATTCATCTCACTAAACATATGAAAATTACATTCTTTTAATACAAAATGACGGAGCTTGTAAAATTAATGCTATTCAATGCAGGAACTGATGTATAACAACCAAAACATCCTTCCTTCTATTCTTTTGTTTCTACATGAAACGACGTACAAAACACAAACTGTCGGAATTGAAATTTCATGGGTTTCGGCTTTGAAACCACATCGCGTCTAGGCCCTCATTGCAAATCACATTTAGGAGATTTTAAATTTTAATTAGGCGCATACGGGAAAACTTAAGTTCTTTCGATTTCGATGTGTGATGGCACAATCGCATCGCAACTTAAAACATATATGTTGCAGGAGCTATCCTCCTGAGCTTGCAACGTGTGATTGTGACCACATCACAACATAAATAAGATAACTTGCAGGCACTTAAAGGTAAGTCATAAGAAATGCGAAGTGTGAAATGTGGGCAGAAAAAAGGTAAATCATAAAAAGTGCAAAGTGCGAACTGCAGGCGCCAAAAATGTAAACAGTAAATCATGCGAAGTGTGATATTTAAGATTTTAGATGTGTGATGATGATGTCGCATCACAACATCACAAGTTTTGGTGTGGGGCTTAAACAGTAAATTTTAAGATGTGTGAAGTGCGGTATGCGAGCACTTACACGTCGAGAAGTGCGAAATGGCGAATGGTAATGAATAAGGCGATAACAAAGGTTTACATGCAGTTTGATAATGATTTAAGGTATGGTGTGTCCCACAAAATCACATCGGCGGAAATATAAGTTCTGGCGAAGTCTTAAGGGGAAAGGCTTAAAACTTGCAGGCTGCGATATGTGGGAAAAAGGTAAGTGAATGCGGTGGGTAAGGAATTAACGTAGACTAAAGGATTGGGTACTATGTTTATGATATTGCGTAAAATGCCTGCAGATTTGGATCCTGTGCTATGTCCTTCCCTGCAACAAAAATTCAATGTAAGTGTTGGTTGCTGCTAGTTTATTCATGGCGGTTGTCGGCAGTATTTCCAATACTCCCCCTTAATCACAACTGCTGCCATTAACCATTCCCAAATATTTTCTGAGGTAAACAAAACTTTTCTGTCCCAATGGCTTTGTGATGATATCTACAAATTGTTCTTCTGACCTGCAATGTTGCAACACAACTTCACCATTGTTAACTAATTCCCTTATGAAATTTTATTTGGCATCAATATGCTTTGTTATCTTGTGGAAAAAAAAATTCTTTGACAATGTAATTGCTGAACTGTTATCACAGAAAATTGTGGTTCCTTTGTCTTATTCATGACATAAATTCCTCAGCATCCTTCTCATCCAAACTGCTTGAAATGTTTCTATTGTTGCTGCTACATATTCAGCTTATGTTGTTGATAATGAAACTATTGGCTGCTTCTTGGCAGCCCATGAAATGGCTCCCATTCCCAAATGAAAAACATACCCTGATGTGCTCTTTCTGTCATCAACACTTCCAGCCCAATCACTGTCAGTGTAACCAATCATCTTAAAATGATCAGTTTTAGAGTATAGAACACCATACCCCTTTGTTCCATTTACATACCTCAATATTCTCTTCATTGCTTGCCAATGTGTCTCCTTGGGTGTATCCATGAATCTGGATATCAAACTTACTACATACATTATATCAGGCCTAGTTGTAGTCAAATACATTAGACTACTAACCATGCTTTTGTACAATATCATAAAGACATTCTTGTTGCAATCTTCCTTGCTCAAATTCAACTCCATGACAGTTGGAGTTGATGATGGCTTTTTGTTCTGCATATTGAACCTTTTTAAAATCTCTGCAACATACTTTGATTGGGAGATAAAAATTACCTTTTGTGTTTGTTTTACTTCTATGCCCAAAAAATATCAAAATAGCCCGAAGTCAGTCATTTCAAAATCACTTTTCATGACTGCTTTGAAATCAACAATGAGAAAAACATCACTGCCTGAAAAAATCAAATCATCTACATACAAAAAAACAATAAGAATATTACCATCATTCTCTTTGATGTAGAGTGTGGGTTCACCATCACACATGTCTAACCCATTATCCATGAGGTAAGCACAAATCTTGTTGTACCATGCACGTGGTGTTTGCCTCAGCCCATAAAGAGCTTTCCGCAACTTACACACCTTGTGTTCTTGGCCTTCTATTTCATAGCCAGGAGGTTGTTCAACATACACCTCCTCTTTCAGCACTCCATTCAAGAATGTTGACTTTACATCCATTTGATAAACTTTCCATTTGTTTTGTGTTTCTATAGACAACATTGTCTGCACTGTCTCCATCCTTGCAACTGGTGTAAAGTTTTCTTCATTGTCTCTTCCTTGCTGCTGCTTGTAATCTTTGACAACTAGCCTTCCTTTATGCCTTTCTATCTTGCCTTCAATGTTGCTCTTGGTCCTATAGACTCATTTCACTCCAATAACTTTTTTTCCTTTTCAGATGTCCACTAACTCCCATGTGTCATTTCTTTCTATTGCTACTATCTCTTCATTCATTTCTTCAATACACTTCTGTTCTTTGACTGCATCTTCAAAATGGATTGTGTCATCAACATGACATAATAATGAAAATAAATAATTTAGACCAGCACTATTATCAACCTCTTCTTACTCATAAATTTCAATTAACTTCTTGAATCTTTGTCTTCTTGTATTTGCTGAAGATGTGCTTGGAGTTGCACTTGAAATCGACAGAGTTGCTGATCCTTGTGGTGTGCTTGGAGAAGCACTTCCTTGGTTTCTCAATGTTGTTCTATTACTTGCTTGTGGTGTGCTCTGTTGAGCTTGTGTAGGTAGAGAAAGCCACAGTTGAGGAGTTGCTTGTTGTAGTCCATTTCTCTTTCTCTTCATGAGGCATATATGTCTTCACATTTACTGTCTTTTCTAAACTTCCATCCCATGATTTTTCTTCTATGAAATGAACACCTCTGCTAATTATTACTTTCTTGGTTGATGGATTATAGAGCTTGTAAGCCTTGGATTCATCACTGTACTCAAGAAATATAAATTTCTCCCCTTTGCTATCCAACTTCTTCCCTAACTGATCTGAGACATGTGCATATGCCACACATCCAAACACTCTCATGTGAGTGACAAATTGCTTTGTTCCACTCCATGCTTCTTTTGGAACTCTATTGATAACACTTTTGGTTGGACATCTATTTAAGATATATGCTGCACAAGAGACAATTTCTGCCCAATAATCATTTGGAAAATTCTTTGCCTTCAACATACTTCTTGCCATGTCAGTGATGGTCCTATTCTTTCTTTCTGCTACACCATTTTGCTAAGGTGTATACCTTGTCGTAAATTACTTGTGTATTCCATGCTCCCTGTAGAAACATAGGAAGTATTCGGAGATATATTTTTCACCTTTGTCAGTTCTCAACACTTTTATGTAGTGTCCACTTTGCTTCTCAACAAGAGTAGTGATAGAACTGTTCCAAAACTTCACTTTTTTGTTTTAGAAAATAGACCATGTATTCCTTGTGTAATCATATATAATTGTCAAAATATAATTACTGCCACCTAATGATGGCATTTGCATTGGTCCACATAAATCTGAGTGGACAATCTCCAAAGGTGCCTTTCCCTTATACTCGTTCCTGCTGGAATTGATTCTCTGTATCGTTTGCCAAAGATGTAGCCTTCACATAGGCTGTCTAATTTCTCTATGAGTGGTAATCCCTTTACCATGCCTTTTCTATGAAACAAGTTCAAACCTCCGAAATTGAGATGACCAAATATCAAATGCCATAACCAGTTCTCATCTTTCACTTCTTCTTGAAAGTTTTCCTATGTGACAATTGCTGCAACACCTCCTTCCTTCAAGTCTGATCTCATCTTGAGAGGAAACATTCTATTTCTTGTCATATGCACTTTTGCAATGAGCTGTCTACTTGGAAGTTTATCCATGATTATGCACACATCATCTTTAAAAAACACATTGTAGCCCTTTTGCATGAGTTTTCCAATGCTTAGAAGGCTGCATTTCAAACCAGGGACATAATAGACATCTGGCATGAACTTCTTCTCTCCCTTATTTTTCAGAACATTTACTCTCCCTTTTTCCATTACAAAGACTTAGCTATCAGTCCCCAATGTCACTTCAGATTTTACACTTTCATCAAGATTGGAAAACATTGTTATGTTTCTAGTCATATCGCTACTAGACCATGAATCTAAGAACCATATATCTTCTTGTTTTTCTTGTGCTACATTACAAGATAAAAAAAATCTTCATGGTTCTGATTTTCTTTTGTAAAATTTACACTTGGCTTACTACCGATGTCATTTTTCTTCTTTCTACATTCATTTGCATAATGGCCATACTTTTTGCAATAATGGCACTGGACATGAGATTTATCATACCTCTGTCCTTGTGCTTGATTCTGGCTTGAGCCTTGGCTTGGATTCTGATTTCTGCCCCTTCCACTTGTGATTTCAGGGCTTCTTCTTCCACCTCTGTGTGTGATTCATCCTCTTCCTTGATAGTTTTATCTTTCTCGACCTCTACCTTGACCAAAAGACGTTTGTGTCTTAAATGCATGCTCCAATGAGCAGTTTGTCACTTTGTTAAGTCTGTGTTCATGAAACATCAATGATGCATGCAACTCATCCACTGAAAACTGTGAGAGATCCTTTATCTCTTCTATGGCCAAAACTATGGCATCAAAACTTGATGTTAGACTTCTTAAGACTTTCTCAACTATTCTCCTTTCTTCAAGTGTCTCACCATGAGACCTGATTTGGGTAACCAACCCAATCACATGTGTAAATAATGATTCTATATTATCAGACTCTTTCATACAAAGAGTTTCAAAATCTCTTCTCAACATTTGAAGTTTTGTTGTCTTCACCTTTGCCATGCCTTGGTAGGCTGTCTGGAGGGTATTCCATGCTTGCTTGGACTTTGTTGCAGCTGCAACCCTTGGGAAAATACTTTCATGCACTCCCTGGAAAATATGGAAGAGGGATTTGGAATCCTTCTTCTTATTGTCTCTCAAGAAATCTCTTTCTGCTTGTGTAAAAGCATTATATGTTGTTGCATATGCTGGTTCTTGGAAACCATTTTCCACCATCTCCCAAATATCTTGTGAGGAGAATAGGGCCTTCATTGTAATAGCCCAATAATCATAATTCTTCCCATTGAACTGTAGTATTTGTGGATTATTCAAGCTTGGTGCTTACAGTTTCAATGTGTAAACAAAAACCTTCTCACTACTAGAGAATCTGCTTCTCAAAACAACCTTTCAGCTTCTTTAGTAAAGAGCTCATTCTTTCACTGAGAGCATAGACCTGCTCTGATATCATGTTGGAAATTATGGTATGCTCTGATACCATGTTGGAAAATGGAAATAAACAATAGAGGGCTGCATTCTCCTCTTATAACATAAAGAATGCAATATTGCGGAAATAAAAATTTCACACAGATAGCGAGCGAGAACACACAAGAGAGGAATTCTTTTTTCTATTCACTCATCTCACTAAACATATGAAAATTACATTCTTTTAATGCAATATGGTGGAGCATGTAAAATTAATTCTATTAAATTCAAGAACGGACGTATAAAAACCAAAACGTCCTTCTGCCTTGTTCTTTTGTTTCTACATGAAACTACGTACAAAACACAAACTGCCGGACTTGAAATTTTATGGGTTTCGGTTTTGAAACCACATCAAGTTTGCGCCCTCATTGCAAATCAATTTTTGGTGATTTTAACTTTTAACTAGGCGCATATGGGAAAACTTAAGTTCTTGCGATTGCGATGTGCGATGGCATGATCGCATTGCAACTTAAAACATATATGTTATGGGCGCTATCCTTCTGAGCTTGCGATATGCGATTATTATTGCAACTTAAATAAGATAACTTGCAGGTTCTTAAAGGTAAGTCATAAGAAATGTGAAGTGTGAAATGCGGACGGAAAAAAGGTAAATCATAAAAAGTGTGAAGTTCGAACTGCGGGCGCCAAAAAGGTAAATGGTAAATCATGCGAAGTGCGATATTTAAGATTTTCATGATCACATTGCAACATCGAAAGTTTTGGTGTGAGGCTTAAATGATAAATGTTACGATAACAAAGGTTTGCATGCGGTTTGGTAATGCTGTAAGGTATGATGGGTCCCACCAAATCGCATCGACAGAAAGATAAGTTTCAACGAAGTCTTAAGGGGAAAGGCTTAAAACTTGTGGGATGCGATATGCGGGAAAAAGGTAAGTGAATGTGGTGGGTGAGGAATTAACGCAAAGTAAAGGCTTGGGTACTCTATTTCTGATATTGGGTAAAAATTCCTACGGATTTGGATCCTGTGCTATGTCCTTCCCTGCAACAAAAAATCAATGTGAGTGTGCACTGCTGCCAGTTTATTCATGGCAGTAGATGGGAGTATTTCCAACACTATAAACTAAATATGTATTCTCCTTTCATTTAATAATAAAAGGAAAGTGTTTTTTTCCCTCCATACTATTAAGCCATATTTTTATATATTTTTATCACAATTTTCAGGAAGCTCCTCTCTCCGAACATGTACCGTCAACGACAGAATTAAAGATACCAGTCAGTGCCTATGGAGGGTGGAAATTGTGATTGAGCTTGCTTCTGACCCAACAGTTCAAATAAGCTTAGATTTATACATTAAACTCACTAGTACTGCTCTTCTTCTTGCATTGGTGGTGACATGGGCCTTTTTATTCTTCAGGGGAAGAATATTGAGGTTTCCTCCTGGGTCGATTCCATTTCGAATTATTGGAAACCTCCACATGATGGGACAGCCTCGACACATAGCATTAGCAGAGCTTTGTCTCAAATACAGGCCACACAAAGATATGAATAAAGAGAAATTGGACATGTATGAAAAACATCAAGGAATTACAGTGTTAAGAGCACATGACTTGTTTGTTGTTCCATCTCCTCACCTTCCTGTGACTGTAACACTATAGGTATATTTGTATTCCTTTACTTTAATACATTGAATAGATGAAGTAATACAAATAGATGTGGAGAGGGAGCGGAAATAAAGCATGTGAGGTTTCCAACTCTAATAAAATGAGAAACCTGTCATTTTAGATATTATTAAGAGGACAATACTTAGAAGATTGTTTTAATGAGAAGCAACAAGATTTATACTGTAATATAAGATAAAACATTTAATGTATGTAAATAAATTTAGTAGTTTTCATAAATGAGTGAGATGTTTAATGGTGTCTGTAAAAAAAATTATATTTTTTGATATCAATATTTTTCATCATTATTTTTGGGCCAAGAAATCAATTCTCTTCTAGTCTGTACTAATGGCATGTAGTCCTACCTCGAGGTTATAATTTTCATTTAGTCTGTACTCAGCACAACACATATGAGATGAGTTTACATCAAATTCGGATTATTGAAGGTTGTGGTTTTGTAAGAAGCTGCTAGAGTGGGGGAGGTTGATGGGGATAGGTGATCAATGGATGATGGTGTCGGCGAATAGGAGATAATGCTTTGGTTTTGTTGTATTGTAGATCTGCATTATTGGAGGTATTTCCATTGGTTATTTCTAGTTTTTTTTGGTGTTTTTAAAGTATGATATAAGGAGTTCTTGAGGGGATAATCTGGTTGTTGAAAAAATGCCATATATCACCTATTATGGCATTAGTGTTGAGAATAATGCTTAAATATTCCCTATAATTGCTGACATTAGACAACAGATTTTATGATTCTCTGTTATTAAAAATTAGTGCAGCAAATTATTAGGATGGCTTGTGCTTAGAATCATTTTAGTAGTTGATAAATCATAGAATTAGTAATACGTTTATTATATAAGAATGTCTAAACATACATGATTCAGTGTGATATTTACAAGTTGAGCAGTGATCTGATTTATGTGTTTCTTTTTATTATTATTGTCTTTCATTGTTTTTTTATATGTCATAATTATTCTAGTTTATTAGTTGGCTTAAAGAGTAGTGGCCATTTCAGATTCTATAATTAGTATCAGAGCTGGTAAAATTGTTTTGGGTTAATTTTTTATTGTTGGAATCTTGCCAAAGTTAAAATGTCGAATTCTAACATGTCTGTTCCATAATTTGATGGAAACGATTATGATTATTGGTGCATTAAGATACTGACCTTTTTTATTGGAAAATATTTGTGGGAAATTGTTGAATCAGGTTATGATGAGCCAGATGATTGGAATTCCCTTATAGCCAATGAAAAAACAACAAGAAAGGAAGCAAGGAAGAAGAATGCTCAAGCTTTATTTCACATTCAGATAGCTCTTGATAAGAGCTTATTTCCACGAATATCAGGAGGAAAGACCGCCAAAGATGCCTGGAAGACTCTACAAGAAGCTTACCAAGGTAGTGATCAAGTTAAGGTGGTTAAGCTTCAGACATTGAAGAGAGAGTTCGAGAATCTGAAGATGCAAGAAGCTGAAAGTATAAGTGACTACTGTGTGAGAGTCAAAGATGTGGTCAATAAAATGGGTACACTTGGGGAAACGATAAGTAATGAAGTTTTAATAAAAAATTTATTGAGATATTTAACACCTAGATGGAATAATGTTTCCATAATATTAGAAGAAAGCAAGGATATGACACAATTAAAGTTTGATCAATTGGTTGGATTTCTCATGTCTCATGAAGAAAGATTGAAAGACACTTTTGAAGTTGTAGAGAAACCTTTTTCCTCTAAATTACAAATTACACAGAATGAAGATGTAAGCAGCAGTAGTGCCAAAACCAATCAAGATCGAGGTAAATGGAAAAACCAAAATTTTTCTAGAGGTAGAGGCAGAGATGGCTCAAGAGGAAGAGGTACTTCCAGAGGAAGAGGTAGAGGTAGATTTGATAAGATAAATGTTAAATGTTACTATTGTAACAAGTATGGCCACTTTGAAAGAGAATGCAGATTGAAAGAAGGTAAAAATGCTAACTATGCTCAAGAAAGTAATGAGTATCCTCCACATCACTTATTTTTATCTTATGCTAAAACTGAAAATACTAGTAAAGATGTTTGGTACATAGATTCTGGATGCTCTAACCATATGACGGGGAATGCGAAATTGTTTTCAGCCAAGGATGGAAGTTTTAAATCCAAGGTCAAGCTTGGTGATGATAAATATTTGGAAGTTGCTGCTAAAGGAGCTATGGATATCCAAACAAAAGAAGGTATACAGAGTATTCATGATATTTATTATACTCCACAATTGAAGCACAATTTGTTAAGTGTTGGACAGATATGTGAGAAAAATTATAAAGTAGTCTTTGAAAATAAGACATGTACTATCTATGATAAGAATAAGGGAAATAGGGTGTACATTGTTGTGCCTATGACAAGAAATAGGATGTTTCCATTGAGGTTTGATTAACATAGCAATAACCTTGCAAATATGGCTTATGAGGATTCAAGTTAGCTATGGCATCTCAGGTATGGGCATTTAAATTTTCACAGTTTGAAGTTTATAACCTCAAATGCATTAGTTTCTGGTTTGCCCAAAGTAGAGGAGCATAAGGAGGTTTGTGAAGGATGTACTAAAGGCAAGCATGCAAGGGAAAGGTTCCCAAAGGGAAATGCATGGAGGGCTCATCACCCACTTCAACTTGTTCATTCAGACATATGTGGTCCTATGCAGACTAATAGTTTGGGTAAGTAATCATATTTCATCACTTTAATTTATGATTACTCAAGAAATTGTTGGGTATATTTTTTGAAGGCCAAAAATGCAACCTTGGATACATTCAAGAAGTTCAAAGCACTTGTAGAAAATGAGAATGGCTACAAGATGAAATGTTTGCAGACTCACCGTGGAGGAGAATTTTTCTCAAAAGCTTTCCATATTTTTTGTGATATGAATGGCATTCAGAGGCAACATACTACAGCATACACACCCCATCAAAACGATGTAGCTAAAAGGAAGAATCACACTGTGGTTGAAATGGCAAGGTGCATGTTACAAACTAAGGGATTGAACAATTCTTATTGGGGAGATGCAATTGCTACAACAGTGTACATCCTCAATCATAGCCCCACAAGTGCACCGGATAAGATGATTCCTTATGAAGCTTGGTATGGAAAAAAGGCTAATGTTAATCATTTCAAATTTTTTGGTTGTTTGTCTTATGTGCATGTACCTGATCAAAATAGAAAAAAGTTAGATGAAAAGAGTAAGTTATGCATTTTCATTGGGTATAGTGAGACAAGCAAGGCTTATAAATTGTATAATCCCCTCACTAACAAGCTTATTGTATCAAGAGATGTAATTTTTTATGAAGGGGGAGTTTATGGTCATAAAAAATGCCATGTTGAGAAGACAAAATCTATTTTGAATGATGATATAATTGTTGATATTGAGCAGCCAACTAATGCTTTTGTATCTAGTGGTTTAACTCCACCAAGTAGCCCTTCATCAATTTCTTCAACATCAAGTTCAATTCCAACTTCTTCTCCAAGTTCTATAAGGAAGGTGAGGAGATTGAGTGATATATATCAAAGGACTACAAATCAAGCACATGAAGAAAACCCAATAGGTGAGACAGTGAATTTTGCTTTATTAGCCAAGGTTGATTTTGAACCATCATGAGGTTTGGGTGCAAGCTATGAAAGAAGATATGGATTCCATTCACAGGAATGACACTTGGGAATTGACAGAGCTTCCGCATGACAAGAAAAATATTGGCACCAAATGGGTCTACAAGACCAAATTTAATAGTGACGTGAGTGTTGAAAGACACAAGGCAAGATTAGTTGTCAAAGGATTCACACAAAAGTATGGAATTGATTATGAAGACACATTTGCACCAGTAGCAAGACAGGGGACCATTAGAATGCTGATTTCATTAGCAGCTCAGAAAAGGTGGAGCATACATCATATGGACGTGAAAAGTGCCTTCTTGGATGGGTACTTAGAAGAGGAATTATATGTGGAGCAGGCACAAGGTTTTGAAGTGGAAGGAAAAGAGAATAATGTCTACAAGTTGAAGAAGGCTTTGTGTGGTCTAAAGCAAGCACCAAGAGCGTGGTATGCTAGGATTGATGCATACTTTCAGGAAAAAGACTTCCAGAGAAGTAAGAATGATCCTACCCTTTAATACAAACAAGAAGGTATTGATATTTTGATCATAAGTTTGTATGTTGATGATCTATTGTATATGGGTAGTAGTTCCAAAATGAACCACGAGTTCAAAGTTGCTATGATGAATGAATTTGAGATGAAACATCTAGATCTCATGAAATATTTTCTAGGAATGGAGGTTTATCAAACTAAGGATGAAATTTTCATTTGCCAGACAAAATATTCACATGATATTTTGAAGAAATTTTATATGCTTGATTGTAATGGATCCCCTACTCCAAGTCCTCATGAAGTTGTATTATGTAGAGATGATGGTGCTGATTTAGTTGATGAGACAACTTATAGAAGTATTGTGGGGAGCTTGATGTTTCTAACCCACACAAGACCTGATATTGCATTTTCAGTTTCAATTATTTCAAGGTATATGACAAATCCATCTGAAATACATATGAAGGCATCCAAGATAATTTTAAGGTATGTGAAAGACACTCTAAATTTTAGTATTCATTACTACTCTGCTGAAAAGTTCAATCTTGTTGGATTTAGTGATTCAGATTGGGGAGGTAGTGTGGATGACCGTAAGTCCACATCTGGAAATTGTTTTTCTTATGGTTATGGTTTGATTACTTGGAGCTCAAGAAAACAAAGCATTGCTGCCCTTTCATCCACAGAAGCGGAGGTTGTTGCAATTACTTCAGCAGGTACACAAGCTCTTTGGCTAAGAAAAATTTTGGAAGAAATTGGGGAGAAGCAAATTCAGCCGACAGTCATTTATTGTGATAACGTAAGTGCCATCAAGTTAGCAAAGAATTCAGTTCATCACAGCAGGACAAAGCATTTTGACATGAAATATCACTTCATTCGGGATTTGGTGTAGAAGAATGATGTTGAATTAAAGCACATAAATACTAAGCATCAGCTAGCAGATATCTTCACCAAAGCAGTTGCAAAAGATCAATTTTTTACACTAAGAGTTAAACTAGTAAGCCCTCATTAAGCATTAAGGGGGAGTGTTGAAAATAATGCTTAAATATTTCCATGTAATTGCTGACATTAGCTAGCAGATTTTATGATTCTTTGTTGTTAAAAGTTAGTGCAGCAAATTATTAGGATGGCGAGTGCTCAGAATCATTGGCAGTGGTCAAAATGAATAATTAGTAGTTGATAAATCATATAATTAGTAATAGGTTTATTATATAAGAATGTATAAACATACATCATTCAGTGTGAGATTTACAAGTTGAGCAGTGATATGATCTGTGTGTTTTTTATTATTATTATTCTCTTTCATTGTTTTTTTATATGTCATAATTATTCTGGTTTATTAGTTGGCTTAAAGAGTAGTGGCCATTTTAGATTCTACAATTAGACAGAGTGAGATTGGTTTGTCGTCATTAGATTTTGATAGTACTTTCTTAAGTTGTCTCTAGTGTGTGGGGGTGGCGTTAAAACATGGGATGCAAAAGTCTTGAGTGGTATTTTAAATATTTTTTTTAGGGTTAGTCTAAAGAGGCTATAATTTTGTTGGGAAAAAGGCATAGTGGGAAAATAATAGGAATTTTGCTAAGATTTTAACAATATTTGGTAGAAATTTTTGAAAATATTTTCTAGAGATTTTCAATGTCCATAGGGTTCTTAATGGTGTTGAATCTATTTCTACTTAAAAATTGATTCAAACACTCCTCTCACCCCACATGATTTAAACACTTCTCCCACCCCACTAGTCAATTTTGAAAAAAAAAATCATCACAGAATTCCCTACAAAATTGTGACTTTAGTAGAAAATGTTTTTTTTTTTTTTTTTTCTAAAAAACCCACATAATAACCAATAAATTTTGGTGAAGATTATGAAAATTTCCGACAACATTTTTTGAAAATCTGGTTACAGTTGTTAAACATCAGTATTTTGCCTGCCTTAAGGAGGGTATTTTTATGATGCTGAATCTATTTCCACCATCAAAAATGAAATTCAATCACTCCAACTATCTGATTTTTTGAATTTTTTTTTACCAGATTCCGACAAAAAACCACTAGACTATTCCATCGCGTAAGTAGACCACTCTTTTTCTTTTCGTTTCTCCCTTTATTGGTGGTCTGACGTCCTGATTAATTTTCTGGCATTATGAATGAGAATGGCCATTCGTAACGGAACGGTAGGCGTTCCTGGAAAAAACAGTGCTAGAAACGCGCCGACACGTGAACTGTCGTCCTGTATGGCCATTTTCGTTTTCAATGCCCTGAACTGGTTTCTTACGGGTCGCGAATTGGGTTGTTTCTACCATTGACATGTAAACCGTTTCTCCCGACTAGCGTTAGCTACCATTCCAAAAAACTCCAGATGCTTTACTTAATAACTCAAAAACTCTAGTTTCTTATCTATAAACTCTGCGCATGCAAACGAAACTGTGGTTGTGATTTCCCGTAGCAATGTTTTCGAAGGATTTAAGCGACAGAGGAGAGACGAATACCATTCCCTAGATACAGCCAAGGCGCAGATCAAAGCCAATTGAGCAGCTTCACGTCCCCAGCGAGTTATCTTCAGCGCCATCTCGACCGTTTCTTGTCAACAACGATCTGAGTCTTCAGGTACGCCGGTTGTGAATCATGGTTTCTTGCAGAAAAATCGAGTGAATTATCACTTTGGACTAAAGTTGCAGATGGATTTTCCAGTTTTATTATTATATGATGCTCCATGTTCACTTTATGCTTAATTGAGTATAATTGCAGTCAAATTCGTTTCATATTTAATCATCTCTGAATTTGGTTAGGTGTGCTTATGCTCCTCATTGTCAATACGTGTTGTGTGAAGCACCCTCACCTTCTTGGCTTTATTTACATTTTTGGGTAAAAACTGCCCAAGTTCATGTTGCCCCAAAACAAGTCATTATCATTTTCTCTAATATCAGAGCCATCTCTCGCTGTCCATCTTCATGCTTTCTAATATCTGGAACCGCCTCCCCAGGTGCCATCAACGGTGGTATGATTGGTCTGTAAAAATTTATGTATAGTAATTCTAAATTTCTACAGTTCTGGCTTCACCACCAATAGGGTTTTGGCGTGGCCACCATAATATTAAGTGTAAGTTTTTCCCTTTTTGGTGCGATTCCATATAATGCAATGGATGTGGGCTCTAATATATGTTGGTTTATTTGCTGATGAAAACCATTGGGGAAAGCACTAGCCTCCAGAATCATTTCTCAAATTTGTGTAGAGCTAATTATCTTAAATGTTCACAATTTGTACAACTCTCACAATCTTCGTTTCCTACATTCTGCCCATTATCACGCAATACCTCTATCAATAGTTTTAATTTTTCGAACTTTAAAGAAGATTGATAGATGGCGTCATCTTTCAAAATTATACATCCGAATTAGTAGTCTTAATTTGGGGAGAATAACCAGACAACAACCCTTATAATTTTAAAAAATCATGAACCAGGAATTGTATAACGTTTGACATCACACTTTTCTTTATAATTTCGTATTTTTCATATTGACTTTGTTGCTGAGAATTTCTCACGTTAACTATGTTAATGATCAAATCTTGTAAAATCAATCTCTGTAACTCTATTATGTTTGGAGTTCAATCCATATTTTGGAATTAGTCGAACTGTAGAGTATTTACATCCTGGAATGTCAACGATGGGAAAGACAACATCTGCAAGGGTTGTCTTATAACGTGAGTATACAAGATCTCTCTGAATTTATCGTAATCAATTTTTCACTTCTCCCATATCGACATGTTTATGTTAACTTTGATAAATACGAAGGAGAAAAGAAAAAAATTACCTTGATTATACTGTAAAATAGAATCCTCCATGCCAACCATGCAACAAAATGATCATGTGTCAAGATGACAACTTACTGCGTCAACGTCCCATATGTGAATCTTTATGTGATGAAATTGTTATTGTCGTTCTTGGTATCCACCCATGATTTATAAAATTTAAAAATATTGTTGTACTTAAGTGTCATTCACAAATAAACCTTAGAATAAAGACATTCTATTCCCTCGTAGAATAAAGACATTCTAGATCCTCTAATATTTATAAAACATCTTGCACTTTTACCTAGTTGCAGGAAACTTACATGTCCAAAAATCTATCAAAGGCTCTATAACTAAAAATCATGTTAAAAAAACTAATCTATAACCAAGATTACATACCTTATATCAATTCCTTGTTATACATTTCCCTCCCATTCAAAAGTAGGCTCGTTGAAAGGATGCACAGTTCTGTAAACCCCCTTTCTAAGTACCTCCTTGTATTGTACAATCGAAAGCATTAGACAGTAAGAACAAAATTTGATAAAAAATAGCACTAGAGGATAAGGTTGGGCACATTGTTTGTGAATTAGTCTAGAATATAGACTAATGTGTTAAGAAAATAAGGAGGCATTTTCCCATAGAACAAATAAGAAAAGTTTTAACTTTAAAGGGAGAAATTTCCATATCAGAACTGTAATTTTTAGGGACAAGCCTTTGCAAGGATACTTTTCACATATAGTCCAAGATTACAAGTGTGATTATGCACTTAATGGAGATAGATTTTGATAGGCACATATATGGAGCAACCATTTTTACCCTACTTGATTATCAAAATCTTTGATTCATTTTTGAAAGTTGAAGCATAAAATTGTTTCCAATTGAATCCCACCAAAAAATCCAAGCAAGATCTATTCTTTCAAGAACAAAGTCAAAAGTTGAAACCAAAGAAGCTACTAAGTTGAATCATTAACAATGTGACAGAAGAATCAAAAACTGCATTCTGGAAGAGGATGAGCCCTCTACAGGCAAGCAACTTGGGGTAATCTATTGAAAACAATAAGAAAAGGGAATAGCATAAGAGAAGAGGATACCACAAGGAAATGGAAAGGAAAATTTATTGTGGACTATGTTCCATGCTTTTGTTTCATGTGAGATCTAGAAAGCTCATGAATTACCACTCGACATTTTTTAGACATGTCATTTCAACAAAATGGTGTTTCTTTCTTTCGTTTTCATCGCCAGTTATGTTTTCTTGTTTCTCTTTAATAACGTCTTCAGATATAACAACCCGTGAATCCAAAAATTTGTAATTGGAGGATGTTTTATTAGATTTCACTCTTTGGATGATACTAATGTAAGAGAAATAGTAGCATAAAACAAACCTTATAATGGAATGCCAGACTTACAACTCAGAAATGCTAAAACAACAATGTAAAAATTGTTGAAAAGCACACAAATCCCAATCAATGCTCCAATGCCATTCCAATAAAATTTAGCATGAGCAAATAATCCATGAAATTCTAGTAAAACACATCCAATTGTTTCACTAGAGCTAATACTGATAGGATGCTCATAAATGAAATATTTAGATGAAAGGTAATATTCAATACTTTAGGATGATATGACATTCAATGACCACATAATATCACCTACTTTATTCCATCTCGGAACCAAAAATTCATTCACTTCTATGGTGTTTTTCCCATAGGACATTGGTGAGCCCCAATATTCCCAAATCCACTAGCTATGTATGTTCTTTGTTTCCGAAACAATACTTATCTATTTTCTAAATCAATGGATAATAATCCTTGGTAATTAACAATGGATGAGAGTCCCTTAGTAATTAATAAAACATTTATAGTAATTTATGTACAAATTCATTCTCTGTAATACTTCTATCACTCATGTTCCTCACATTTTCTGTCAATTATGTCAAATATATTTCAAAAGTTCATTATATTTAGTGACCTTAGTCGACTAGACGTTTTGGTTTGTTTTCATACCACTGCTTCTAGCTGCCACATCCATTTCTAAATTTTTTGGGATAGATCCTAGTGTTATTAGATTCCATTCAATGATTTGTTTTTGTTTTTTTTAGGGTTTTGTTATCTCTTCAACTTTTTAGTTAATTATATTTTTCAAATTAAGTATCAGTTTATTTTTTTAAAAATAATTTTCATATATAAATTGTGCAGATTAAAATTGGTTGTGGTGGAGAATTATCTATTTTTTATTCCACTCATTTCCCATTGCAATGGAAGAAATATCATCAACGTCACAAAGTAGACCACCCCTTTCCCAAAAGAGTTATTCCACTGTGGTATAAAAAAAAATCAAAAGCAATGAATATCAAGAAGTAAAAAAACCCTTTGAAGCAAGGTTATGGGTAGTTGTTAAATGCACTCAATATTATAGTGGAGGACCAAGTGGAACAATTCGTTCAAAGGATTATTTGTGTGCTTATTATAATAATAATAAAATTAGGTAATGTAGGAAGATTTTGATGAATTTTACTTGGAATGGGGAAAAAAACAAACAACTTTATGTGCCAGTGTACGTAAAACAAAGAAATCTTCTCTACTTGAGCAATTTAATGAACTTGAAAATTTGAGACGTATTACTGAAGATTTAATTCAAACCAACAACAATCCTAGTGGATTGAAAGTTGGTGGTCCACACTCTCATTCTCAACATAAAGTTTTTGTTTCCCGCCTTGAAAATTTAAGGGATGTAAAAGGGAGGGGAAATATTGATGCATCCATTGGTCGATTATTTTTCTCAAATGTCATAGTTTTAAATCTTTGTAGGTCTTCTTATTGGAAGGAAATGGTAAGAGATCTAGTTAACAATGCTCCTAAAGGTTACAAGCCTCATAGTTATGAAAAGAGGAGGACAAAAATGTTATATGAAGAGAGAGCTCGGGTTGAAGCTGGACTTCATGACATTAAAGATAGTTGGAAGGGATCTGGGGCTTCCATTGTCTCAGATGGTTGGACATATGTCAACCATCGTTCCCTTGTCAATATTTTTGTTTCTAGCCCAAAAGGAGTTATGTTCTTAAAATTACATGATACCATGGGAAATACAAAATATGGTCCATATCTAATGGGTTTCCTCAAAGAGGCAATAGAGGAGGTTGGAAGAGAAAATTTGGTCCACATTATTACAGATAGTGCCTCAAACAATGTCCTTACTAGTGGGTTGGTTGAAGATGAATATACAACAACTTTATGGACTCCTTGTTCTATGCACTGAATGAATTTTCTCCTGAAAGATACTAATAACATTGCATGGATTAATAAAATTATAACTGAAGCAAAGATGCTACAAAAATTTATTGTTAATCATGTAATATCCATATAAATTGATAGGAAATATGCAAAACTTCAGCTTCTTCGATGTGTTGAGACAAGATTATCATTTGCATTCATTATGCTTCAACGCCTTATTAAAATGCATCAATATTTGAGAGAAGATGGTGATATCAATGGATTGGAAAAGATGGAAGGGTTATCTTATTGGGGATGGACCAAAAGTCAAGGAAATTATTGTTGGTCTTTCGCCAGAGGATTTTTGGAGGAGAGTGGAAGATAGTGTCACCCTTATTACACCTATTTTTTCACCCATCGCATATTTTATAGTGATCAACCATGCTTAGGGGATGTGCTTGAGAGTATGTATCGAATGAGAGAGAAGCCTCATGAGATAATAGAAGATGAAAATTCTAGGATCAACAAAGACACCATAAATGAAGTGTGGGAACTTAGGTTGACAAGGTGGAAAATGCTTCATAGCCCTCTTCATTCAATTGCATTCATACTCAATCCTAAATGGTTTCATAAGAAACCGTATTCAGATGTAGGGGTGATGCAGAAATGGAAGAATTTTACAAGTAGGTGTTACGATCGTCATGATCACACTACTTTACGACTTGAGTTAGGAAAGTACTTGAGATCAAAGACCACTTTGCAAATGAAGATTGTGCATACAAAAAAGAACAACTTGGATCCATAGATATGTATTCAATATGGTACAGAAACCCTCTTGATTCATTGGTAGGCCATCTGTTTGCTTTCATAGGTATGCTCAATAACAAATACCTTTAATGTTTTGATTTATTGTTTAAACAATTAAGTCTAATATTCATTTTTTTATTATTTTCCTTTTAGGATTTCAGATGAATATGGCTAACATAATGTTAATTTTATTTCATAGGTGTCTAGTTCCTCTGCATGTGAAAGAAATTGGAGTGAATATTCTTTTATCCATTCAATGAAGAGGAATTTCCTAGGCACAAAAAAGGCACAAGATTTGGTGTTTGTACACTTAAATCTACGTTCGTTATCGCAACAACAACTAGAATATAAAACTGGACCCATGAGAATGTGGGATTATGGTGGTTCACAAAATCATGGATATGTTGAGCTTCCACTTTAGGTGCTAGAAGACAACGTTGAATACATGCTTGATGATACCACGAAGTCTGTTGACCAAAATGATGCTTTTGGAATTGGCTCAAGATCAACAATCATTCAAGAAAATGAACTTGAAAACATAGATTATTAGGTTTACTTGCCTTTTTCATATGAATTATTAGAAGTGACTTTAGATATACATATATATTCAAAAATATACATTTAATTATTTATATTTCAAATATCTTATTTTTATAAATGTTCGCTATTTTCTTGGAATTAATGATTGGATAAATTTTTTGATCTACAAAATTATGACTTCCTTCTTAAAGCTAAATCACTATTTATGAATGTTTCTTTCAAATTTCACAAGCGGAAACATTGGATGTTTATGATTAATGCCTTGTTTTATATTGTTCACCTTTAATCATGTTTTTTCTCTCTCCTCATTTATTATATGAAAAACCTCTAAACTTTGTTTCTCGTACCATTCTCGTTTCGTTTCTCATTTCTCGTTTCTCGTTACATAGCTAATTTCATAACATTATATTGTCGTCGTAACATAATTTTATGACTGGATGGAAATGACATGAAGTCCAATGATTGTTGGGTTTTGTTTATGTTTTGGTGAGAGAAAATTTCTGAACACCTCTGGAATTTAGGATTTTTTATTTTGGGGATTTAAGGTTTGCAATAAATAGCATAACACCTTATTTCGTTACAATGAAGATATGATTGAATGTACCTTGAGATAATCCTTATCTCCCCATAAACAATATTTTGCCAAAGTCTATAATTCAAGATTTGTTGTGGTGGAATTTTCATGTCCGGTTTTTCCTCATTCCATTTCCTGGAGACAATTCACTATCTGGTTTTACAATGGGTCATTACGTGAACATATACTATATTAGTTGTTCATGGTGGGTATTACATGAATTTATTTAATTCTAATATCTTTGGTACATACCAAAGATAATGGATTATTAACCTATACGGTTTTAGTTGTCTTTTAACCTTAGTGTCCTTTTGAGATTTTTCCGCCTTGGCTAAGATTGCAATAGTTTCTTTCGCATTTTTGATCGCTTGTCCATGCATTTTTCCATCTGAATGTTGGTGTGAATAATTTTGTTGGATGCCATGGGTAACTTGTTTTAGAAAAAAATGATTTTGTGTTCTTGCGGTATGAAAATGTTAGATCCCTGTGGCTTGGGCTTGGACATGCAAAGAATAGGTACTAAATTCAGCCAAATCTAGCTAAAGAATTGGAAAATTCGCCAGTTTAGTACAAATCATCTATTAATACATTAAATTCAATTTGATACGGTTGAAATATTTTAACTCGTTGCATTCCATTTGTCCAAATGGTTGGAGGGACCCTTTTCAGTTCCATCAAGGCAAATCCAGTTACAGTGAACCGTCAATTCGGTTATAGTGGAACCGGTTGATGATTTGAAATGACAACATGATTGATCTAACTCTCTGAGAGAGTGAGGATAATTTAATGAAAATGAATCCAAATAAATTACGGGAGCGCAAAACCATTTGCAGTATGTGGCAATACCAAGCATGTGATAATACCAACGCCAGAAACACCTTAATCATTGATCATGCATAAAATAGTTCATTCATTTTTTTCTTTTTAAAAGTTTATTGAGTTTTTGGGAGACCCTCAGATGCATACTTTATTTATATAAGTTTATTGAGTTTTCGGGAAACCCTCATATGCATAGTTAATTTATAAATTCAATCATGCTCAACTATGGTTCAACGTTGAGTTGTGACAAATATTGTCTTTATATTAAAATCAATCGTGTTTATTTGCCAATCAGTGTCTCTATATCGACCCCAAATGGATGTACTGACACTCACTTTAAATTTCTCATTATGAGAACTTTTAGGTATAAAATGGGCCTCTTAATGAAATTATAAAATAATAGTAAAAATAATAAAATAATATTATATTAAATCATCAAATTTTAGAGGGAAAAAGAAAAAAACTATTTATTCAGCTCATATTTTCAACTTATTTCCCTATGGGTTTATTCAAATTTCGAGAGGAAACACTCGTTGAATGCTGAATTTGATTACTCATCTAAGGAGTGTCCATGTTGCATATTTTTTATGGACCTTGCTACATGAAAAATTAGAAACATATGAAAAATGTGATTGCAATCATATTTCTTTTTATGTATTTCTCATTTTTCATGTAGGAGGGTCCATCAAAAGTATGCAACATGGGTACTCCATTAATGAGGAATTGAATTTTGCATCCAACGAGTACTCTTGCTTGAAATTTGAGTAAAAATTTAGGAAGATAAGTTGAAAATACGAGTTAAAAAGTAGTTTTATTATTTTATTATTTTTTAATCCTTTTAGTTTTTTACTCTAAAATGGTGAATCGTCCTCCATGGTTGATATCCATATTGAATCCTATTCGTCCTTATAAAGCTTATTTTGGTTGTACATTTTTCTTAAAAGACTTATTTTAGACCTCAAAATTCCCCTCATGAATATATCTATTCTTTTATCAATGACATAGATTGACTTTCCTTGGAATATCTTTCATCGATAATGGTGGAGGGGAGCGTGAAGCGTTCCAATATAGTGAGAAAAAAATTGAAAATGAGTAAAAAATGGTGAGCACCCAAGTGGCGCGCATGAAGGTCAGTGTCGCAGATATTTCCCCGAGCGGTCTCCTCTTCCCCGATTGGTCATTTAGCCTTCATCTCTTCTTTTCCATAACCTTCGTCTCTTCATTTCTGAATGGGCTTGTGTTACAAATTTAATTTAAGTAAGTGGTGTTTTTCTGCATGATATGTCACCCTGATATTCCCACGCCTGTATTCATGGTTGATCCCTAATGTCGGCATCTTGCTCTACCAAAGAGCAGAGCTGCACCAAGCATAACAACGTTAACCCGACATATGCCCATTGAGCCTGCAATCTCGATAACATTGGGCTAGAAAGAAAAATAAAATTATTCTTACTATAATCCAAGTGCATTTCTTATCTTCTTCTTGGCATTTTGTTATTGACAAGAAATTTGATTTGTTAGCTCCTATTTCAAGTTATATACGGCTTTGTTATTACAATTTATTCCTTCTTCAGCTGAGTGAAAACTACTATATTCTTCCTATTTTAAATAAATATTTGATTCTATGTTATTTGATCCTTACACCAATTGGCTCACGAGGGTTGGATTCCATTACTAAGTGCAAACGGCAAGGGATATTTCCATATCATGCTGCTTCGGTCTATAATAATGGAGGCTAAGCTTGAAAATAACATGGAGATGTTTGTGATGTTGACCAAAGGAAATACAATCTCTGATGAAAGGAACCCAGAGGGAATGAATTGAAAGGCCCGATGCAATAGCTAATGATATCCTTTGGAGAGCATAACACAACCTCCTTTCCTTGCTCATATTTCTTATAGCTTGTGTGTGCCTTGTTCAATTTTTTTCTATTAAAACAAAAATGGAAATGTGCCATGTTTCTTTTCTTACGATTCAAACAATTTGGGTGAGAAAATATCATATCCAATGTCTAGTGCTCTTATATGAGGGATATGATTTTTTGCAGTTTTTTAGTATTACTGACTAAAATGTCTCCTTAACTATTTTGTGAGCTATTAAATATTTGTGTGAAATATTGGCCAACCAAGAAATATACTTCTTGGAAAATTTTAAAGGGTTCCTGCATTATACGTTGGTTATTAACTTCAATTGTTTTACAGATGATTAATTTCTCAAGGATCACATACATAATCCCAAACATATAACTGCACATTGTCGTGATTTATGTTGTAAATATTTTTTTTATTTTTTTCTTCTTTTGTGATGGTTTAGACATGTATTTTAATGGAGAAAGTCTCATTTTGTAGAATTGGCCGATTCAATCATTAGAATTATCTTTGGCAACGAATTCATACCTTGCCATCATAACATTGGGGTTCTTTTTCGTCTAGGTTTTAAGCCAAAACAAATCACAAAGTTGCCTTGCATTTTTTGAGTTTGTGAGGTTTCCATACCAAGAAATTTCTCTTCAATGAGTTTTACATGTTGCATGGTTCATTTTGTTCGGGTTGTTCAAGAAAAATTTCGAGGTTCACATCGTGTTAGCAGGCATCAAGTAGAAGCTAGAGGAGATTTCCAATTTTCTTTGTTTCAGATTCAAGAAGTCTGTTGGGTATGTGTTATATTGTTTCCACGACTAGCCCCACGTGTTGTACGTTGCGTCGGGCACAGCAGGGGGGTCACAGGGGGGGCGGTAGCCCCCCCTGTCGGGGTCTGGGGTAGCGCCCCAGTGAAATTGTTCTTGGTATGCGGTCCCACTCATATGCAGACCCACCCATGTTTTGTGCATGAGTTTGCACATGGTTTTGGGGTACGATGGTTTTCTACCCCTGGTATTTTGTAGATCTGGTCAAGGGAACTACAGTTATAATCTAATCCAGGGTTAATGGATTGGGGTTTATGTATGCTTCGGCATGTATATATATGTGTTGTAACACTAAAAGGAATATAATGAAAAATCAAGTTGGTCGTCCCAATTTGGGATCCAGGGGAAAATCTCTGTGTTTATCTGTTTTATGTTTTATGCTATCGTTATTGTTTATTTTCTATTATAAGATTCGTGTGTAGATAATTTTTGTTCAGGGTTAAAACCTACATTTGGTATCGGAGCTGTTTCGGCTTCAAGGGGACGCCTTTGCTGCTAAGGGTTTTTTGCTCGGTCCTGAGGTAGACCCTGTTTATTGGGAGATCTGCAGGATCGATTCTTGCGGTGAAAGAAGATGGCGAGCGATGGGAAGATAGAGATCGAGAAATTTAATGGTCAGAGCTTTGAGTTATGGAAGCTCAAGATGGAGGATCTGTTGGTGGATAAATATTAGTGGATCGCGGTAGATCCAGGTACTAAACCAACGACAATGTGAGATGAAGACTGGAAGAAACTGGATCGGAAGGCTAAGAGAACAATAAGGTTGTGTGTCTCAGATTCGATATTGTTGAATGTATCTGGGGAAGCTACGGCGAAGAATTTGTGGGAAAAACTTGGGACTTTGTACCAATCTAAGTCTCTGGTGAATAAGTTGTTCCTGCAAAAAAAGCTGTATAACCTGAGGATGAAGGATGGAGACTTGGTGACAAAGCATCTAAACGCCTTCAATACTGTGGTAAGTCAGTTTTCATCTGTTGACATTAAAATCTTAGATGAAGATAAGTGCATCAGTTTGTTGTGTTCTCTACCAGACTCGTGGGATAGTCTAGTTATTGCAATAGGTAGCAATACAACTACCTTGAATTTTGATGACATTGTCTCAGCCTTGCTGTCGGAGGAAATGAGACGGAGAAATATGGAGGGTCAAAATGGAGATGCCTTATTTGTACGAGAAAGGTCCCAAAACAGAAACAAGAATAAGGTTTCGAGTGGGAAATATAAATCTCCTGGAAAGTTTGTAAAGGTGTGCTAGAAATGTGCAAAGGAAGGGCACTACAAAAAGGAGTGAAGATCTAAAGCTCCTGAGAAAGGAAAGGGATCTGATGATGCTCCTTCTGTAGAGGCAAAAACCACCTCGGATGAAGGTGGGGATGTGTATTTGGCTTCTTCCTCAAGTACACATCTAGATCATGAGTCATGGTCGATTGACTCAAGTGCATCCTTTCACTTCACTCCCCATAGGGAGTGGTTCTGTGAGTATGAGAAATATGATGGTGGTGATGTCTTCCTAGGGGATGATAGGAAGGCCAGAATCATCGAACGTGGAAAGGTCAAGCTGAAGCTGCAAGATGGAAGGATTAGAACACTTCTTAGTGTTCTGCATATTCCTGCATTGGCCAGAAATCTGATTTCTGTAAGCAAGATGGATGATGCAGGTGTAAAAACAGTGTTCGAGAAAGATGCCTGCAAGATGGTTCGGGGAGCACTGGTAATAATGTGGGGAGTTCGGATTGGAACTCTGTACAAGCTACAAGGTAGCACTGTTATTGATGGGTGTAACAGTTCTGTGGTTCCTAAAAGAGGAGCAAAAAGCCTAGTTGTCTCTGGAGAAAAGACCATGCTATGGCATCAAAGGCTTGGACATATTGGAGAGAAGGGCCTTCAGATACTACATAGAAATGGTATGGTAGAAGGTATGTCTAATTTCTCTTTGGATTTTGATTTCTGTGAAGATTGTGTATATGGGAAGCAGAATCGGGTGATTTTTCCTTATGGTGCTAAGAGGGCAAACAAGATATTAGAACTTGTGCACAGTGATGTATTTGGACTTGTGTCAGTTCCATCACTAGGAAATTATGTGTACTATGTTTCATTCATAGATGAATTCTCAAGGAATACATGGATATATTTCTTGAGGAAGAAATTTGAAGTCTTTGAGAAATTTAAAGAATTTAAGGCACTAGTGGAAAACCAGACAGAGAAGAAGATAAAGGCACTGAGGACAGATAATGGTGGGGATTTCTGCAAGAAGTAATTTGAAGAGTTCTGTAAGAAGTGTGGTATAGCATGGCAGAAGACTACTCCATACACACCTCAGCAAAACAGAGTTGCAGAAAGAATGAACAGAACACTGATGGAAAAGGCAAGAAGCATGCTCAGTGGTACCGGGTTAGGACAAGACCCTAAAGAATTTGGCAGTGAGATCAACATGTTACTTAGTTAACAAGATCACCTTCAATCAAAGACGAGAGGATAAGATCACATGAGGGATGGACTGCAGAAACCCTTTCTAGCATCTAAGGTATTTGGATGATGCATATGTACATGTTCCAAAGGAGAAAAGGACCAAGTTGGATAATAAATCTGAAAGGTGCATATTTATTGGGTATAAGGATGGTTTAAAGGATTACAAGCTTTGGAACCAAAAAACAAGGAAGGTTGTGTACAACCGAGCTGTGGTGTTTAGAGAGGTGAAAGATGTTATTAAACATGAAGTCCTACCAAAGGAACTTGAGAATATATAGTTTGAACTAAAGGAGGATGAATCAGACTCTACAACAGAAGAAGACTCAGAAGAGGAAGAGCCACAAACTCCAGCTGTGAGAAGATCAGTTCGGGAAAGAAGACAACCAGAAAGGTATAGTCCATCTGCTTTCTGTTCAAATTTTTCTTTAACTATAACCGATGATGATCCCATAACTATCAAGGAGGCAAAGATTCCGAGAATGGAAAACTCTGAAGGAGGCCATGGTTGATGAAATGGGCATCCTTGCACAAAATGAGGCATGCGATCTAGTGGAGTCAAGCAAGTTAGCAATGGAAGGAAGCCCATCGATAACAAATGGTTGTTTAAGAAGAAGATGAATGTAGAATATGAAGTGGAGAAATAAAAATCTCGTTTGGTAGCAAAAGGTTATTCCCAGGTTCCGGTAATCGATTTTGGTGATATTTTTCTCATGTTTCCAAGGTTAGTTCTATTAGATTACTTTTATCTGTTGTTGTTGCATTTGATTTTGAGGTAGAAAAGAGGGATGTGAAGACAATATTTCTTCACGGGGATTTGGAAGAGGAGATCTACATGAAGCAACCTAAAGGCTTTATGGTGAAGGGAAAGAAAGAACTGGTATGCAGGTTAAAAAATTCTATGTATGGGTTAACACAGTCACCAAGGATGTGGTATCAGAAATTGGATACCTATATACGGGGACTTGGCTTCACCAGAAGCAAGGAGGATAACTGTGTTTATTTTAAATTAATCGATGACCCTATTATTTATTTGGTCTTGTATGTGGATGATATGTTGTTGATTGGAAATGACAAATAAATTATCCAAGATTTGAAGACCCAGTTGTTCTCCAAATTCGACATGAAGGATCTTGGTGCTACAAAATATATTTTGGGCATGGAAATTAAGAGATCAAGAAGAGGAAGTTCGTTAAACCAAGAGAAGGCATGTTGAGAATATATCACAGTAGGTTCAATTTGGTGATAGTAAATCGGGTGAGTGTTCCTATTCCTATAGCTACAAAGATGTTCTCCATTGAGTGAAAGGTCCTGCAAGACACAAGAAGAAAAGGAGGATATGTCCTGTTCCATAAGTGAAAGTGCATAAAGCAGAAGCCATCAATGCAATGGTCTCAGACGGTACTGCAGACATTGCACATGTAGTGGGAGTATTGAGTGTTTATGTCAAACTCAGTGAAGGAGCATTGGACAACAAAGGAAGGTGTTTTCGTATATTTATATGGTACTGGGGATTACATTGTGCTACTAGAAGACTAAGATTGGAAAGAATGTTGGACATTCATGGTTTTGTTGATGCAGATCAAGGAGATCCTAGACCATAGAATTCACAAGTGGGTATGTGTTTAGCTTATTTGGAGGTGCAGTCAGTTTGATGAGTAAAAGACAGTCTGTAGTGGTGCTTTCAACTATAGAGGCTGAATACATAGCAGCCACTCATGCAAGCAAGGAAGCAGTTTGGTTGCAGAGATTGTGTTCAAGTATGGGGTTGGTACAACAAACTATAAGGATAGACTGTGATAGCCAAAGTGCAATTTTCTTGGCTAAGAACCTTGCTTATCATTTAAAGACAAAGAACATTGATGTTTAATATCACTTTGTTAGAGATATGTTTGAGGCTAAAAGGGTGTTGCTGGTAAAGGTGGACACTTTGAAGAATGTTGCAGATGCATTAACGAAGTCTGTGAGCACTCAAAATCTCTCTTGTTGTAGAGAAACAATGGGTGTTGAAGAATTGGCCCAATGAATAAGCTCTCTTGTGGCCCCTTGTGGAAAGAAAACAACAAGTGGGAGAATGTTGGGTATGTGTTATATTCTTTCCACGACTAGCCCCACATGCTGTATGTTGCGCCGGGCGCAGCAGGGGGGTCACAGGGGGGGCGGCAGGCCCCCCCTGTCAGGGTTCGAGGCAGCGCCCCGGCGAATTTTTTTTTGGTATGCGGTCCCACTCATATGCGGATCTACTCCAATAAATGGAAAGGAGTTTGGCATGGCGGTTTTGGGGCACGATGGTTTTCGACCCTCGTATTTGTAGAGATCCGGTCGAAGGGAATCTGATGGTTATGTTCTAACCAGAAGTTAATGGATTAACATAAGGTTTTAACATGTATATATATGTGTTGTAACACTAAAAGGAATATAATGAAAAATCAAGCTAGTCATCCCGATTTGGGATCCAGGGGAAAATCTCTATGTTTATCTGTTTTATGTTTTATGCTATTGCTATTGTTTATTTTCTATTATAAGATTCATGTGTAGATAATTTATGTTCAGGGTTAAAACCTACATTTGGTATCGAAGTTGTTTCGGCTTCAAGGGGATGCCTTTGCTGCTGAGGGTTTTTGCTCGGGCCTGAGGTAGACCCTGTTCAGTGGGAGATCTGCGGGATCAATTCTTGTGGTGAAAGAAGATGGCGAGCGGTGGGAAGATAGAGATCGAGAAATTTAATGGTCAGAGCTTTGAGTTATAGAAGCTCAAGTCATGATTCTCATCAAATTTAGAAATATTTTTCTAATTATAAAATTTTTAATAATAGGATCATTTTCATTAAAAAAATTTTATGAATTTTAAAATAATAATTTCTTTAAATATTAAAGAGGAAATTATTTTTTCAAAATTTATTACTATAATATTATAGATTTTTAAATATATTTTTAATTAAATAATTAAAAAATTATTATAATTATAAATATGATTATAATTATATTTATAAATATTTAATTATAATAATATAAAATGAAATATAATATTTTTAATTGTTTGAAAATATTCCGATATAATTTATATAAAATGAAAAAATATAATTTATAATCAATTCAATAAAATAAAAAAGTATTTTATTGTTTATATAGATTTCTAATTTAAAAATGATATTATAATTTTAATTATTTAATCTTATGAACCAAAAAGATTAATAAACTCAAATGGATTATTAATATTATAAATCGAATAGATTAATATTACAACCTAAGAGATTAATATTATAAAACGTGAGAGATTGATATAAATATTAATAAAGCCAAAGAATTAATATAAATCCCTTGGGTTTTTAATGTTGAGTTTATCAATTCCTTAGGTTTATAATATTAATCCCTTAGGTTTAATATTATTCCCTTGGGTTTAAAAGTTGATTATCATTAAGACATAATTTTATACAATCTTATAAAATTGATTTATCTTTTTAATAGATCTCTTCCAAAAATATGTGGAGATAGTTTTTGAAATATAATATTAAACAAATACAAAACTATAATATTTATTAGAACTTTATATATTTTTATATTTACTTATAATTATTCATAAATATATTTATTGTTTTTATTTAACTTAAAATAATTTTACTTTTCAATTTTATAATTTTATAAATATAATAGATTGAAGGTTTTTGTGTTGTAGATTTTGAGATGCAAAACTCGGAATATCCACAATCATTTTTAGTCTATGTTTTGAGTCTAAATCAAGACTCATCTTCAGGACAAACTTGCTAAATGAATCAATTCAATTTATAAAAACTACTACTTTAGTTATTTTATTTAATGTTATCAAAAAAAATAATTTAGTTGGAAAATTACATATTTCTTTTTTATTAGACTATATATATAAATAATTCTCATATTTGACAATCAATATGACAATACAAAAATCATTAAACACAAGGGATTAATATTATAAACCCTTTGAATAATATTTTACCCTAGGAAGATGAACCCTTAGATTAAAAAGCCCAAGGGATCGATATTATAAACCCAAGGTATATAAACCCTAAGATAAATATTATAAATCATAAAAGAAACAAGGTTTCTCATGGTTTATCATGGCTGATTTTCTTATGGACACAGTCTTTTTGTAACAATGCAACATTGGACCATCGTTGACCATGGTTGTCACATTGTGACAAAAATTGTCTTAATATGAAAATGAACCATGGACAACCATTTTCAACCATTGTCAAACATGATCAATCATGGTCAACCATGGTCCAATGTCACATTGCGACAAATATGGTCAATTGTGAAAATGGTTGACCATGGTTAATTATGGTCATCCATGGTTGAACATGGTCAATTATGGTCAACCATGGTTAACCATGGTCTAGCGTTGCATTTTGAGAAATATTGTCTCAATATGTAATTCAATCATGGTAAACCACAATCAACCATGGTCAATCATGGTCAATAACCATGGTCACAATGTGACAAAGATTATCTGATGGTCCAACGTCACATTATGACAACCATGGGCAATGATGGCGCAGCGCCGCATTGTCACAAAGATTGTGTCAATATGAAAATAAAACATCATAAGCCATGGTCAACCATGTTTATTTAAGGGTTTATAATATTTATCTTAGGATTTATATACCTTGGCATTATAGTCTTAATCACTTGTTTAATATTATTCCCATGGGTTTATAATCCCTTAGGTTTTTAGTAATAATCCCATGGGTTTAGTGTTCCCTTAGGTTTATAATATCAATCGCTTCGATTTATTAATTTGAGGGTTCATATTGCTAGGGTATAATATTATTCATAGGATTTATAATATTAATCCTTGGGTTTAAGATAAATTTCTTGGGTTTATAATCATGGTTAACCATGGTCCAATGTCACATTGTGGCAAAGATTGTCTCAAAAATGAAAATGAACCATGGAAAACCATTGTCAAGCATGGTAAATCATGGTCAACCATGGTCCAATGTCACATTGTGATGAAGATTGTCTCAATATGGAAATAGATCATGGTCAACCATGGTCGAATGCCACATTTTGATAAAGATTGTCTCAATATGAAAATCAATTATCGTCAACCATAATTCATTGTCGCATTATGAAAAAGGTTGTGTTAATATGAAAATCAACCATGGTCAACCATGGTCACATTGTGTGAAAGATTGTCTTTATATTAAAATGAACCATGGACAACCATTGTCAACTATCGTCAATGATCAGGTGCTCAGTGTAAAACCTCAAAGATTAAATTACTCAGAATTGATTCAAAACTGAATGACAACGAAGAACTCATTTCCAGGAATATGACGCAGTTTATTTCATTGGAAACAGAGTCCAGATGAAGAAGATAGATCCTGTTGTTTGTTTTCCTAAACATCTGAAAAATTTGCAGAATAGTGACGAGTTGATGACATTGCAGCCCAATCATCATATAAGATATATTCTGGGAATATTCTTTAGTTTTTTGTAATGACATTGTGACAAGTGTCACTATAGGATTATCTAGTTTAGTTTGAAGGTGATTTTTTTTTTTAAGTTTTGGCTCCTAAGGTTGAATGAGAACTTTTTTCTATGGTTCGGGACAACCCAACCAGAGGTTGACACATGGTGCAACTACGGGCCACCATGTGCCCCCTCTGATGGAACCTCTCCAATGGTCGATTTGCATGTTTATGCTATGGTTTAAGTCCAAAATTATTTGAAATATAAAAGTTCCAACTAGGTATTCAGACTATATTACAAAGGTTGGGTTAACACATATATTATGGGAGAAATTATCATATACCATAGACCAAAGGTTTGATATGGTTCGATATAGTTTACAAAGGTTGGTTTAATAAATATATTATGGGCACAATTTTAATATACCATAGACCGAAGGTTTGATATGGTTTGATATAGTCCAAAGGTTGTCATATAAATATCAGGTATTATACCAAATGTTCAAAGGTTATATGTAAATTCGGAGCAAAATTTTAATGTATCGGCGGAGGTCGAGGTTGACCCCATGACCTTCCCCACGCCAACGCACTGACCTACCGCCATACCACCTTGTTGGTCCTTGTAATGTATGGGAAGCCACATATATTTGATGTCAAATGGATTCTCTGATGGGGGTTTGGAGGGGTCTAGTCCTGCGGGCCATCCCCCTCCCCAAATGACCAGTCAACCAAAACCACAGGCACAAAGTTTTATTAAGAGCGTGAGATTAAAGTTTAAAAAGAGGATTAATACCCCTAAACCATGGTGTAGTGCTAATCCCGTCTACTAATGCATATTGCATTAAACCGTACTTAGTACGCCATTAGACACATAACCCAGTGATTATATTAATTAAATTGCAGTTAACCAAAGTTTACTTTGGCGGAATTTTCAGCTAAACTACCATTTTATGATCTGTCCCCAAATTTGGCGTTTTTAACTGGAGTCTTTCTCCAAATTTGGACGAGATTTCCTAGGACAAACGGTTTTGGCCATATCTTGAGCAATTTTTGACCAAATTGGGAGCAAGAAGAGTCATTTATGATAGATTTGAATATTCTAGACTCATTGAAGCATGTTTTAGAAGTTGTAGGTGACTGTAAATAACAATATTTTCACATTTTAGCTAATACAGAGGCCCAAGCCATGGAAGCTGGACCAAGGAGATGTAGCCCAGGATGGGTGAACTCCTTCATCAAAACTCTGTGTTGATGGATCAATTGTGATGGTTTGTTGTTCTTGTTTTTGTTGTTCAAAATTTTTTATTGATGATTTATGCTCTTGAATTTCACTTAAAAACTCAGTTAATTTACCTGTTTGGCACTAAAAAACACCAAGGAAGCATATGTACATCAAGAATAATAGCAACAAATAAATTTTAAATTTGAAGATGAAATTAGCACAGGAAAAATATCATTCATACTCAGATCAAGTTGGTATCAAATCCTGGTTGAAAGGCTATTTGCTTGATAATTACTTGAGTTTTGTGCAAGTAGGGTTTTAATGGTTGCAAAATTATGATGCTTAAAAGATTGAAATTGCAGAGATGTGAAGGGGAATTGTTGGTTGCAAGTCCTGATATTAGGACCAGAAGAAGTAGAGCAACAAGGGCACCAACTTCACCCAAATTTCCACTCATAGCTGCACTTGAAGCACCTCAAGTTTTATCTCAAGAAGCTAAGATTGAAGAGGTACAAGCACTAGAATTTGAGCTTTAATCCATAGCCATCATGTGAGGTGTTCGAGAAATTGAAAGTCATTCAGAAAAGGATGAGGTCAAGAAAGACTTCAATGACATAAAGAGGATGGTTAAAATTATGTTTGATGGATTTACTGCTGGGATAGCAGGAGAAGTTTCTAAGCCTCCACACGGAGAAGGAACCTCAGATGATAAAAAGGATGAAGAGAAGAGTTCAGAGGGTAGTGGAGGAAAGCCACCTCCATCTACACCATCTTCATCATTCTCATCTTCCCCATCATCGTCATCTTCCACTTCCACCACAAAAACCACCCATACTCACTCCAAGACCACAAGAGGAAAAGCACCCTTACTCAAACTTGATGTCAAATTTGAGCTTCCAATGTATAATGGTGAGGTAAATGTAGAAATATTGAAAAATTGGATACGTCAATTGGAGGTGTATTTTAGAATTCAGAACCTTCATGAAGAGAACATAAAAATTCAATTGGCTTCTTTGAGGATGGAAGGTTCAACATTTCTATGGTGGGAAGCAAGGACTCAAGAAGAGATTAAAAACTACGGTAAGATCTCTATGTCCTGGTCAAGTTTTATTGTTGGCATTAAAAGGAAATTATATCTATTAGCCTACATGCAAAAGGCCATTATGGACTGGAAAAATTTTAGACAGATAAAAAGGAAAAGTGTGAAAGATTATACTCATGAATTTAGGATAACAACTCTTATTTTTGGTGTTAATTTATATTCTCGAGAAAATTTGTTAAAGTACATTGGGGGTTGGCACAGTTACCTTAGGCACACTATTCTTACATTTAATCCCACAAACATAGATGAGTTTTGTGTTCAAGCCATACATTTAGAAGCAAGAGGGTAAAGAAACATAGATGAGAGAAGTGATAGTGAGGGTAAAGAAACATGCAAGTTTTATGGAAGAGGAAAGAGAAATAGCTCCGTCAAGAGAGAGAAATAAAAACTCACATGTAAACACTATTTGAAGGATGGCCATGATGAAGACCACTATTGGCAACTTCATCTAGAGTTGAAGCCAAACAAAATAAAAGCCAAAGAAAATGATAAAATTGTTGCTATCATTGAACATCACTTAGGTTCAGATTCAAGAGATGAGACAAAGATTGCATCCATGGGTTTGAAAGGTAAGAACATAGCAAGCAATAGTTCTTCAAATTGTTCCAATGTTACTCAAGATGAAGATACAAGAATATAACTTTTCCATATTAGAGTTGTCTCTAAACATACCAATATTGATACACTTTTTGATAGTGAGTCATAAGCTAACTTGATTTCCGGAGACTTGTTTAAGAAGCTAGACCTTGAAACTGTTAGACATCCAAGACCTTATCCTTTAGGGTGGATATGCAAGAATGAAAACTTGCAGGGTAGAAGTAAGTTCATATTAAGACTCACCATCAATTCAAACTTTCTTGATGAATTTGAACTTGATGCGGTGTTGCTTGAGATATCAGGTATTGTATTGGGAAGTCCTTATCTTTATGATAGGAAAGTAGTATTTAACCGCCATGAGAATAAGTATAAATTTTTTAAATATGGAATTGAGTACATAGTTAGAGTGCATTTAAGAAGAAGACAAGTTTGTGTCTTATACATGGAGGAGAAATGAAGAGGATAGTGAATACAAGTCAGAATTTGAGATTGTTAATGATCAAACATAGAGATTTTTTTAATCAAACCTTTAAAAAGGATGCATTAAATGAACAATTTGATTTCATTAAGATTTATTATGCTTGTAATGATATTTTTTAGGACTCTAACAAGTTTCCTTTAAAAGGAGGAGAACAATATGTAAAACATTTGCATCAGTCAACATCAGCGTTGAGCAGTGTTGGAAACAAGATGTCAGTGCAAGAGAGTGAAAGGATCAATGAGAAAGCGACAAACCAGTTTGAAAAATAAGGCATGGGTTCCAAAAATTCTTCTTTTTGGTTTCCAAGTGGTACATGGCAATGGCGAAGACACTTGTTCAAGAGTTGACACAAGTACAAAGGAAGATCAATTAAAAATCACCATGGTGACAATGTGCAAGGTGAGACAGTTTTGAAGTTTCCTTTGATTAATGATAGAGGTAGGAACAACTTGGTTTCTTCAAGAATAACTTGTTGTTCTGCAAATTCATGGAAATTACAGCATGATGGTATCAACGACAACAAGAGAAGGTCGCAAGAGTCAAGGAAAAATTTAGGATTTTGTGAGAATCTTAATTGAATGAAAATGGGAAAAATTTAGTGGATAGAGACTTGAAGGGTCAGGGAACAATACCCTCATCCACATTATCAGTAATCAAAGAGATTTTTGGGTTAAAAAGGCTTCTCGGGGGGGGGATGATCATGTGCTCAGTGTAAAATCTAAAAAATGAAAGTGCTTAGAATTGATTGGAAATAGAACGACAACAAAGTGCTCATCACTAGGAATCTGACACAATTTGTTTCGTCGAAAACAGAGTCCAGATGAAGAAGATAGAGCCTGTTGTTCATTTTCCTAAACAACTAAAAAATTTGCAAAATAGTGATGGGTTGATGACATGGAAGCCTAGTCATCATATAGGGTATATTCTAGGAATATTATTCAGTTTTGGCCAATGACACTATAACAAGTGTCATTGCAGGATTCGCCAGTCTAGTTTGAAGGTGCATGTTTTTTAAGTTTTGGCTCCTAAGGTTGAACGAGATTTTTTTTATGGTTTGGGACATCCCAACTAGAGGCTGACATGTGGTGCAGCTAGTGGCTGCCACGTGCCCCCTTTGGTGGACCCTCTCCAATGGTCGAATTGCATGTTTATGCAATGGTTTATGTCCGAAATTATTTTAAATATCAAAGTTCCAACTATGGTATTCAGACTATATTACAAAGGTTGGCTTTATACATATATTATGGGTGTAATTATCATATACCATAGACCGAAGGTTTGATATGGCTTGACATTGTTTACAAAGGTTGGTTTAATACATATATTATGGGCACAATTATCATATACCATAAACCAAAGCTTTGATATGGTTGGATATCTATAGTCTAAAGGTTCACATACAAATATTGCGTATTATACCAAAAGTTTAAAGGTTATATGTAAATTCAAAGAAAAATTATTATCGGATGGGCGGAGGTCGGGACCGACCCGACGACCACCCCTGTGCCAATGCACTAGCCTACTGCCATACAACTATGTTGGTCCTTGTAATGTATGTGCGACCACATATATTTGATGTCAAATGGATTCTCCGACGAGGGCTTAGAAGGGGCTAGCCCTGTGGGCCAGCCCCCTCCCCATATGACCAGTCAACCAAAACCGCATGCGCGAACTTATATTAAGAGCATGTGATTAAAGTTTAAAATGAGCTTTAATACGCCTAAACCATGGTTTAGTGCCAATCCCGTCTGCTAATGCAGATTGCATTAAACCGCACTTACTGTGCCATTAGCCACATAACCTGTAATTATATTTATTAAACTATAGTTAACTGGAGTTTAGTTTGGTGGAGTTTTCGACAGAACCACCATTTTAGGAGTTGCCCCCAAATTTGGCTATCTTAAGTCGAGTCTTCTCCAAATTTGGAGGAGATTTCCTAGGAAAAATGATTTTGGCCATATCTTGAGCAATGTTCGACCAAATTGGGAGAAAGAAGAGTAATTTATGATAGATTTGGACAATATGGACTCATTGAAGCATGTTTCAGGAGTTGTAGGTGAATGTAAACAAAATTTTTTGCACTTTTCAGCTAATACAGGGGCCCAAACCATGGAAGCTAGACCAAGGAGATGTAGCCGAGGAGGGGTGAACTACTTCATCAAAACTTTGTGTTGATGGATCAATTGTGATGGTTTGCTATTCTTGTTTTTTTTTGTTGTTCAACATTTGTTATTCCTCCTTTAAGCTCTTGAATTTAACTAAAAAAATCAGTTAATTTACTTGTTTGGCACTCATAAACACCAAGTAAAACTATGTACGTCAAACATAAGATCATCAAGTAAATTTTAAATATGACGATGAAATTAGCACAACAAAACTAACATTCATACTCATATTAGTCAATGATGGTAAATCATGTTCAACCATGGTCCAATGTCACATATTTGTGATAAACATTGTCTTAATATGGAAAACAATCATTCTCAACCATGGTGCAACATTACATTTTGTTAAAGATTGTCTCAATATGAATACCAATCATTGTCAACTATAGTCCACCGTTGCATTATGATAAATATTGTGTCAATATGAAAATCAACCATGGTCAACCTTATCTATTTTAGGGTTTTATAATATTTATCTTATGGTTTATATACATTGTGTTTTTAATATTAATCCCTTGGGTTAGTATCCCTTGGTGTTTTATTATTAATCCCTTAGGTTTATTATTCCCTTGGGTTTATGGTAAAAAATGGTTCAATATCGCATTGTGAGAAAAATTGTGTCAACATGCAAATTAGCCATGGTTAACTATGTTTATTATAGCATATATAATATTTATCACAGGTTTATATAGCTTGGTTTATAATATTTTTTTAGGGTTTATCATATGATTTCCTCAATATGAAAATCAATCATGTTCAACCATAGTCGAACGTGACATTGTGACAAAGATTGCCTGTATATGGAAATCAAACATGGTTAACAATGGTGTGATAGGCATATATGAAACACATATACAACCACATATGTAAATCAACCATGGTCAACTAGTTATGTTTATTAATCATGATCATTACATTGTCTCAATATGAGAATCAATCATGGTGAACCATGGTGAACCATGGTCCAACATTGTATTGTGACAAAGATTGACTGAATATGTAAATTAACCATGATCAACCATGTTTATTTTAGTGTTTATAATATTTATCATAAGATTTATGTACCTTGGTTTATAATATTTATCTTAAATGTTTATTACTGAATTTTCTCGATGTTTATAAGAGGTAGTTGCAACAACCAAAATGTTTATCATAGTATTTTCTCGACGTTTATACAAGGGGTAGTTGCAACAACCATTTGGAACATATTCTTAAATAATAAGAAGATCTCGGCTCTATGAGGATGTTCAACCATACAAAATAATCAGCTTTGGATGATAGATATTGGAAAAAACACGTATCTCATTGATGAACGGTTCTACTCCTCTAGATAGAGTTATCCCGATGCAGTCTCTTCACTTCCAAGCACGACCACCACAGGATTGCTCATATAGACCGAACCAAATCCCCCATCACCAAGTTGATTCTTATCGTCGAAGTAATTTGTTTCATGTGTCAATACTTCGTAGGAGAAAATGGGCAGAGTCTTGTTTCCATACCCTTGTCCTCATCGTATCTAACGTAGTGAGAAAATAAACTATTTTTAAAACAATCACACTACAAGATACCCGACATATGCCGCGAAAACAATTATCACGGTCATGGAGGATTTGTTATGCGTCTTCGGTTGTGGTCGTACTCTACGTGATGTCACAGACGGTGCACAAACCCTTGTGAGCATTAATACAATCACCTCCAACTATTAATTCCAGGTGGCCATGATATTCACAGTTTAAGAGTAACATGGCAAACTTATAAGTTTAATGTGCACCATGATATTCGCAGCCTCCACATGTGCACCATGATATTCGCAGCCTGTGGAGGACCCAATGGAACCAAGATTGAAACAAGTACCAGCGTACCAACAGAGACAGATGTCATCGGAGTACATCGAGAGAGATGTCACTCAATAGGAAAAAGGTTAGAAGATAGAGAGATGAACAAGTTCTAAAAAGGAAACCTTCGATGTAAATATGTACTTTTTAATTCTAAACTACGATTTAAAATTGTAAAAAAGACTAATAATAAAATTAACGTACAACTTCTAATAAAAAACCTATAACATAATTATAGAAATTAAAAAAAAAAAAAACATATATTAATTACAGAGATATCATGTCATTCTCATAGCTTAACGATACCCTCACAACATTCAATCTTGCAGATATACCCACCACCCATAGCCAACGTGGCATCTACGCAAGTCCCTCTGCAACGTGCCATCTACTCAAAACCTTCGTTTTCGATGGCTTTCGTCCCTCGTTTTGATGGCTTACTTTAGTATGAATTTCGGTTGCATCTTGTCATCCTACTCTACACAATCAAAGTATGTGAATATTTATTAATGTAACAATATGATTTGAAGTGGCTTCCGAGTTTTGTGAGCGAAAGTGCAATATTAAAGTGTAGTCATGAAAAAGATTCTTAAAACAATTCGTAAAGAAAGTGGTTCTTTACCGTTCATTGGGCAGTATGATTGTTTTCCTCTTTTCTTAGTTTTTTTAACTTTATTCATGAGTTCAGAGATTAGGAAAATTATAATTTTTACACAATTACGTCTTTTTTATAAATTATAAAATTTAGAGGGTCTTTATTTTTATGTTTAATATTTAGTTTGAAAGAAATAATATTGATACAATGATATCTCACCAAAAAAATGAGTTGACATTAATATAAAAAATAAAGTATTTTGATTAAAGTAAGTTTTATTATTATTAAATTGTTACTGTCACTAAAATAATATTATTAAATTATTATTATCATTAATAATGAGATTTTGTTAATATTTTATTATACATATTATAAAATCTAAATTTAGAATTTCAACAAATACTTTCCAAATTTCAATTTCAAGTAACAGACTATAAAGCTGACTATATAAGAGTAAAATATATGTTATTAATAATCATCCAATGACGAATACAGTGATGTGTGGTTTAATGGAAGGTTTTTTGGGGGAAACTTAAAAGACCACAGTTCAAATCTCATTGAGTATTTGACTCGCTATGATCTTGCTATATCCTAGTGTTATAAGGCAACTATGAAGATTGATCCTGGGTCTCCCCTAAATTACTCTAGAAAATTACCATTCACCATGTATTAAAAAAAAAAAATTAACCATCCAATGACAAAACATTTTTTTTTTAACCTAACAACGATAAATGAATCTTTAAATCTCTAAATGCACTGACATTTGTTTCGTCGTTCCTAATATATGTGGTTTTTTATTTCACTTCGAACGATAATTAAGACACGTGTCATCGGTGTACATTGAGACATATGTCCGATAAATGAAGCATTAAATCTCTAAATGCACGACGTCTCTTCCATCGTTCCTAATATATGTAGTCTTTTATTTCACTTTGAGCGATAATTGATAGAGATGCCACATTCGGTGTACATCGAGCCAGATGTCACTCAATAGACAAAAGGTAGACGATAGGCATGTGAACAAGTTTCAAAAGAAAATTTTCAGTGTAAATATAACTAGCAAGGGCAAAGAGAGATCATTAGGATTTTTAAATTGAAAAAATATGCAGCCAATTGTAATTTATGTATTGAATTTAAGTTTTTTAGTATATTTTTTTAATGTTTTAAAATTTTATATATTTTCAAATCTTAATGTATATTTTTATATTTATTTATGTCAAATTTTCAAGGTAATAAATATGGAAAATTATCTAATCATTTTACTTAATTGACAAATTATTTTTGCAAAACATAGTTGCACAAAAAGTGGTTTGAAAAAGATTGTAGGAAGTGGGGTTCCATGATGTCCCACTACAACAAGAATAAATATTATACATAAAATTGAACCTAAGTTTCAGCTCTTCACTTGCTGCCTATTTAAAGGAAATTTATTAGACTAAAAAAATATGGTCAAGAAAGGGATCATGCTTCCTTCAATATTGTTTTTTTGCAGGACAGACTCCAAATCATTGAACCACAAATTTTTCAATTTCTTAGTCTTAAAAATGTTATAAAGAATTATAATTTAACACTAAAATACTATTGCAAGAAAATGATCCAAAGTCAAACATATATTAAAAGCATGATGGTAATTGTAAACAAACAAGAATATAGAGATCAAGAACTACATGTGCCAACTCCATGAGTGAGATATAGATCCCAGAAAGAGTGAATAAAGAAAAGGATTATTTCACAACCTCTTAACAACCTTGCTCCATTTCACCATATTATTGATAAACAACTACATTGCTTTAAGATGCCTCATTTTAATTTAATACATCTCTTATATGCTAATTCATTAATCTCTAGCAGTGTTGTCACAACAATAGTGATAAGTGTAAAAGATGGATTATGCCATACCTCTTAATTTAGGAAGAAACAAAGATCAGACATCCAAAGAGAGTCTTTCATGTGGATAATTTGAACCAAGAAACATTTCCAGTAAACAAGAAGAGAATCATATTGAGAAAGATTCAGTAAAAAGTAGAGAGGATGGAAAACTACTTGTAATACAAGACACGACTGAGCATAATTTTTGTTGATCATCATGTCAGTAGTGATACAAGATAGTATTTAAATTAAGTAAAAGGTAATATGTAAATTAAGTAAAATCCTGAGAAGATTCTTCATATTTATTACCTTGAAAAATGAGTATAAATGGGTATAAAAATATACAAAGAGATCATTAAGAAATATATATAATTTTAAAGAAATTTAAAATACATATATTATCACCATCTACTTATAAATTATAAAAATTTTCAATTTTTTATACAATAAATAAATACAACATGTACATTATAGAAATTCCAATATTCTAATGTGAATGTTTTAGTTTGATTGATTGATTTTTAGTTTTGAGCTGATTTCATTTTTCCATTATGATGTAAAGTTGTAAAACTAGATTAATTTCCAATATTTACGCATTATCTGTTTTGACTAGTGAAATGCATTCACTAAATTAATTTTCTTTTTGTAAGCACTGTCATATTTATGCAGAAGGAAATGACGGGGATGTGAGGATATACATGAAACCCTCTGGCCCTATTTCTCATTGCATTGTCATTTCCAGTTTCTTTTCATGTTCCGACAAAGTATGAATCACATAATTTGAAATCTTGAAATGTATATGTACAAGATTTGAAGCTATTTCGGCTTCTTCTTTTTTTCGGATATTCCCATATTAAGATAAATTTTGAACAATTTTCACTCAGATTTTATACAAGATAAAGATTTCTATTCGATTTAACGTCATACATTTTTTGGTTGCTGGTTGAAGTTGTCTGAACAATTTTGAGAAACAAATATTTTGTTACATTGCAAAATTATTTTAATTTAATTTACTCTCGAGGAAACTCAGAAAACAAGCATAAAGAGGGTAAAGCTTAGGCAGACTCACAGTAAAGAGACACTGCTGCTTAGTTCATTGAAAGAAATTAATGATAAATACTTCGCCTGGCAAAAAGGGGTCTTTATTTTATGAGAAGTTTTGAGAGAGGACAACTAATACCATTTCGAGTCTTTGCAACAAAGCTGTCTTGAACTGGCTAACACCTCTGCTGTTGGATGTAGGATCCAGTCTATGAGATTTTTCGAATGCATAGTACCGACCTGAAGTAAAGTAAAGCATGCACGATAAAATATTAAACCTTAAATATGCAGCGACAATGGGTGAAAAATCGGGATCCGAAATTTTCTTTCAACCAAAAATTTCCATTTACGTGTAATCAATTAAACATGGGTGAAGGGGAAAATTTCACCAGTCATCTTCAGTTGAAGTTTTAAAATCGCATGCAGGATAAACTGATGCGAGAACAAAGGAAGAAGAGTTTTCTATAATTATAAATTACATGAAATTTCAACAAAATTTTTGAGAGACCGTGATGTGCACGAATTTCCCGCATGGTATTCATGGGACTGGTGGTCCTCTTGCCATTGAAATTGCATGGTATGTTCAAACCTTACTCAGTGTGTAGTTTTCCTACTGGAACAGAGGTCGTGCACCAGAAAATTCGGTCATAAAGTGATTGAAGTTGCCGAAAATGGAGTTCCCTTCCAAAAGCGAATCCACCTTAGTGTAAATGTGGAAAAATTTCATTATAAGTTATTCGACAGACATCATTTGATCAACATGAAGGTTGACGAAAATGTAGCTTAATTGATTCAAATTTGAGGCCTGTTGGCCTAAATATTGATATTAATAATTAAGTGTTAATATCCTTAATTAATATAAAATAATATAAATATAAATGTATATAATATTGTTAATATATATATATATATATATATATATATATATATATGTGGTTAAGTAGGGTTGATTTTTATATTGGTACAATCTTTGTCACAATGCTATGTTGGACTATGGTTGCCCATGATCAATTTTCATATTGAGACAATCTTTGGAACAATGAGACGTTAGACAATGGTTGGACATGGTCGGCCATGGTTGATTGATTTTCATGTTGAGACAATATTTGTCGTAGTGTGACATTGGACCATGGTTGGCCATGGATGACCAAGGTTGTCACAATGTGACATTGAACCAAGAAAAAATCTTTGTCACAATGTGAACATGGTTAACCATGATTGACCATTGTTTATTTACATATTAAGACAATTTTTAAACAATGCAAAGTTGGAACATGGTTGACCATGATTTATTTTCATATTGAGACATTCCTTATCACAATGTGACATTGGTTGGTTTTTATATTGAGAAAATATGTCACTATGTGATGTTGGACCATGGCTAACCATGATCATAAACCCAACAAATTTATATTAAACCCAAATATTAATATTATAAACCCTATGAATAATGTTATACCCTGGGAATATGAACCCTTAGATTAATAAACCCAAGGGAATAATATAAACCAAAGGGATAATTATTATAAACCGAAGGTATAAAAACCCTAAGATAAATAACATAAACCCTAAATAAACATGGTTGACCATGGTTTACAATCATTGATTTTCATACTGAGACAATATTTGTCACAATGCGACATTGGACCATGATTCACCATGGTTGTTTTTATATTGAGACAATCTTTGGCGCAATATGACATTGAACCATTGTTGACCATAGTTGTAAATGCAATAGATTTATATTAAACCCTAAGATTAATATTATAAACTCTTATGAATAGTATTATACTCTAAGAAATTATTTTTATTTTATAATATACATAGAAACATCATAGGTCTTTATTATTTTTGTTACTAATAATTATAATACATTGAACTATTTTTTCTCACTTGTATTTTAATTAGTTTTTATGAAAATTTGTAGCATTTTGATAATCACATCATATAGTAATTATTTTAATATTTATTATAATAAATATCTATTAAAATTTACTCACCATTATATATGTAAATATATTGATAAATAATAAATGAAATAAATAAATATTTAAAATTAATAATGTAATTTTTCTTTAATATATTAACCATATTTTCACACAATTACAACCATTGAAATCAATTTAAATTTATCCTAACCTTTAAAGTATCTAACCCAAAACCCAATTGAAAGACTTAAATTTATCTCAACCTTAAAATGATCAACGTCTTATAAAAAATTGATTAAAATTTATACTAATATATCACAAATGTTTACATAATTTCCATTGAACTTTTATGAAGATATTTTTTATTACAATAATGGACCTACTTTAAACATAAAAATACATGTTTTTAGAAATTATAACCTTTCCGAAGAAGGTGTTGTTTGAAAAACATCGCAAGCAATGTAGAGAGGAATATCAGAAACGAGGTGCAATGGACAGGTGGGAAGCTAATTCCATGATTTTTAGGATAAACTATAAACCACAATATCTACACCATTGTCATTGTGTGATATCAAACAAACCCAATTCCTCACCCCTATAATTACCAATCTCCAGTCGTGAAGAGCACTTACCATTCGCTCCGCAAGAGACCCAGGCATCTGGGCAATCTCCTCCCACCAAAATGAAGAATTTGAAGAGTTTTTTTATGGATTTTCCAAATAATAAACAAATTTGTTTGGAGACGATTAAAAGTTGAGGTACACATCTGATCAAATCTTACAAGTGCACGAGACCACTCTCTATCAACATCAGCATCGGTACCATCCACACTCGTAGTTCTTGCTGCACGCTGAAAACTAGTGTCATGGTTGTCAACCTAGTCTTGCTTTAGCCAGAGTGTAAAATAATCATCGCATTCTCGGCAGAACCTGAGCAGTCATCCTCCTAGTTTACCATTCCCACTGTCAATGCCTTTTGAACAGTTGGTCCCCAACAAAGAACTAAGGAATGAAATATCTGAGGTTTGTGCATCATTTTAATACAATATCGTCATGGTTTCCTTTCTGAAAAGTTGGTGGCAGTTCATTTTTTCTTTAATACTATTTAGTAATACTTATGTCATATTGTAATACAACAATCTCTACCCCCCTCCCCCAATGAAATCCTCGTGCAAGCCCTTCAAGCATATCTCGATGTGAATCTCTCCAAGTGCTGCAATTATATGTTCCCCTGATTCCTCAATGAAATCCTCATGCAAGTCCTTCAAGCATATCTCCATGTGAATCTCTCCAAGTGATGCAATTATATGTTCCCCTTATTCCTCAATTGTGTAGACAACCATGGGCTCTGACTTGTGTTGGAATTTTTGGAATTCAGAACACATAGAGGAATAAAACAATTCCTCAACTCAACACAGAGATTTAACTCAAACAGGTGTAGACAAAGATGCATAAAACAACAATTTCATTAAGCATAAAAGGTTGTTACAACATGATAGATCTTCTTCTAAATATTCAATTTAGGATTACACAAAAAATTTGCTTCTTGACTGCTGCAAACGCAGTATTGCATATTCTCTGTCCTTGTCCTTTTCTTGTTTTCTGCCTTCGGGCTTGCAAAATACAATACACAGTCCACACTCATTTTTTTTCCTTCGGGCACATATATTTCCTTTTATACAATGCACGCGGCATATGTATTTCACTTCACGTTTCATTACAATAATTATATATTTTGTAAATATAATATATTTACAATATATATATTATATAATATTAGTATAACCAAATTTTAAAACATATAAGATATTTTGTGGTAAATAAAATATTAACCCAAAGTTAAAAAATTAAAACATAATGCAGTGGATAAAAAAATAAATCAAAACATTTAAAACTCCATACATTCCATATTCCGTGGGGTCAAGATACAATGCAGGAACCCTTTTCATTGTCCCCACAGAACTGCTGCCATTGGTAAAGAGGTGGGTGACATCGCCTCCTCTGGTGGGTTGCCTTTCCCTTTGCTGCTCAAGGTTGGATGCCCCCCATAATGTTGCTGGGTCCACGTTAATTTAATTCAAAAGTGGTTGGTGTAGAATTCATTTCTGGTGGTTGTTGCAGATAAATATACGTGGTTGTGAATATCAGAACTGGAGATTGCTATCACCGTTGTTGTTGTCCTTCATTCCCATCATAATTTAAGTTCTATCGTCTTTCTTCTGTTTGTGCGACAGTTGAATTTAATACTTCAACACTCCCCCTTAAATGCAAATGTTGGATTTTCTTCCATATCCAGACATTTTCTAAAATAATTAAAACTCTTCTGCCCCAATGGTTTTGTCAGTGTATGAGAAAATTGCTCCTCTATTCTACAATTCTGTAAAACAATTTCTCCATTGCTCACTAACTCTCTGATGCAGTGATACTTTGCATCAATGTGTTTCGTTATCTTGTGAAACACTAAATTATTTGACAATTCTATTGCTAAGCTATTATCACAATAAATTGTTGTGCCTTTTACCTGTTCATGACATAAATCTCTGAGCATTCTTCTCATCCCTACTGCTTGGCATGTTGATGATGTAGCTACCACATACTCTACCTCTGCTATAGATAAAGCCATAATTGGTTGTTTCTTAGAAGCCCATGAAATGGCTCCTGATCCCATATGAAAATCATATCCAGAGGTGCTTTTCCTTTCATCTATACTTCCAGCCCAATCACTGTCAGTATATCCAATCAATTCAAAATTTTCTGAAGTGGTGTATAAAATACCATACCTCTTTGTTCCTTTCACATACCTCAAAATTCTTTTTGTTGCTTGCCAATGTGCCTCCTTTTGCCTTTCCATAAATCTGGAAATTAAACTCACAACATGGATAACATCCGACCTAGTTGCAGTCAAATACATGAGGCTACCAACTATGCTCTTGTATAAACTAGGATCAATATCCTTGTTGTTGTCTTCTTTGCTTAACTTCAATCCCATCACTGTAGGAGTAATTTCTGCCTTACAATCCTGCATATTAAATCTTTCCAAAACTTCTTTAACATACTTTGTTTGAGAAATAAAATTTTTATTTTCATTTTTCTCTACTTCTATCCCTAAGAAGTATCTCAACAATCCCATATCAGTCATCTCAAATTCATCCTTCATGACTGTTTTAAAATTCTCAATGAGGTAAGAATCATTACCTGTGAATATAACATCATCCACATACAAAACAACAATCAACATCTTACCATCTTTCTCCTTGATGTATAATGTGGGTTCGCCTTCACATTTTTCAAACCCATTCTCCAGTAGATAGGCATCTATCCTACTGTACCATGCTCTTGGTGCTTGTTTCAGCCCTTAAAGAGCTTTCTTCAATCTTCATACCTTGTGCTCTTGGGTTGCTTTCTCATATCCCAGAGGTTCTTCAAAATATACCTTTTCTTTCAACACTCCATTCAGGAATTCAGATTTCACATCCATATGATAAAATTTCCATTTTTGTTGTGTTTCTATGGACAACACTGCTCTTACTGTTTCCATTCTTGCAATTGGTGCAAAAGTTTCCTCATAATCTCTTCCTTGTTACTGCTTGTAGCCTTTGACAACAAATCTGACCTTGTGCCTTTCAATCTTACCTTCAACATTGCTTTTGGTGTTGTAAAACCATTTAACTCCAATAACTTCTTTACCTTTTGGGAGATCAACCAATTCCATGTCTTATTTTTCTTTATGGCATTAATCTCTTCATCTATAACATCTATACATTTCTTATCTTTTTCAGCTTCTTCAAAATGAATAGTATCTTCTACATGACAATACAATGCAAATAAAGACTTCATACCTTCATTTGCTACCTCTCGCTCGTAAATTTCATTCAGACTTATGAATCTAGTTCCTCTTTCACTTTCTGAATGCGTGCTTGTAGAAGCACTCAAATCTGCTCCTTGTGATGTGCTTGGAGAAGCATTGTCATCACTTCTCAAGGGTGTTCTCATTCCTGCTTGTGGTGTCCCTTATTGTCCTTGTGTTGGTAAAGGTGGTGGTGCTAACCGGGGATTCATTTCAGCCATTTCTTCCTCATAATCATCATGAGACAAACAACTTTTAACATTCATTGTTTTCTCTATGCTTCCATCCCAAGCTTCTTCTTCAATAAATTGCACATCTCTGCTTATAACAAACTTCTTGGTGGATGGGTTATATAGTCATTATGCCTTTGATTCTTTAATGTATCCAATAAATATGCACTTCTCCCCCTTACTGTCCAACTTCTTCCTTAGCTGATCCAGAATGTGTGCATAAGCCACACAACCGAATACTCCCATGTGGGTGACGTGTTGGTTTATGCCACTCCACGCTTCTTTCGAAACTCTGTTCATGACATATTTGGTTGGGCATCTATTTAAAATATACGCTACACAATGTACAACTTCAACCCAATATTCATTTGGAAAATGTTTTGCCTTCAACATGCTTCTTACCATATCCATGATGGTTCAGTTTTTCCTTTCAACAACTCCATTTTGTTGCGGTGTATACCTTGCTATAAATATTTTATTTATCCCATTTTCCATACAAAAATGCAGGAAATATTTGGAGATATATTCTCCTCCTCTGTCTGTCCTTAAGAATTTAATATGCTACCCACTTTGATTCTCTATAAGAGCTTTAAAGTGGCAGAATTTCTCAAACACTTCACTAAAGTTAAATTTCAAAAAATAAACCCATGTTTTTTTTGTATAATCATCAATAAAAGTCAACATATTGTGGCTACTGGCTAATGATGGTGTTTGCATATGCCCTTATTCTCTTTCCTGATGGAAAGCTTTCTATGTGTTGTTTACCCAAGATGCAGCCTTCACGTAGGTTGTCTGGATTTTCAATCAAAGGTAATCTCTTTACCATTCATTTCCTATGCAACAAATTTAGACCTCCAAAGTTGAGATGTCGAAATCTCAAATGCCATAACTAGTTTTCATCTTTTGCTTCCTTTTGGAATGTCTTTTGTGTCATTGTTGCCATTTCAACTTCTTTCTTCAAATCTGATCTCATCTTGAGAGGAAATATTCTATTCCTTGTCATCTTCACTTGTGCAATGCATTGCTTTGTTGGTGGTTTATCCATGATGGTGCATACATCATCTTCAAAGAAAGCATTTTACCCCTTTTGAATGAGCTGTCCAATGCTCAAGAGGTTACACTTCATACCAGGCACATAATATACATCTGATATGGATATTCCTTCTCCCTTCTTTGTCAAAACACTTACTCTGCCTTTTCCCATGACAAAGACCTTACTATCTGTCCCAAATGTTACTTGAGAATTTACATTTTCATCTAAAATGGAAAACATGGAAATGTTTCCATTCATATGGTTTCTACATCCTGAATCTAGAAACCATATATCTTCATTCTTTTCCTCAGCCACATTACATGCTAAAAAAAACTTCTCTTGACTGACATTTTCTTTTGTAAAATTAGCACTAGATCTATTACACATGTCACTCTGTTTCTTCCTAAATTCATTGGCATAATGGCCATACTTCTTACAGTAATGACATTGGACTTGGGATTTATCATACCTTTAGCCATGTGCTTGATTTTGTCTACCTTGCTGGCTACTACCTTGGCCTTGGTTCTGATTTTGATTGCTACCCCTTCCATTTGTATTTTTTGGGTTGCTTCTTCCTCCTTAGTTCTGGCTTCTGCCTCTACCTTTTCTTCTTTAGTTTCCTTTGCCTTGACCTCTTGCTCTTCCAAAGGGAATTTGGGTCTTGAAGGCATGCTCTAGAGATGAATCTCTTGTTCTGCTCAGTATTTGTTCATGTGTCATCAATGATGCATGAAGCTCATCAACAGTAAAATTTGAGAGATATTTTGTCTCTTTAATGGTTGTGACTATCACATCAAACCTTGAGGGCAAGCTCCTCAACACTTTTTCCACTATTCTTATTTCTTCTACTATCTCCCCATGAGATCTCATTTGGGTAACCAACCCAATCAATAGAGTAAAGAATGAGTCTATTGTATCGGACTCTTTCATGCAAATAACTTCAAAATCTCTTCTCATTAATTCAAGCTTTGTTGTCTTTACCTTCTCCATTCCTTGGTAGGCTATCTGGAGGGTATCCCATGCATCCTTGGACCTCTTGGTTGCTGCAATCCTTGGAAATACACTTTCATGCACTGCTTGATAGAGATAGAAGAGGGCTTTTGAGTCCTTCTTCCTATTTCTCTTCAGTAAATACTTCTATGCCTATGTTAAGGCATTAAATGCTTGTTCATCTGCTGGTTATTCTAAACCATCTTCAACTAGCTCCCATAAATATTGAGAGGCAAACAGGGCTCTCATTGTGATTTCCCAATAGTCATAGTTTTTCCTATTAAACTGTGGGAGTTGAGTATTTCCCATACTCATGCTTGTGCTGGTTCCTGCCATGGCTAACTTACTGAACTATGTAATAAAAAAAACTTGACTCTGTTTTTAATAAAAAAAACCTTCTCACTGCTGAGAGATACACTGTGTCTTCGAAAAGAATATGTCTCTAACAGACTTCTCTTTTACAACTCTCTGTACTGTAATCTTAACAAAAAGAAATAAACTCTTTTTTTTATAAGTAGCTGACTTTTATTTGTTGAACCTTCACTCTGCTGGAGAAACCTTCAACAAAAATCCTTCTTCCTTCAGCTTCTTTGTTAAATGCAAAGAGCCTGGACTAGCTCTGATACCATGTTGGAATTTCTGGAATATTCCGAACACACAGAGGAATAAAACAATTCCTCAACTCAACACGGAGATTTAACTCAAACATGTGTAGACAGATATTCATAAAACAACAATTTCATTAAGCATAAAAGGCTGTTACAAAATGATAGATCTTCTTCTGAATCTTCAGTTCAGGATTACAAAATATTTTTGACTGCTGGAAATATAGTGTTTTATATTCTTTGTCCCTGTCTTTTTCTTTTTTTCTACCTTTGAGCTTGTAAAATACAATACACAGTCCACACTTTGTTTTTTTCCTTCAGGCACATATATTTCCTTTTATAAAATGCACGCGGCATATGTATTTCACTTCACGTTTCATTACAATAATTATATATATTGTAAATACAATATATTTACAATATAAATATAATATAATATTTATAACCAAAGTTTAAAACATATAAGATATTCTGCGGTAAATAAAATATTAACCCAAAGTTAAAAATTAAAACATAATGTGGTGGATAAAAAAATAAATAAAAACATTTAAAACTCCATATGTTCCATAATCCATGGGGTCGAGATACAATGCAGGAACCCTTTTCATTGCCCCCACGGAACTGCTGCCATTAGTCAAGAGGTGGGTGACGTCACCTCCTCCAGTGGCTTGCCTTTCCCTTTGCTACTCAAGGTTGGAAGCCCCTAAGAATGTTGTTGGCTCCACGTTAATTTAATTCAGAAGTGGTTGCTGTAGAATTCATTTTTGGTGGTTGCTGCAGATAAGGATAGGTGGTTGTGTGAAGATCAGAACTGGAGATTGATGTTGGCATTATGATTCCTTTGTATTATTGTGTTGTACTTGATGGAAAATCTCTGATAATCTTCGAATATCTTCATTAGAAGCTCAGAAGTCTATCAGAAGTAGTAGGTAATATCCAACAAAGGAAGTAATAAGAGAATTGATAATTTTGATATTACAGGATATATACGCGAGTTTGTTAAGATGAAGTCGCGTACACACGCAGATTAGCATGTCCCAAATCGCGTATGCCTTTTGTGCCTTAACATGTTTAATACCAAGGGGCATTACCATGGAATTAGCCCACAATATTGAGCGCTGAGTTGTCTATTTGATTCCGTCTAAGAATACCATAGGCTATTGTGTGGTTTTGACTCATGGTATTGGTAAAGGCTAAATCTATATAAAGAGAATAAGGTCATAGTGCAAAGGAGTGCATGCGTGAGGGAAATAACAAAAATACTTCTGTGTGAAGTAGATCTGCATGGGATGAAGTTATGTTTTATTGATAAATCTGAAGTTATGATGCATCCTTGGGTAAATTGATGGATCAAGATCTCTAAATCTGTAATGAATATTCTATTACATGATCCATTGAAGAGATGATTAAATCTATGACCTGGTGCAATTTTGTTGAAGCTAAGTGAAGAAATCTGTGTAAGTTCTATGGATCTGATTCATTTCGCAAAGTTTATATTTATAGATCTATATGCTAGTTCATCTCTGTAAAAGCACGTATATATGTGGGTTGCCTTCAGTAAAGGCGCGTATGATAGTTAATATTTTCTAAAGTTTATTGCAGAGGTTCTTCTATTATTCCTGTTATTTGTCTACTATCTGTCAATGAAGTTTTCATGAATATCTGGGTTGCTTAATTGTTGTATATGCTTCTAAGATGATGATGAATAAATCTGATCAATGAGAAAAAGAATATGTGTTATGATGACCGATTTATCAAGGGTCCTACATTTCTAAAAAGATATCTGACTAACTGACTCATATCTGATTCTAAGTCAAAGCTTTTTCTAAAAAAACAATACTCATAGAGCTATATGCAGGTTCATGTGAAGGAAAGCACGTATACACGCAGGTTCAGTGAAGAAAAGTAGCGTATACATTTGAAGATGATGAATGTTAGGGTTCAGTCTGTATCTGCATATTTATTCTGAAGTCTGGGTTATTTCTGTGTATTGGTTACATTGTTCACACTGTTCTGATTGAAGTTTGGGTTAATTTTATTGTTGATGATATGTATGATGAGTTGAGTTGAAGCTGTGGGATCTAGTATGAAAATTGATGAAACATGGTCTCTAGTGGTTCTGAGGGTTGAAGCCTTTAGTATGGAAGTAGAAGCTTCCTGCTAGTAGATACTGGTGTTCTGATCAGGGGGTTGAATCTCCCTTCCAGTAGTGACTGGTAAACGAGATTAGGGGGTTGTAGCTCCCTTCCAGTAGCAACTGGAAAACGACAGAAGGTGGTAGCCTTCTGTAGGTAGATGCCTGTGTACTGATATGAGTTTGCATCAGTACAACATTGTAAACAATTTTCCTTATATTAAATATTGAAGACAGAGATGACAACAATAGTGGTTTTCTCTCGAATTGGGTTTCCACCTTAAATTTTGGTGTTCATGTGTGTTGCACTTGTGTGATGATTTTTAATGCTATTATTGCACATATTTACTGATTATCTAACATATGCTTGACTGGTAAAACTGAGTTAAAGATTGTTCCTGAAATGTTTTCTAATCTGTAAATTTATATCAGTATACGCTAGTTTCTTTTAGTATCTGCGCGTGTATACGCGAGTTGGGTTCATCAAAGTCATGTATGGAATTCTGTAAAGAAAAAGTTAAAATATTTTCAGTAGGCTCTAAATACTAATCCACCCTCCCTCAATATGTTTCCCAACAATTGGTATCATAGCAGGTCCTTCTGAAGAAGCTTAATTGCTAGAAGGAATATCAGCTAAGATGAGCAATCAAGATGGAACAACACCTATCAGGACTCCTCTCTTCAATAGAAAATATTTAATCTTCTGGAAGACAAGGACAAGATCCTATATTTAGTCTCTTGGAGCAGATGTATGGGCTATAGTTGAATGAGATTATCAATATCCAGCCTCAGTTCCAACATATGCAACTGCAAGAAAGAACTATGAAACTAATGCAAAGGCGGTCAATGCATTATTGAGAAGTCTGAATGAACCAGAATTTGTCAAAGCCATGCAACTGAATACAACAAAGGAGATATGGGACAAAATCATTCTAAGATATAAAGGTGATACCAAGGTAAAAAGTGCTAAACTCCAAACTCTCATAATTCAATATGAAAATCTTAGGATGCATAATGAGGAAAGCATTGCCAGTTTCTTTTTATTTCTAGATGATATTGTAAAACGTATGAGAAATCTGGGTGAAACCATAACTGACACTACTCTGGTAGAAAAGGTTTTAAGATCTCTAACTTCCAATTTTTAGTCAAAAGTGCGTGCTATTGAAGAGAAGTAGGATCTAAAAACTCTTACTATAGTTCAACTTCATGGTATTCTTACTGCTTTTGAAATGAGAAAAGGAGGTACATCTGAAGTGAAAGAAGTTGTCTTTAGAGCTACTGAAAAAAGAAAATAAGTACAACAAAAAGAAGGATCAGGATATGTTTAAGAAGAAGAAGAGATAAATTTTGTAAAGAAGCTACAACTTGGCATTGGAAGGTTCAAAGGTAAGCTTAATTTTAAATGTTTTTCTTGTGGAAGAGTTGGTCATTATGCTGCTAAGTGTCCTTATAAAGATATTCATGAAAAGGGAAAGGAAATGGCTAAAGGAATTAAGAAACGGTTTATCAAAGAAAAATCTATTATACTCATGAAGATAGTGATGGTTTATCTAATAGTGAAGAAGGAGAATCTGATCAAGATATTGGACTACTCATGGCTTTTGAAAAAGAATCTAGTGAGGCTAAAGAAACTTTTATGGATGCTTTAGAAGACAATTATTTTCTTGAAGAAATAAATCATTTGAATATATGTTAGGAAGAAAACAAAATTGCCATAGATACTCTAAAGAATCAACTCATAGAAAAGGAGAAGCACAATGAGAAATTAGAATGTGAAATAGTAAGTCTAAGAAAGGAAATTGAGAAAGTGAAAAATTTAAATCTTATATTTCCTAAAGGATATAAAACCTTAGATGAAATTATCAAGGTTCAATGCTCTCCTTTTGTAAAGACAGGTCTTGGATATATCAGAGAATCCTCTTAGTCTTCAGCACCAAGATATCTAAATGTAGCAAAAGCCAACCTAAAACTCTCTGTCTTTCAGCAGAAGAACAAAGAAACTTCACAGGTAAAGCATGACCAATTCTATAACAGGAATACCAATAATAGAAATTTCAATCCACAGGTAAACAATAGAAGGGTTCTGTTGTGACCAGTAACAACCCCCTTTTTATTTAATATTAGTAATAATACTAAATAAATGGGGACCCTTAGTTAAAAAATCCAAAAAAAATCAATTAGGATTTGTTTTCCTTTTCAAATAAAACTTTCTATCGTAAACTTAGGGAAATCCCTTAGAAAAAACCTTGAGAAACACTTAATTTTATGATAGATTACAATAAAATTGTTCTTTAAACAAAATAGCGCATCCATCGCAAAATGATAGACATCTTTTGAAAAACTGAAATTGCGATTTTGTGATTTTGCGATAACGCGATCCCAAAAAGCCTATACAATAACATATTGGTTGCAGATCGCATAGCGCAAAAAACATAAATGTTAAACCAATACTGTTTGCGCTATTTATAATTTTGCGCTTTTGTGATATCTGCGATATGCGCTTTTGCGATATTTGCGATGTGCGCTTTTGCGCTATTTCGCAATTTGCGCTTTTGCGCTATTTGCAAAATTGTGATGGTTACATTTTGCGATATTGCGATATTGCGATATTGCGCAGATCACAATGTTTCGGATTCATAAAAGTGCATTGTTCAAAGATAATCTTCCCATATATCAATATCTGTTATGCGCTTTAATGATTGGATTAAATGAATGGATTGTCAATTAATGGTAAAAGAGATTTTGTTTTGATTGAAAGTCGTTTCATGATAAAATAATATATTTCATCCGCCTTTGCATTTAAAACAATCTCATCACCTTTCTCATGCCATTACTCTCATTTAACTTGAAAAGCGTAGGCACGAAGGAGAAAACGTCTATACAAAGCTTTCACAGAACATTATGGGTAAGAAAGAGAAGAGCTCGAATTCTGAAAATAGAGAAATGGCTTCACTGTATACAGACACCGCTTGTAATAAGGATGTCGGCATAACTACATTGGAAGGAATGTATAATTTTCTGGAACAAGAAAATCCTGTGGTGATGAAAGTTGCGGCTACAGCAGGTTCCAGTAATACATCTGAGACAACCCTCAAAGAACTGGCTTGTTCATTTCTGCATAGGATAGCGACAAGGCCAAGGATTCTCCCGTATACAGACATGGTGAAATGGGTGTTGGACAGCACCGATATTTCAGGCAGGAAATTTAGAATTCCATCTGAAGAGCCAATCGGGTCATTCACCACGGAAGATTTGAGGCTGATGTATAAGTTTCCGGAACCTCAGGCGACTTATAATAAGCAATTCATGGAAGATTTTGCCAGAGAACATGCAAATTTGTCAGAATGCACACAGGAGTGGACCAAAAGAGATGAACCGTTGAAGAAAAACAAACACGGGCGGACAGTACCAAAAAGGATGTTTTAGACACTGTTCACAAGTTCAATATCCAAGTGGGAAATTTGACATAGTTTCTACCACAAGATAGGGTATATGATTTTGCCAAATTATCCCCTATAGAGCTTTTAGAAGTTACTGAAAAAGCTGTTGGAGATTAGGAGCTCTCAGGGAAAGATAAAGCTCTTATTGAGAAAAGTCGGGAGTTGAAGAGACTTGAAATAACTGTAAAGCAAAATGAGGAAACATTGACCAAATTCAAGGCACTTAATGCTTAGCAAGAAAAAGATGCGGAGCGTGTTTGGCAAAGAGAAAAACTACTGCAAAAGATCAAATCTATAAAGAAGAAACTACCTTGGCTGAAGTATGATATGAGAAAAAGGAAAAGGAGAAAATGGCGAAGCGAAATCGAGATGAAATTGCAAAATTAATAGCAGAGCAAAAATCTCCAATAGAGGAGAATGCACAAATCAGAAGGGCAGAGAAGGCAGCAGAGGAAGCGGCTACAGCGGCAAACACTCTTACTGATTGTGTAAATGATAATTTAAACAAAGCTAATTTGATTTCAAAAAATGTTCCAGGATATCTCCCACAGGCACATCAACTGCAAATAGAATGGAGGCAAAAGGCAGAAGAAAGAGAAAAATCAATCCAAGGGCTGACAAGATTAAATTGGGACTCATACTAGACATACTTAGTGAAGCCACACAGTCAGCACAGTGCGCTTAATTGTATCATCAATTCTACTGAGAAGATTGCGCCTACACTAGCCGACTCTGTCTTTTCAGGACAGTTGAATTCTGAATTCGGTCAACCACATCTTCTCAAAACTATGCTAGATGCCTGCAAGTTTAAAGATCAAGTTCATAAATAGTTAGTTAATAGTCTTTAGATTTAGTTTTAATTTTACTGTATTTTAGCCTAGGAAAAGGACGATCATTAAACCGAATCCTTAATTTTTGTAATAGACTATTTTTAGATTTAGCTAAGTAGTATTTAAACCCTTCTCATGCATTTAGAGAGGGGTCCTGGATCTTAATATTTTTTGACTTGGAGATTACATTTCTGTACTCCACTGACTTATATATTTTTTAAAAGGATCACATCTCGTGATTTTTATGCGGAATTATCTTTGAAGTGTTGCATTTATGTACCTTGGAATTTGATTTTTGCATCAGAATTATTGGATTAGATTATCAGATTTCATTTGAAAGTCTTCAAGATGAATAAGGTATTTCTATCTGTTCACTGTTGATTTCTTTTGTTTTATGATATTCGCTTTAAAATTTTCTATCATTTACAGATATTTGTTTTCATAACGTTTCTTTATATATATCATTTCTGAGTATAATGGAAATGTTATCTATCATAAGTATATGTAGATGATATATTATGATGAATGCAATATGTTAATACAACTCTGTTTAATTTCTTAAATAGAGTTATCTTTATTTGTTGCTGCACGTTTCAATTTAAATGATAATACATTTTTATGGTTATTGTTAAATTGGAATAATCTTAAGTTGTATTCACATATAATTTCCCGGGTTAGTGTTAGAATTTCTTTATCAGTATTTAGTTTAAATTAGATAGTTTTATTTCAGTTAATTTAGTCCCATTTCCACTCATCCAAATCAACCCATCACCAACCCATTTAGTTATAAGGAAACTGGTCCTTTAAATCCAGTCGGAGCCACCATACCAAACAGAAAAGGAGCTATCCTAAGGTCCCGACCGGGTGGTTTTCCCCAATGTTTGAAGCAGAGATTTTCTAGGCTTCAACATTTTTGGCGCTAGAAGGAGGGCCTGAGCTATGAATGGCAAGTAAATCTTTACCTACAAGCCATTCTGAGAGCAAAACACCCTCATCAACTTCTTCACTTTCTTCTGAAATACAAAATTCTATAGAAGAAATTGAGAAGAATATTCAGACACCCACTACCAAAATCTCAAAACAATCAGACAATCAAACTCCTGAGTCTCCTGAAGTTCAAGATCTAATTCATAAATTGAAAGGATTCTCATTATCCCTTGATGAGTCTGAAATATCTGAAGGTAGTGTAAGCTCAAAATTTGTTTCTTCAAAACCTCTTACTAGGCTTCAAAGTGAAAAACTTGGTATTTCTCCGAAATAATTCCCTTTACCTAGTAGAGTCAAGACAAGAAAAAATCAATCGGAATCAGTAAGTGATATAAGTTCTTCATCTAATATTCAATTACCTGTTTCCGAAATCCCAACTCAACAAAGTACAGTTGTTTCCACATCATCTCCTCAATCATCATCAATCTCAACATCATCTATTCCAACAACTTCTATTCAAACACCACCAGCTTCTACTACTCCTCCAATAGTTGTTCCAATAATGGCTAGACCATGGGCTACTCCAGGAGCTGTCAACATGCCTGCACCTTTACACGATTTACCTGACAATCCTGGAAAATGGCTTCCAAAGTTTAGTCTAGATCTCAAAATTCAAGCTGAAGAACATATCAATAACTTTATGCTGGCTATAAATTTGAATGGAGTCATACATGAAGATGTTGTAGTCAAACTATTCCCTTATACTCTTCAAGGGGCAGCAGGATCCTGGTACTTTTCATTACCATCAGGATCCATAACAAGTTGGGCCATTTTTGCAGATCATTTTTTAACCAAATTTGGAGATGACAGATCAATAGCTACTTTAATCAACGATCTCTCAAATTTGAAAGCAGAACCCAAGGAACCCATTAAAGATTTCAACGCTAGATTCAACAAACTCTTGAACAAAATTCACACAGATTCAAGGCCTAGTGAACAAGTCAGAAGTGAATGGTACATAACTGCCTTACCCTCAAACATATCAATTTTTGTAGATAGAGCTGCAAAACCTACATTAGCCGAGAATATGAAAGAGGCTATTGCAGTAGAAAAACGAATTATTTCTCTAGAAAAGAAAAATGCTATTGAGGAAAGGAAATCAAAGAAAGTCAGCTTCAAAGATGATTCAAAGAAAAAGGCCAAAGACCCATACGACATGGAAGGTTTACAGAAATTTCTTAAAACCATGTCAAATGAAATGGTTGAAATTAAAAAACAAGTAGCTGAAACTTCTACCAAAAAACCATTCCGAAATTTCAGAAGAAACCAAGTTGAATCTAAACCTCCTAATGCAATCTCTAATGCAGAATCAGAAGAAGAGGAAGAAGAAGAAGATACATCTTTAGTATCAGATGAGGAATATGAGAATGAAGAAATAGCTGAATTGCATGGAATGTGGGATTTTATTCTCCCTAATTCTGATAGTGAGGTTGAACAAGAAGCTATGCCTATAAGTACTAGAAGTAAATCTACATCGGAACCAGTACAAACAACTCCTAAAAAGAAAATTACAACTCCAAGTACCAAAGACAAATCCCCTGTAAAGAAAACTTCTTCGTTACCTACTCAAAATCAGCCATCCTCTTCTAATCCTCCTACATCAACAACAAAGACTTTAGTGGTGTCAGATCCTATGGAGTACAACATTGCTAAAGACATGAAAAAGATTAAAGCCAACATTTCCTTACATGAACTCAGAAAACTAAAACACCAGCAGAAGTTACTATTAAAAGAATTAAACGCTACACCAATTGCTCCTTTACCAAGTGGCGTAGTTGCAAAAGCAGCTAGAGGAGCTGTTAAGCCACCAGATAAGGTAGATGCTACTGATACAATGCTCATTGGAGAAAAATCAAATTCTCAGACTCCTCCTTTTCTTTTGACTTATGAGATGTACAATAAAAATCTGCACAATTGTTTGATTGATTCTGGAGCCTCCTCCAATAAAATGCCTACTTCTGTCTGTGCCAAATTGAATATCGAACCACAGAAATCGGCAGTTCATATTTTTCAATTAGATCACTCTAAAGTTCAAGTTGTAGGAGAAATAAATTCAGTTACTATCAGATTAGCTTCTGATCCTAGGATTGTCCAAAGAATTGATATTTTGATTGCTGATATTCCTGAATTCTATGGATTAATCTTAAGCAGGGACTGGTCTGCGAAACTTAATGGTTATATCTCAACTGATTATTCACATATGTGGCTTCCCTACAAAGGGAAACCAAATCAAATCAAAGTTGAACGAGAAAAACATATGACGCACACTGTCACTGAATTCGAACAACCTAATGAGCCTGTGGCATTCAACAACAATATCCTTGGAGGTTATTCTGCTGAATCATTTCTTGGAAACTTCGAAGCACCTCAATCACCTTTTTCTGTAAATACTTTTGTTTCTCAAATAGAAAAATTTTCACAATCTGATTCTTCCATAATTGTAAATATTTCTGATGTAATTGTAGATAAGTCAATAGATAAATCTTTATTTTGGTCATTATATTTTGATGGATCAAAGTCTAGTGATGGAGCTGGGGAAGGATGCATCTTAATTGATCCATATGGAGAGAAAACCATGCTGTCATGTAGGTTAGAATTTGAGTGTACAAACAATACCGCAGAATATGAAGCCTTGATTCAAGGACTTTATAAAGCTATAGGGCTAGATGTTAAATACTTGAAAGTCTTTGGTGATTCCGAAATTGTCATAAAACAAGTTAGGAATACTATTCATTGCCTTCCAGGACATCTTAAACACTATCAAACCCTAGTACAAGATCTCACCACTCATTTTTTAGCATTCAATATTTCTCCTATTCCCAGGAATCAAAATACATCAGCTGACTTGTTAGCTAATGTTACATCTAAACTCCTGCCTGCTGAAGATTGCAGTCTTGATAGGTTTTCTGTAGAATTGATTTTTTGTCCATCTGTCCCAGATAATGTTACAAATTGGAGAGTTTTCTATCATGATCAAGATATTTTAAATTTCATGACTTCAGAGAAATCATATGATGAGCAAATTATTGATGAGAATGATCATGATTTACAAATTTCTTCAAAAGGTAATGAAAATCCCATTCCAAAATCTGTTGTTAAATTAGAGGATTTATATGACATTAAAGACAGATTCAAGAAAGTCACTAATACTAAACTTCAAAGTTCCACTTTGAAGTTTGAATTAGTAAATCTTGGTTCTGATTCTAAACCTCAAAACATTAATTTAGGACTCAATTTAACACCAGAGGAAAGGAATGCTTTCATTAAACTCTTGAACAAATATAAAAACGTTTTTTCTTGGAATTATGATGATTTAAAAACGTATGATACTTCGGTTATTCAACACACAATTCCAATGCTTCCTGATATTAAACCTGTTCAACAAAAGTTAAGGAAGGTTCATCCAAATCTCGAAGGACAAATCAAATCAGAACTTAATAAACTCTTAAAAGCCAAAATCATTTTTCCTGTAAGGCACTCCAATTGGGTTTCCAATATGGTACCTGTAAGGAAGAAAAATGGTGATATAAGAATCTGTATTGATTTTAGAAACTTAAACAAGGCATGTTTAAAAGACAATTTCCCATTGCCAACCATGGAACAGATACTTCAAAAGGTAGTTGGTTTTGAACTTATGTCCTTTCTTGATGGATTTTCAGGCTATAATCAAGTTTTAGTTCATCCAGATGACAGATTGAAAACAACTTTCAGAACAAAATGGGGAACTTATGCTTATCAGAAAATGCCTTTTGGTCTAATAAATGCAGGAGCAACTTTCCAAAGAGCTATGGACATAGCATTTAAAGGTCTGATCAATAAATCGGTTGTTGTCTATCTTGATGACATAACAGTATTTTCAAAAAAGAGAACCAATCATCTACATGACCTAAAGCAAATATTTGAAAGATGTAGAAGGTTTGGTATTTCCTTAAATCCAAAGAAATCTTTCTTTGCTTTGGATGAAGGAAAACTCTTAGGATTTGTTGTGTCAAAAGATGGTATATACATTGATCCAGATAGAGTAAAAGAAATTTTTGATATTTCTTTACCTCATAACAAAAAATCCATGCAATCATTTCTTGGACAGATCAATTTTGTAAAAAGATTCATTCCTGATTTTTCTTTAATTGTTTTACCTATGCAAAATATGATCAAGAAGAATTCAGTATTCAAATGGGGGCATAAAGAGAAAGAAGCCTTTGAGGCAATCAAACAAGCAATCATTAATGCACCAGCATTGAATACCCCAGATTTTTCTAAAGATTTTACTTTGTATACTCTGGCCACCGAAACATCCTATGCAGTTGTTTTAACACAACTCAATGATCAAGAAATCGAAGCACCAATTTATTTCTTTAGCTCAAATCTGCAAGGAGCTGAGCTTAATTATTCCGATGTTGAAAAACAAGCCTTTGCTGTGTTCAAATCAATCAAACATTTCAGACCTTTTCTCTTGAAAACACATACAAAAATCATTGTCCCATTCTCTGCAGTGAGGCAATTATTAATTCAAAAAAAAGTAGGAGAAAAGAGAGCTAACTGGGTAACAGCCTTGCAAGAATATGATATTGATATTAAACCAGCTAAGATTGTTAGAGGACAAGGTTTTTGCAGATTATTGGTAGGAGCTCATAACATACCAGAAAATCAAGATTCAAATCAAGATATTCAAGTAAGTCAGATAAGTGTTACAAATTCCGGATCTCAGTATGCTGATCTTATCTATTACTTGAAAAATGGGTATGCTCCTTCTAATCTCAGCTATAAGAGTAAACACGCTTTAAGGTTAAAGGCTATTAAATACCAGATCATTGATAATGTGTTATTTAGAAAAAATTATGATTCAATTTTATTAAGATGTTTGGAAAAGACTGAAGCTGAAAAGGTTTTGCAGGAATTGCATGATGGACCAGCAAGAGGTCATTTTGGAGGTGATACCACGGCTCACAAAATAATTCGCGCTGGTTATTACTGGCCTACCATTTTTAAAGATACCCATGATTACGTAAGGAAGTGCCAAATTTGTCAAACTGCAAGTGGAAGACAAAGGAAACCAGCTTTTCCTTTGCAACCAGTAACTATTGAGCAACCATTCGAATAATGGGGGCTTGACATTATTGGTGAGATAGTACCTCATTCTTCCAAACAGCACAAGTACATCCTTACTGCAACTGATTACTTTACAAAATGGGTAGAAGAAATCCCATTGAAGGTAGCCAATTCTGATGCAATTATTGATTTCATAGATCAATTCATCATAACCAAGTTTGGTGTACCTAACGCTCTAGTCTTTGATAATGCATCTTACTTCTCTAGAAATAGTTTAATAGAATTTGCAGTCAAAAGAGGTTTTAAATTAAAATATTCAGCAAATTATTATCCACAAGGTAATGGTTTGGCTGAATCCACTAACAAAAATCTTATCAAAATCATTAAAAGGACTATTGATCAAAATCAAAAGAATTGGCACAAGTCTTTAATATTTGCATTATGGGCTGATCGTATCACTGAAAAAGCTTCAATAGGAACTTCACCTTTCAATTTAGTTTATGGAAAAGAAGCTGTGATACCATCAAATTTAACTCTTCCATCATTAGCCCTAGTGCAATTTATTGAAGGAAATCCTTCTTCATCCATTCAATTGAGATATGATCAAATCCTTAAACTAGAAGAAGATAGAGATAAAGCTAAAATTATTCATGAAAAACATCAACAACTTGTAAAATCTTCTTTTGATGCAAGTTCTACCGGCTCAAAAATTTTGTCAATTGGTGATCTTGTTCTGAAATGGGATAAAGCACATGAAGAAAAAGGTAAGCATACCAAGTTTCAGAAAATGTGGCTTGGACCATTTCAGATCGCTGAAAAGATAGGCTCAAATACATTCATACTCCAAGATCTAACAGGTAAGAGAGAATCTCTTCCTGTAAATGGGCTTATCTTGAAGAAATTCTTTTCATAAGGAGGTAACCCCTTCTTAAGTTGTACATATTCCTTTCTGCAAAGTTTTTGATTGTTTTTGCAAATAAAGGTTGTTAATAAGTCTATAATTGACTGTTTACTATTTAGGAAAATTTCTTAGGAAAAATATTATAAATATTTATTTTGTGTAAATAAGAATTTTTAAAGAGATGATCACAGTTTTTGGATAGTTTAAAATAAGATGTTAAACTTTGAAAGATTATTCCAATCATTTGCATGATCTTTTGAAAACTTGAGAAGAATGTAAATCATCATAAGTTTATTAAGCAGAGAAAGGTTATCTATAAAAGTAAATATTTTTCAAAGTTTTGGAACTCAAAAAACTCTGAAAATTGTCATCCATTGATTCTTAAGGATAAAACTATTTCACCCCATCCATTTAAGTTGTGATTTTTTAGAATGTAATTCTAAGAAATTATATGAAAATTTAAGAGATAAGAGGTCTCATTATGAGTCGACTTACCATGTTCATAAGGAGTAATAAAACTGACATTACCAATACTGCATACCAAAACAGGGTAATGGCTTATAAATATAAGACAAGGGGTCTCATCACGAGCCAGCTTGTTCAGTTTAATTATAACTGGTGAATGGCATTGTTATTAACTAGCTGCCAAACCAGAACAATGGCTCTTAAAAATAAAAATAAGTAAAATACAAAAACATGAGATAATAGCTCTTATGAATTTATCTTTTAAAAAGTCATAATTTTAGTTGGATGGGACAATGAATGGTTAATGGTTTAAAGGTAACCCTGTCGAGACTATGAACGTTTGCAGGCAGTAGAGGCAATACCTATGGCAATAGAGTATATTATAAAACCAAAACTTGGAGAAATCCACTTACTTCATTATTAACACCAATCAAAGCTTGAGATAACCAAAAAATGTTTTTATTCTTAAGGAATTAGAAATAAATTGTGAATGATTTTTATTTATTTTTCATAGTTAGATTTTATTTAAAATATCCTAAGATAGTTTTCATTATCTTTAAAAATATTTATTTACTAGAAATATAGTGTTCATTTTATTTTTTCAGAGATAACTGTTTCTTTCAGTGAATCGCCAATTGTTGTGACCAGCAACAACCCCCCTTTTTATTTAATATTAGTAATAATACTAAATAAATGGGTACCCTTAGTTAAAAAATCCAAAAAAATCAATTAGGATTTGTTTTCTTTTTCAAATAAAACTTTCTATCATAAACTTAGAGAAATCCCTTAGAAAGAACCTTAAGAAACACTTAAGTTTATGATAGATTACAATAAAATTGTTCTTTAAACAAAATAGCACATCCATTGCAAAATGGTAGATATCTTTTGTAAAATTCGAAATTCAATTTTGCGATAATGCGATCCCAAAAAGCCTATACAATAGCATATTGGTCGCAGATCGCATAGCGCAGAAAAGAGAAATGTTAAACGAATATTGTTTGCGCTATTTACAATTTTGCGCTTTTGCGATATTTGCGATGTGCGCTTTTGCGATATTTGCGATGTGCGCTTTTGCGCTATTTCACAATTTGTGCTTTTGTGCTATTTGCAAAATTGCGATGGTTACGTTTTGCGATATTGCGATATTGTGCAGATCGCAATGTCGCAGATTCATATAAGCGCGTTTTTCAAAGAAAATCTTCCCATATATCAATATCTGTTATGCGCTTTAATGATTGGATTAAATGAATGGATTGTCAATTAATGGTAAATGAGATTTTGTTTTGATTGAAAGTTGTTTCACGATAAAATAATATATTTCATCCGCCTTCGCGTTTAAAACAATCTCATCACCTTTCTCATGCCATTACTCTCATTTAACTCGTAAAACGCAGGCACGAAGGAGAAAACGTCTATACAAAGCTTTCACAGAACATTATGGGTAAGAAGGAGAAGAGCTCGAATTCTGAAAACAGAGAAATGGCTTCACTGTATGCAGACACCACTTGCAATAAGGATGCCGGTATATCCACTTGGGAAGGAATGTATAATTTGTTAGAAGAAGAAAATCCTGTGGTGATGAAAGTTGCGGCTACAGCAGGTTCTAGTAATACATCTGAAGCAACCCTCAAAGAACTGGCTTGTTCATTTCTGCATAGGATAGCAGCAAGGCCAAGGATTCTCCCATATACGGACATGGTGAAATGGGTGCTGGATAGCACCGATATTTCAGACAGACAATTCAGAACTCCAGCTCAAGAGCTAATCGGGTCATTCACCACGGAAGATTTGAGACTAATGTATAAGTTTCCGGAACCTCAGGCGACTTACAATAAACAATTCATGGAAGATTTTTCCAGAGAACATGCAAATTTGTCGGAATGCACACAGGAGTGGACCAAAAGAGATGAACCGTTGAAGAAAAACAAACACGGACGGATAGTACCAAAAAATAATGTTTTAGACACTGTTCACAAAGTTCAATATCCAAGTGGGAAATTTGACACAGTTTCTACCACAAGATAGGGTATGTGAGTTTGCCAAATTATCCCCTATAGAGCTTTTAGAAGTGATTGAAAAATATGTTGAAGATCAGGAGCTCTCAGGGAAACATAAAGCTCTTATTAAGAAAAGTCGGGAGTTGAAGAGACTGGAAATAACTGTAAAGAAAAATGAAGAAACATTGACCAAAATCAAGGCACTTAATGTTGAGCAAGAAAAAGATGTGGAGCATGTTTGGCAAAGAGAAAAATTACTGCGAAAGATCGAATCTATAAAGAAGAAAATACCTTGGCTGAAGTATTATAAAAAAGAAACAAAAGGAAAAAGGAGAAAATGGCAAAGCGAAGTTGAAATGAAATTGCGAAATAAATAACGGAGCAAAAAGCTCCAATAGAGGAGAATGCAAAAATCAGAAGGGCAGAGAAGGCAACAGAGGAGGTGACTACAGCGGCAAACACTCTTACTGATTGTGTAAATGATAACTTACACAAATCTAATTTGATTTCAGAAACTGTTCCAGGATATCTCCCACAGGCACATCAATTGCAAACAGAATGGAGGCAAAAGGCAGAAGAAAGAGAAAAATCAATCCAAGGGCTGACAAGATTAAATTAGGACTCATACTGGACGTACTTGGTGAAGCCACACAGTCAGCACAAGTGCGCTTAATTGTATCATCAATTCTACAGAGAAGATTGCGCCTACACTTGCCGACTCTGTCTTTTCAGGACAGTTGAATTCTGAAGTCGGTCAACCACATCTTCTCAAAACTATGCTAGATGCCTGCAAGTTTAAAGATCAAGTTCATAAATAGTTAGTTAATAGTCTTTATTTTTAGATTTAGTTTTAATTTTACTGTATTTTTGCCTAGGAAAAGGACGGTCATTAAACTGAATCCTTAATTTTTGTAATAGACTATTTTTAGATTTAGCTAAGTAGTATTTAAACCCTTCTCATGCATTTAGAGAAGGGTCCTGGATCTTAATATTTTGACTTGGAGATTACATTTCTGTACTCCACTGACTTATATATTTTTTAAAAGGATCACATTTGGTGATTTTATGCGGAATTATCTTTGAAGTGTTGCATTTCTGTACCTTGGAATTTGATTTTGCATCAGAATTACTGGATTAGAGTATCAGATTTCATTTGAAAGTCTTCAAGATGAATAAGGTATTTCTATCTGTTCACTGTTGATTTCTTTTGTCTTATGATATTCACTTTAAAATTTGCTATCATTTATATATATTTGGTTTTCACAACGTTTCTTTTTATATATCATTTCTGAGTATAATTGAAACGTTATCTTTCATAAGTATATGTGGATGATATGTTATGATGAATGCAATATGTTAATACAACTCTGTTTAATTTATTAAACAGAGTTATCTTTATTTGTTTCTACACATTTCGATTAAAATGATAATACATTTTTATGGTTATTGTTAAATTGGAATAATCTTAAGTTGTATTCACATATAATTGCCCGGGTTAGTGTTAGAATTTCTTTATCAGTATTTAGTTTAAATTAGATAGTTTTATTTCAGTCAATTTAGTCCCATTTTCACCCATCCAAATCAACCCATCACCAACCCATTTAGTTATAAGGAAACTGGTCCTTTAAATCCAGTCGGAGCCACCATACCAAACGGAAAAGGAGCAGTCCTAAGGTCCCGACCGGGTGGTTTTCCCCAATGTTTGAAGCAGAGATTTTCTAGGCTTCAACAGGTTCATGATCACATAAATTTCTTCTTCAATGGACAATTTTCTCATGTCATAATTTTGGTCATAAAGTTGTTCAATGTGTTGCATACAAAACCATCATGACCAGAGAAGCAAGAAAGAAAAAAAATGAGATTGGAATAAAGAAGAATACTTGTAAAAACTTTTCTCCTCTTCAAAATGAAATTTACTGTGCTTATTGCAATAAACTTGGTCATGAAGAATCTGAATGCAGGAGCAAACCTCAGCCAAAAGAGCATATATCTTCAAGTTCCAAGGTATGGAGGAAGAAGGACTTACAGGTTGAGAACTGTGGCACAACCTTATTTGCAGAAGGGGAAGAAAATCAATGGTACATTGATAGTGGATGCTAAAAACACATGACAGGTGATAGAAATAAATTCCTTTCATATAATGCTTTAGAGAAAGAGAAGAATGTTACCTTCAGAAATGATTCTCCTACTATAATTAAAGTAAAGATTTTGTTTTTCTAAGAGAAAGAGTGAAAGCTAACAGTGTTATGTATGTGGATGGACTAAAGCATAACCTGTTGAGTGTGAGTCAAATGTGTGATAAAGGAAATGAAGTTGTCTTTAGTTCAAAAGAATGTGTTGTACGTGAACTTGACACAGGAAAAACAGTAATAAAAGGAACTAGAACACTAAGCAATATATATGTATTGAAAGGTGGTCAAACACAATGATACTTGAGCAAATCGTCAGAAAATTGGTTATGGCACAAAAGATTGGGAGATTTGAGCTTCTCTCAAATCAACAAATATAGCAGAATCAAAGAAGTTCGTGATCTTCCCCACATCACTCCACCTGAAAGTACCATATGCAAATCATGCCAATTTGGTAAGCAAACCAGGGTGCAATTCAATGCTAAAGAAGGATCAGCAAGTAAGCCTCTTGAACTTATACATACTGATCTATGTGGTCCTGTAAGGAAAAAGTCACATCGTGGAGAACAATACTATATCTTATTTATTGATGGCTTCTCTAGAATGTGTTGGATTGGTTTACTGAAACATAAAGATGAAGCATTTGAAAAATTTAAGATCTTCAAAGCTTTGGTTGAAAATGAATTAGACCTAAAAATGAAATGTCTCAGATCTGACTGAGGAGGAGAATATATATTAGATGAATTCTTTGACTTTTGTGAACATCATGGCACAAAAAGAAAGTTTTCTATAGCTGGAACCCCACAACAAAATGGCATGGAAGAAAGGATGAATAGAACAATTCAAAAAATAGCTCAGGCTATGCTTGATGAATCTGGAACTCCAGATACTTTTTGGGGAGAAGCAGCACATACTGTAGTAAATATTCTTAACAAGGCTCATGTTCATGTAAACAGTGATAAAACTCCTTATGAGCTCTGGTATGGTAATCTTCCAACTGTAAAGGATTTTAGAGTTTTTGGAAGAAAATTTTTTATCAAGAACAATGATGAAAAACTTGGTAAGTTTGAACCTAGAGTAGATGAAGGAATATTTCTTGGTTACTCTTCTAGAAGTAAAGCATCTAAATGTTACAATAAAATATTTCGAAGGATTGTTGAATGCATTGATGTTGTAATTGATGAGTCTCTCTCAGCTCCAAAAGGGGAAATACAAACAACAAATGAAGATGATGGTGATGTATATCTTCTTGCATCAAACAGTAATGATATAGAAGGTGAACCCAATGAAGCAAATGAGGAAGATCTATCTAAAAAGGCTCCATCCAGGTATGTTCAAAAGAATAATCCAAAATCCTAAATTTTGGGAGAAAAGAGATCAAGTGTTCAAACAAGAAGAACTCTTGTAGGATCTCTTAGCTATTTGGCATTTCTATCCACTATTGAACCACAGAATGTAAATCAAGATAGCCAAGCTGAATTTTGGATTCAAGACATGAATGAAGAACTTGATCATATTGAAAATAATCATACTTGGAAGTTAGTTCCAAGACCTCATTATAAAAATGTTATTGGAACAAAATGTATATTCAAAAACAAGTTAAATGAAAATGGAGATGTGATTAGAAACAAAGCTAGACTTGTTTGTAAAGGGTATTCTCAACAAGAAGGTATAGACTTTGAAGAAACATTTTCTCCTGTAGCTAGATTTGAAGCCATACGAATTTTTCTTTCCTTTTCAAGTTTTCAACAATTCAAAGTTTATCAAATGGATGTTAAATCTTCTTTCCTCAATGGTGATCTAGAAGAAGAAGTTAACCAGAAGGATTCATTTTGGGCAATGATGAAAAACTTGTTTGCAATCTTAAAAAAGATTTATATGGTCTCAAACAATCTCCAAGGGCATGGTACTATCGTCTTGACACATATCTTCATCAACAAGGATTTTCAAAGGGATCTGCTGATAGAAACTTATACACAAAAATTGAAAATGATAAACTATTGATTGTAGTCATATAGGTTGATGACATAATTTTTGGGAGTAATGAAGAGTCCATGAGTACATTTTTCGGCAAGTACAACAAGCAACATATGACATATTTTTATCATAAGAAAAATATCTTAAGAAAATTCTGAAGAAGTATGGGATGGAAGACTGCAAACCTGTAAGTACACCAATGGTGACTAGGTGTAATCTCAGTTCTCGTGATTTTCCCACGGTGAATCAACCAAAATACAGATCCATGATTGGAAGTTTGCTTTATCTAACCAGGACAAGACCTAACATTATGCATACAGTGGGGATTGTTGGACGATTCCAAGCTAATCCAAAAGAATCACACCTTCAGGCTATAAAAATAATATTCAAATATCTACAAGGGACTCAAGACTTTGGTCTATGGTATCCAAAGAATGATGATATCACTCTTCATGCTTACACAGATGCGGATTGGGTTGGAAATGTTGATGATCGAAAAAGCACTAATGGTGGTGCATTCTATATGGGGCCCTGATTAGTATCTTGGTTCAGCAAGAAACAAAGTTCTATTTCCTTATCTACAACATAAGCAGAACATGTGGTTGCTGCATCATGTTGCACACAACTACTTTGGATGATGTAGACTTTAAAAGACATTCAAATCAAATTTTCACCTCCCATCTCCATTTTGTGTGATAATAAAAGTGTTATTAGCATCTCAAAGAATCCTGTTATGAATTCCAAGACCAAGCACATTACTATCAAGTATCACTTCTTACGTGAACAAGTGCTTGAGCAGAAGGTTAAATTGGAATATGTTCCCTCTAAAGAACAAGTTGTTGATATATTTACTAAACCTCTTCCCAGGGAAGCATTTGAATATCTCAGATAGAAGCTAGAAGTTGTCTCTACCTTTCAGATCAGATCTGATTGATTTCAAAAGATTAAATTTGATACATGGGTTTCATAAACGCAAAACGCATATATACGCAAGTTTTTGTGCATAAAAACACGTATGGTTTTTGGTGACAGAAATTCTCTAGGTCAACATTCAGAACAATGGTAGTGTTGTTGGGTAATCTCTGTTATTGTTCTAGTATTCATATTTCTGTATAATTCTCTGATATTTACCTCATTGATGAAGATGCTTTGATGATTTGGTTGTTCAAGATGTTTAGGATGCACAACCTAAGGGTGAGCACTTTCCTTGTGGAAAAGGATGCATTGTTGGCATTCTGATTGGTTGTTGTGTTATGATCTCATGGTTGAGATTATTTGGTTTTGGTCATAAATGGTCATATCAATAATTTGATGAAAAGGTCATGTTGAGACCTATGCTATAAAATTTCTACATTCAGTCATATAAGGACTTGTTCAATTTTTTCAACCCACTTGGTTGGGTAGTTGAGTTAAATATGTAATTCCACTTGGTCGGATCATTGATGTAAGCATGATTCATGTAATTCATTAAAAATTTTGTCTAAAGATCCAGCATGAACTCAGGGGGAGCACGATAAATTGAGTACACATCAGATCTTCAGAGTTCTTCTTTCTACAAGGGAAGAGAAAGCTTGTTTTGGTTTTAATCTTCTCTTTGCACTTGATGTCAAAGGGGGAGAGATTTTGGGTGTTTTAATGTATAATGGTTATGTTGAGATTGATTTCATAGATATGATGGTTGTTGGTTTCCATCAAGTCCAAAGGGGGAGATTGTTGGCATTATGATTCCTTTGTATTATTATGTTGTACTTGATAGCAACTCTCTGATAATCTTAGAATATATATCTTCAGTAGAAGCTCAGAAGTCTATCATAAGCAGTAGGTAATATCCAGCAAAAGACGTGACAGAAGAATTGATAATTTTGATTTTACATGATATATATACGCGGGTTAGCACGTCCCAAGTCGTGTATGCCTTTCGTGCCTTAAAAAGTTTTAATACCAAGGGGCATTACCATGGTATTAGCCCACAATATTGAGCGCTGAGTTGTCTATTTGATTCTGTCCAAGAATACCATAGGCTGTTGTGTGGTTTTGACTCATGGTATTGATAAAGGCTAAATCTATATAAAGAGAAGAAGGTCATAGTGCAAAGGAGTGCATGAGTGAGGGTAGTAACAAAAGACTTTTGTGTGAAGTAGATCAGCATGGGATGAAGTTCTGTTTTATTGATAAATATGAAGTTATGATACATCCTTGGGTAAATTGATGGATCAAGATCTCTAAACCTGTAATGACTATTCTATTGCATGATCCATTGAAGAGATGATTAGATCTATGACCTGGCACAAGTTTATTGAAGCTAAGTGAAGAAATATGGGTAAGTTATATGGATCTGATTCATTATGAAAATTTTATATTTACAGATCTATACATTAGTTCGTCTCTGTAAAAGCACGTATATACACGAGTTGACTTCAGTAAAGGTGCGTATGACAGTTAGGGTTTTCTGAAGTTTATTGCAGAGGTTATTCTATTATTGTTGCTATTTTTCTGTTGACTGTCAATGAAGTTTTCATGAAGATATGGGTTGCTTAGTTGGTGTATATGCTGCTAAGATGATGATGAATAAATCTGATCAATGAGAAAGAGAATATGTGTTATGATGACCAACTGATTAAGGGTCCTACATTTCTAAAAAGATATCTGACTAACTAACTTAGATCTGATTCTAAGCCAGAGATTTTTCTGAAAAACAATACTCACGGAGCTATACGCAGGTTGATGTGAAGGAATATGTGTATGCACGTAGCTTGAGTGAAGAAACATAGCGTATACATTTTAAGATGATGAATGTTAGGGTTGAGTCTGTATCTACATATTTATTCTGAAGTATAGGTTATTTTTGTGTACTGGTTACAGTGTTCTCACTGTTCTGATTGAATTTTGAGTTAAGTTTATTGTTGATGATATCTATGATGAGTTGAGTTGAAGCTGTGGGATCTAGTATGAAAATTGATGAAACGTGGTTTGGAATGTTTCTGAGGGTTGAATCCTTTAGTATGGAAATAGAAGCTTCCTGCCAGTAGATGCTAGTGTTCTGATCAGGGGGTTGAAGCTCCCTTCCAGTAGTGACTGGTAAATGAGATTAGGGGGTTGCAGCTCCCTTCCAGCAGTAGCTGAAAAACGAGAGAAGGTGATAGACTTCTGCAAGCAGATGCCTACGTACTGATATGAGTATGCATCAGTACAATATTGTAAACAATTTTCCTTATAATAAATATTGAAGACAAAGACGACAGCAACGATGCTTTTCTCTCGAATTGGGTTTCCACCTTAAATATTGGTGTTCATGTGTGTTGCACTTGTGTGATGATTTTCATTGCTGTTACTGCACATATTTACTGATTATCTAACAGATGCTTGACTGGTAAAATTGAGTTAAAGATTGTTGCTGAAATTTTTTATAATATGTAAATTTATATTAGTATATGCTACTTTATTTCAGTATATGCGTGTGTATACGCTAGTTGGGTTCATCAAAACCACGTATGGAATTCTGTAAAGAAAAAATTAAAATATTTTTAGTAAGATCTAAATACTGATTCACCCCCCCTCTCAGTATTTTTCCCAACAATTACTGTTGTCGTTGCTGTTGTCCTTCATTCCTATCATAATTTAAGTTCTGCCATCTTGCTTCTGTTTGTGCGGCAGTTGAATTTGATACTTCAACAACTTGGCCAACCGCTCAAGGCCTTTAATGAGCTTTGGGAGGTAAGAGGCCACCTTACACTGTATTACAACTTTATAAACTGGGAAGACAGATAAATTCATAGCTCTAATGCAATGGGCATACTTGATCAACCAAAAAAAACATCAGTAACTATATTATCTAGGGCTGTTAAAAATCACAATATGTGTTTCAGCTCTCACTCTTCTTTTGAGCATGTATTTTTTGTTTTCATTAATATCTTTTCTTAAAGATTACAATTTAGTTGAGATAGAATTAGAGGAACAAAATGGAGACCAACTTTGTAGTGTCAAATTTTCCTTTCCTTGTTTAGGGCTGTACCATTCCTTCTTTAGGACTGTACCAGACTCTATACTAACTCGATGAGTGAGAATGAATTATACCATCTCAGTTTTTCCTTATGGGGGAAGTAAATCCACCAAATAAATCACTTACCACTTCTTTGATATTTCAGTATGTTCTTTTTTTCTTCTTTAGTAGTTACAAGATGGGAGATAATGTTTTACAGTTACCAGATAGGTGATAAAGTTTTATCCAAATTAGTGATACATTTTTCTGATAAAGTTGATATAGGAGATTGTTTATCTTTATTCATTCCATGAATATATATTTGTAGTGATTGACTAATACAATTTTTGAAATGTCATTCTTAAAATTCAAAATTGTTCATATGTGGCAAAATGTATTCAACGTTTTCATAGTGAACATTAGGATTGGTGCTTGGCGAGGAGTATACTGTAACATTATTATGCTCTGCTTCTGAGGCTTTACAATGAATTTCACTGTGAGCTTCGATCATTTTCACAAGCGCAACAATGTCCAAACTTGATGGTGTTAACTCTGTTACATAAATCACTACTAGCAAGGGTGGACGTTTACATGGTCTTCTATTTCAAGGGGGATATTCCCCTTTATATTTGATGTTTCTCTTCTACTAGCCATCTTGGGTACAATTGTAAGTCTTCAAAAATGAGTTAGGGTTGAGTGCATCTAGAGGCTTAATGACCATATAGATCTAATACTTGTATCGGTTGATGACGTGGGTAGTTTTAAATCCATCACATTTATTTCATCTCTATCCCAAAAAAAAATCAAATAATATCACATCCCTCTCTTTTTTTGCATTAACATTGGGCCTGAAATATTAACTCTCAACAAAGAATCGATAAATGACATTATATTAATTTTTCTCTAGCCTTTACAAAAGAATGCATAGCTATTTTTGAAGGTGGTGACTTTGAAAATTTTGATGAGTAAATGCCATGTACAAGTTAGATGCCACACATGTCAGCTCATGTTTAGTTTAGCAGTCCTACACAAAATTGAAAATCTAAATACAACTAAATCTCTCAATTTTTTCCACTAACTCCACATTGACAAAGTGACTATTACAACACTCCATTTACCTATTCTAAAATTCCATGTATATTTCATTGTTGGTTTTTTTGAAAATAATTTTGCACACACATGCACCCTCTATTGCAATGCCACTATTCCAAATTTCTAACGGAGCTAGAGAGAGTCACTACAAAGAGAGTTAACATAATCATCAAAATTTGTGAATTATACCCACCTACATTCTTATCTCATCTATTGGTTAATTTTTCAAATTTAATATATATATATATATATATATATATATATATATAAGTTGATGAATAACTTAAAAAATAATTATATTTAGAAAATAAAATAATTATAATATGTATTTTTAAATGGAAATATTTATTTTAAATGAAAGTGATTTATTTAATTGATGTGATAATTTTCTATCACTTGAATGTTAATTTTTTTAATAATTTTTTAATTGTGCTTTACTTTTATTTAATAGTGAGTGAATAAACATGTCCCATTTTTTAATTTAAAACAATAAGTAAACACTCCTCATTCTTGATTTTAAGGAGTACCTACTAAGTATATGATATGCATTTATAGCTTGGAAAATTTTTACACTATTGAATTTTTTATTTTACATATATAATTTTTATATGTGGAATGGAGAAATTATAAATCTCAATTTCATATTAACAAAGTATAAATATAAAGGAGAGAAATTTGATATATATATATATATATTAAATCTCTCTATAAATTATGTGTTTCTTGTGTTTCTTTAGTAAAATGTCATAGTTTCAAATTCAAAGAGGATTAAAATATATATATACCTTTATAAACTTTAAATGAAAAAATATCATATATCATTTTAATATCTAATTTAGAAATAATCTTAAAATTAAATTATCATTATTATTATTATTCTTTTTCAAAAAAATTAAAAATAAGGAAACACCAAACTTAATTTTAATTTAGATATTAAAACTAATTAACATATTTATCCCTAAAGGTGCATTCATACATCGAAGGAATTGAACATGCCATGTTACTGCAAAAATGTTGCAGCAAAGGAAACATAATTACCTAAAGGGTGGAGGATGGAGAGGAGGAAATGTGTTAAGGCTTGCAATAGTCTCACACTTGTGTTGATGCATGTTTGACATATGTTGCTCAAACTACCTCGCTAAATCATTTTTTTAAATCATAAAAACTATATCAAAATATTATATGCATATTATATTCAGGCTATAACATGCAAGGTAATGAGGAGAAAAATTACCATAGGTCCTCGTGGGAGCAGGCAAAAAATATAATTGCACAAAGGAAATGGTTAAAGTCAATATGTGTTGATAATGAGATTAAATAAAGAACATATAGAGTGACCTTCCGATTCAAGGATATTCTACAATCAACATAAAGAAGAGGGTTTGTTTTAGAATTTTAGTTGTATCCTTTTAAAATCCTAGAGCCATTAGTTTCAGTTTTAAATTTAAATTTAATTTTTTTCTAGAAAATATTTGTTGGAATTGCAAATTTATATCGTGTAGTTTATACAATCCAAGTGTCCATGTAAACTTTCAAGGAATTTTATCCATTTATGCATTAAAAAATACAACTTTAAAAATGAAAATTTACATGTATGCTATATGCCTATATAGAAACAATATAGATCCATTTTGAAGAGGATTAAATCTCTTGAGGTGTATACTTTTTTTAAAATTTTCCACTCTAAAAGATGTCCCATATTCTATCTTTAACCTTGTGAACATTAAAACTTTTCTTTCTTTCTTTCCTATATTTCTAGAAGTAATTATGGCTTCCTTTGCATAGCTCATGTGGGTCCGACAATAACGAGTGACCATGTAAGTTAATCGTAGTTAAGAAGTATTTATATCAAGGATGGTCATTCCTAAAAACAAATTCCCACTAATGTTTCAGGTTGAACGTGATTTAAGGTGGGACTTTGTCATAATTAATTAAAGCAACTTTGTGTGGGAGTTATCTTAAGAATCTCCAAAGCCATAATTTCTATACGAATTTGATCAAAAATTTAGAGATTTTCTGTTATATAAAAAGCGTGGTTAGGTTACGATCTAGCTGTAAATTGGTTGCAAAAAATCAAAATTGAGCCAATTTAATTTTTCAATTAAACATTTTATATCATTATACTCAAAAACATCCCTTAACCACCTAAATACAATATTTAAAAATACATAATTTCATGTAAATTTTATCATATTTATTAAAACTCACCATGTTGAAAATGACGTGTATAAATCAAATTTAATTTAAGGTGTTGGTTCCCCTCTACATCATAGGTATCATGGATTTTGACCATGAAGCTCCATAACCACATCTTAAAAATGAATATATTTAGTTTTTATTTATGATATATATAAATAAATATTATTAAATCCTTGCCATCCATATAATAATTATTGATAAGCTAACCACTGTGAGAACATGGGTGTCTTGATATTTGTTAGCACAATATTAAAACCAAGAAATATCCAACTATTGCATTTATGAATTTTGGGTTTATTTCTTCTTATTTTTGTTTTTGTTTATGTTTCACTTTTAGCTGGGCATGTGTATCTTTTTATGGTGATTGGTGTTTGCACTTATATCTATATGTAAACTTATGCCTTCATGGTGAAATTTTTATCAACAATTGTAGTGTATTACAAAGTTTGTTAGGTTGCATTGACTTTTAATATATTTAAAAAATTATATTCATGCCACATGTCTCCCCACCGACCAATTTCCTAGGGATTTCAGACTATTCCAATTCTAATAATTTCCTCCATGATAATTTTCTCAATACTATTTATAAAATTCATTTATATATAAGAAAATTTTATTTAGAAAAATGGTACATTACAGTGAATAAATTTAAAAAATTTCTCCACCCACCAATTTCCTAGGGATTTGAGATTATTTCAATTAGAATAAGTTCCTCCATGATAAGCTCCTCATTATTATTTATAAAATTCATTTATATATAAGAAAATTTTATTTATAAAATGGTCCATATTACAATAAGATGTGTAATTTTTTTTCTCAAGTTAAAGTTGACCTATTTCAAAACAACAAATATTAATATTATATTCATTTTATTAATATAACCTCTTTAATATATTATAAACATTTTTAATAATAATATTAATAAATGTTGTTTGTTTACCCTATTGACATTAAGTTTAAAAAGTTGAAAAATGAAGCCCATCAACTACATTTTAGAAAAGTTGAAAATGAAAACCACCAACTACATTTTCAAAAAGTTGAAAAATGAAGCCCACCAACACTACAAGAAAAACACCGTCTAGCGAATGTTTTTTAGGAAGCCCTTATAAAAATTGCCTAGATATTTGTTTGTAGCGGAGGTCACTAGAAGAGGTTGGCGAGTGGAGGTTTTTGCAGATGTTTTTTTGCAGTGTGTTTCTAATAATAACATGCACTAGTGCATACTATCAATTGGCACACTGTGATACCGTGTTGTTCGTGTAAACCGACCTGGTGCATCTGAGTACTCCATGGCACAGGGGCTCTACGTATAAATCGGCCTGGTACAACTCCATAATCCAACACATTGTAACGATGTGTGGTGCGCCATTAATATAAAACCACCTGGTGGGTCTCAAAATTGAGCACACCAAAAAAGGGTTAATTTTTAAAAAATTAACGGCTGTAAAAACCTCATTTTTACTTGTTCAGTGCTCTAGACGTCTCAAGAATAGGTTTTATTTTGTCTTCTCTGAGGTGCCCTGCCATCGGTGCTCCCATTGCCCACATTGTTTCCGTCTATTGCTCACTGTGTGGAGTTCGAATTTTTGAAAACGGTGGAAAATTTTGTTTTTTAGTTTTCCTCAACAAATATGCCTCATTGACGTGCAAATGTAGAGGTAATCTACGTGTTTCTCAATAATGGAACCTCCTAGCAAATTAATTTGTCAAATTCACTTAAAATTTACGATTTAAAATAAAAAAATTATGTGCGGTGCGTTTGAGCCATTCGGCTCGCATCGTTCGCGGTGGTGCCTGTAAATTTACAGGTTGCATCGTCAACGATGTTAACGGAAACTGCACCAGGTTCCTGTCTTATATCAAGAAAACATGCACTGATAAAATTTTTAAAAATAACACGATGGTGCGGTTGTTTACAGTACCACACCATTAATTATGTATTGTTTTCGGGTGATGCGTTGACCAAACTAACCACCCCGAGGTAGATATTTTGGTTAATGCACCGCACAAAAAAAATTCCTGTTTGCGTGGTGCACACACTTTTTTCATGTGCACCATGCATGGTGCGTGATAAAGAAGTATGCATCGATAATGGTGCGTTACTATTTTTTTGGGAGCTTTGAGTGTTTTTTTTTTTCAATAAAAATTATATATATATATATATATATATATATATATATATGTTTGTAAATACATTTATCATTTAATAAAAAAATGTATTTGATATGTGAATCATTCAACCACATCAATGGAGAGAGCAAAGGGAACAACAAGAGCATATGGAGGGCTATTATAACATGATTAAGATGTGGGAGGCACAGGAGAGGGAGAGAATTTTGTACCCTCGCCCTATTATGGCACCCACCCAGTTGCTCTTATGGGAGGTAGGCCTCCTCAAGTTCTACAAGGAGGCTACATCCCTGAAGGGGCACATTGGGTTATTGGGACAACTGATATACAGGTTGGATGCTCACCAACAGGCTTTCTGGGTTAGTCCTGGCCAGTTGTATGAACCCACTGAGGAGTACATCTATTTTATTACTGGCTTATATAAGAGATGGAAGGATTTGGCCCAGTTCCCAGATGTCCCCGTCAATTATGCAACAGGGAGTCAGTTGGCATACTTCCAGATATACATTAGGGACAATATAATCTCTCCTACATATTTTCAGGTGTCTAGTGGTCAGTTACACATTGCTTCACTGGGTCTAGAGGAGGTGAGGTGCCTCTCACTACTACTGATGACCGTTGCACACTATACTAGTGATGGGCAACACATTAGTTTCCCGCTTTTATCTTATGTTAATTCTGTATTCCAAACACCACAATTTGTGAGATGGTTTGCATTTTTTTGCGGCAGTTTTGTATAGCATTAGATAGATGTTGTTCTCAGGCATGTGGGAGGTTGACCTTCCCTGTTTATTGAAAGTTATTTTGTTTATTTTCTTAGAGGTTTCTATAGATGTGGCCTACTTTTGTTCAGCAACCTCGTAGGCCGTTTTTGCATGTACGGATGCAGATATGGGGCCAGATGATGCCCAAGAGAGGATTGTCTGACTATTTGGCCAAGATATCACATGATGCACTAGAGTTTCTAGCGAGTGTTGATGATCACTCATTTGTGATGGTGCCATGTCCATAGGCGGGTTTGGATTTATGAGTGTGTGCCAACATCCTCTTCACATAGGATGAGCCACCGGATGCTAGAGGTAATATTAGTTTTTTCTTTAAATTAATGTAGTTTCATTTATTGTCTCAATTAATTAATTAGAATAAAATTTATTCTAAAACATTATTTAACTTGTTTTATTAAATTATTTAATGAAATTGTCTAATTATTATTGTGTATTATATATTTTTTAGATATTGGCACATTTGTTGGGGACATGATTTCACCCCCAGCGGATGATTAGGGTGTAGATCATGACGAGGAGATGGTGGAGGTGGTGGATCAAAGTGACAGACATGATCCTCAGGTGCATATAGCCGTGGGGATGTAGCATAGGGTAGACATTCGATTCAGGATGGATTTGGGTGTCCAACTGTGTCAACTCTTGGTTTATGAGAGAGTTTGCCCTGCTACGAGCAAAGAGATCGAGGCTGATTGTAGGCTCACAGAGCTCGGTAGAGACATGCCTTGCGATATGATGATCCTTATGCGTCATTTAGTTTGAGATTCTAGAGTATTTGTGGCTAAGAGGGATAGGGTTTGTAGAGGTGTGACATAGCAGCTCATCTGATGATCATGATAATGAGGGGACTGATCATCATTCTAGTACTCCACCTCCTCCTCCTTCACCTCATGCCCGAGATGAGAAACCAGCATCGAGTCCTGAACAATAGGGATCTTCTCAGCAGTCTGCACCATCTCAACAAGCACCTAGTCTTGAGCAGACACGGTCATTAACTGAGCAGGCACTTGACCCATAGTAGGCAAGTCCATCTGAGTAGGCACCATCCACTGTGCAGGTTGCATGATCGACGACTCATCAATAGGGACCTCCTAAGAAGACTGCACCATCTGATTACTAGGCACCTCCTAAGTAGACTTCCCCATCTGATCATCAGACACCTCTGGAGTAGGGACGTCGTCCATCTGAGAATGAGGCTTCATCATCGATTTAGTAGGCCTCAACTAGTACTAGTTATATTATTGGTGTAGTACCACCAGATATTTGACATTTATATGTAGTGATATTATGGTTATATATTTTTTACATTATATATATATATATATATATATGGTGCATGTATTTTATGTTCATGTTGATGTACTTAATTTACATGTTAGTTTTCATCATGATGTGTATATTATTAGGTCATGTTATATATTTTCATTTAATGTGCTTGCAGATAGATGTATATGTGATAACAGTTATTTGACATGAGATGTATATTTGATGTTTGTGTTGTGATGATGTTATACAATTCTTGTGTTTTGTTAGATGATCATGATCACGATGATTAGATGATGTTAGCGAATTTTCATGTGTATTTTAGAATATGATGTTTGTACGATGGTTATCATGATCGTGATATTTATTTTTAATATTAAATCATGGTATTTATTAAATCTTATGTATTGGTAACTATAAAATTGTGTAATTGTAATTGTAATTGTATGTATCGTGATTGTAATTATAATTGTATGTAAAATTATAAAATTGTAATTTTAATAGTAATTGTTTGTAAAATTGTAATTTTAATTGTAATTTTAAGTGTATGTAAAATATTTGTAAAATTGTAATTGTATTGTGAAATTGTAAAATTGTAATTGTAATTGTATGTATTGTCATGATTCAATTTTATTAAAATTGTAAAATTGTAATTGTAAATGTAATTGTATGGTGAAATTGTAAAATTGTAAGATTATAAACTAATTGTCAATTTTGAACCATAACTACCGTAAGTAAAATGTATACCATGTACATATTGTTAAATTACCATAATTGTAAAATTGTAAATTTTTAAATTTTTATGAATATAACTAATTGTAAAATAATAAATCTAGAATAATATGAATTTTTGTAACATAATAAAGTTTAGAAAATAATGTAAATAAATTCATGTCTAGAATTATCATTATTTTATTATGATATTACATACCAAAAATAACAGTATACATTAATACATTTAAAAAAAATCAAGGTATCATTCACACACATTTAAAGCAATCAAGTAGTTGTATTATTTTAGCAATTGACATAAAAAAAGAACTTGATACAATGCATTGTTTTCGAGATCAACATAATTGAAAATTATCAAGTGAAATTATTTTAACATTAACACAATTCAAACCAATTAATTCAAAACACATATTATAATGTTTTGAAAAAAGAGTCTTAGTTATAAGGTTAAGTCCTCTTATTTATAAAAACCCATCTTAAATAGTATAAATGATGAAATAAAACATGTACCATATCACTCTTTTTTCTCATGATCACCCTCATTAGATTCTAACTCGCTTGGCATGATAACAATATTGTTCAAAAAAAATGTTTTGATCTAGGGTCATGTCTCATTATGAACCACCAATCCCTATCCAACACATCTGGGTAAAAAAAACACTTGGTTGTAGTGTTTGGGGAAAACATGAGGCTCCTTAGCTTCATCCCACATTTTTCTAGAGTTGATACATATCATCCTACTATCGTGATCTTCCTTTAAATTATTTGGATCAAAGGTGTCCTACCACTTGCACCTAAAAATAACACATTGGAAAGAAGAGAATTCCACTTCAATGATCTCTTGTATCTTTTCGACGTAACCTAATGTCCCTCGTACTATTTTTTAATTAGGTGGCTAGCTCAACTAGATTGATCGAACTCGAATTCCACTCCAAAGTCTTGTGTCATTTCCCCATCTTCGTCATCTTCTGTGCGAAAATGGTGTCCATATGCCCACATAGATGGGAACAAATGAACCTATAAAAAAGTTAAGAAGTCATAGTGTCATGTGTCTAATAACCCAAATGTTAAAATATGAAATATAGATGTTACATTTCAAAGGTGCATTATTAATTTTAAATGTACATGAATAGATTATTGTCGAGTTGTTGCATCCAATCCCTATGTATATCGCATTGTATTTAGCATGCGGGTAACAACCGGTTGCATCCGATTTCTCTTTGACTTGGTCAGCAACCCAACTGTTGGGGCATATAATTGGCATATTTTCTTTTAAATCATTGGGAAAAGGCACACTTCTACCATTCGATCATCTGAATTATTTCCTGTCACTATCCCATTTCATCCTCTTTTGTTCATACAATGTGACCAATGGTTATGTCACTTTGAAATTGTAAAGAATGAATTTATTGATTTCTTCAAGTTATGAATTTTCTTATGAAATCAAATTGACATATAATACATATTAGATCAAAATATAGATTATATCAAAGTTAAACTTGAATATTTACTTTGTGTAAATTTTAAAAATTATAATTCACTTATTCTTTATCAAGCGCATTTTCCATTCGCTTGGAGAATCTCCCCTTCTCTTTTTTCTTCATCCCTTTCATCATCCCAAATCACCGCACCTGGTCTATTGTTGACATGCTTGATGTATTCATTGACATAATAGAAACACTCATATGATATGTACCCCTCTTCCATAGACCCCTTAGGTTTTTCCCTTTGTCGGAAAAAACCTTTCAATTTCTTGATGTACCTCTCTAAGAATAATGTCCAACGACAAGAAACCACCCCAACTAATTCAACCTCACATACTAAGTGGATTAGAAGATCGACCTACAAGTACATGAAACTCGTCGGCAGTTCCTTCTCAAACATACAAATAATCTCAACTATCTCTTGAAGCCACTGTGGAATGATAGCCACATGAATATCCTTTGACGTGATCCAACGTACAAATGCAAATAATTTAGATATGGCACATCCTAGGTCTTGGGGGAAGTCATGTTTCATACACCCACACGAACAAAGAATAATGACACTGCAAAGTTATAAAAACATGCAATAATATAAAAATTCATTATGTTTCATGATCTTTGCATGGGATAAAATTTAGGAATATAACAAATAATAAAATCATGCTTTTGACATTATACGTACTCTTATAATATTCAAATGGTCATGTGATTTCAATCCTGACAAATGGTCTTCCATGGTGAAGCATTGTGGTAGTGAAGACCCATATAAAGATGACACCCTCATGCCCATTATAACTTCCTTTGACAAGGAAAGATTATCCTTTTTTAAAATCCATGGGACATCACCTTCTTCGAAATATCAATTAGAGGGAGCAACCTCTAATCCTATACTTTCTAATTTTCTTGGCCAATGTTTATTTTTTATTTTTTGACATAATAAGATGTTTCCTAACAGCCAATTCGTCACTTCGTTTTGATGATATGTGCCTCCATAAAGAATATGAAACATTTATAAATATATACATGGGATCTAATAAGTGGTTAATCTTAAGATTCTCCAAATATGGGAGGTTATAAAATATATATTTCCTTTTCACCCCAATGGGAAATTTCACAACATAGGTGTCGAATAATTCTGGATCATCGAACATAGGCTCCCCATTTGAATTGAACATTTGTATAAACTCCTTCTCCTTCTCTCTCTCATATGATCTAAGCCATTCAATTAGTGTTGTTATTGTAGGCTTTTGGGTTCTCTCTCATTTACCATGGAAGTGGATGTTTCTCTTCCATTAGGGTGTTATTTTGGGAGGAATACCTTGGAGTAGTCATACACTAACTTTCGTAGGTCATTTGACCATCTAGCTTTCAGAGAAGGTCCACAACATTTACATCCATAATATCATTTTGTTATAAGACCTGTGAAATTATTGTATACAATATGCATGGAACATTAAATAATATCATGAATATCAAAACAATTACGATGAATTAAATAATTAATATGCGAAAGAATACTCTTACGTACATAAAAAAATCAATAAACATTTAATTTACCAGAGAAAACTCCTAAGCCTGGATAATCATGTGTCATGTAAGCACATATGCCATACAACATAAAACTCCTCTCTGTGGTGATAGGTCTTCATACATCGTATACATTTATCCCATCCCATAATTCCTTCAATTCATCTACTAGTGGTTGTAAGTAGACATCCATATTCTTCACTTATCTTCTACTAGGGACTATGAGAGCTAAGATAAGATGTTCATTATTCACGAACAACCATGGGGGGATATTTTTATTGATCACAACTACAGGTCAAATAAAATATTTGGTGTTTTGTAGGGAATATGGGTTGATACCATCCATGGCTATGCTGAGTCGTAGACTTCGTACTTCATCCTTGAATTTTTTGGGCCATGTATTCTCTATATGCTTCATGGTTGTTGAATCTATTGGGATTTGCATAACTTCCAATTCAGTTCTGTGTGAGGCAGGCCATCCCTACAACATAGCTAATTATTTTCAACGAAAGAGGCTTTTAATCCTTGGGATTATAGGAATGTGCCTCAATATCTTAAAAGGACCATGTGATTTACCCTTATTTTTTGATTTATCATACCTGTCATGGCCACATTTCAAACATACCTCTTTGTTTGCATTTTCTCCTCTATATAGAATACAATAATTTGGACATGAATGATATGATATGTACTCAACACCCAAAATTTTCAACAATTTATTTGCCTCTTCATAGCCACTAGGCAAGACATTATCGCTCGGAAGAACCTTATCTTTGAATAACCTATACTTGGCCATGGAAAACATTAAATGCACATTAATGTCGATAATTATTAACGGTTAAAAATTGAAAATTTGTAATGTTCATTGTGTGATTATATTTATCAAAACATAAGGGACTTGATGGTCAATTTCCTCAAAAATTCTGATAAGAATGCATTCGAAAAGAAAAAAATTTCTTTCAAGTTGTAAATTAATATCGTTGTCCCCAACTGGGTAGACTTTGACTAACCGCTAGATCCAAAGAGAGGGGTGGTGGAAGAAATTTAACGCTTTTGAAAATGGTATCATAGATATAAGCACTATCCCCTAGCAGATCATCATCCTGTAATTCATCTAAGAACATTTTGTCAATGACAGTCATATCCCTCAAGTAATCATCCATATCAACCTCTATTTTATTGCCTCTATTGCCAACTTGTGAAGAGATACTATTGTTGTAGCCATTCCTAATTGGTGAATATGGACATAGTGGGAATTGAATAGGTGGTGGATTCAACCATTCTTGGTATCATTCCTCTCTGAGTTTTTCTCATAATTAAACCTTCTCATGGTTTGAAATAGTCGTGGGGTGCAACAGAATATGGTAGGTAGGTCGGCCATAATCACTAGAATCCTAATAATTTCAAAAAATATATTTGAACATGATTAGTACAAAATCAATGATATCAATTGGTAAGCATGTCAATGCATGCTTAATTGGTTTGACGTTGAAGTAATTACATTATACCAAATAGTTATTATTACCATCATTGTCCCAAGATTGTGGCTAGAAGATGGAATGTTACAATTGGCAAGATGAAGCGGTTTTCCATTTTCATCTACCAATAGCACCTTTTGGTATGCCGCTCCTAATAACAGCTTCCGGCGTTTTGGAACTGTTTGAATATTTTGTGCATATGAACTCGATTTTGAATCTGCATGAACCTACAAATTTGTGTACATTAATTTTATTCACGTGATTGACATGGATAAAAAAATAAATTCAATTAGATAATGAAAATATAAATAAAATATGAGTTAGTTACGTGTGGAGATGGATATAGAGAACGTCGTGATGGAGTTTGAGAAATATTATGGAATGAGCTAGATTTTGAATAATTGTCCATCTGATATAATTATAAGATTTTCTCCCTACATTTGACCAAAATCAACAATACATTTTGGTGTACATACCTGAAAGTAATTTGGGCGACTTAAAAAAGGACTTATTGTTATCAGTGCTAATTTACTTTTAACTGCACCGTGTTGTTTTATTAATGGAGGCACTGGTGCTGTTAGTTGAAAAACACACTGATTATTAGGGGAAAAAAGTGCAACTTTATTTTTTTGAAGTGAAAAAAGAGGTAAATTAAAAAATGGGCTGAAAATTATTTTCGAAAATCTAATTTCATAAAAAAGTTCTTTAAATAGTAAAAGCTATTCATTATTTCATTATTTTTGCAAAAATTTTCAAGGAGGGATTTGCACAAGAGACATACTTGGAGCAAGAGAGCACGAGAGCAGCGTGGAGCAGCAAAATACTTTCTAACAACATCACTATTCAGAGAATCAGATTTTGAAACATGATTCACACAAAACCCCTGTATTATAGTAAAATTGTTAAATTTTACTCTAATACTTGTTTTTTTACAGTTTCCATTAGATTTAATACATGCATAGTAAAAATCGTAAATTTTACTGTTGATTTTACTAATAAAATCATTTACAATCTCTATTCCTATTTACATTTAATCAAAATTCAGAAAAAAATAAAAAATATAAATATAAATAAAAATATAAATAAATAAATAAAATAAAAAATAAATAAATAAATCCATTCTTACGTTAAACCCTTGCTTATTCTTGTTTATGTGACTGCATAATTAAGGCTTTTGATTTTAGATTTATAGGGTTTCTATTACTATATATAGGAATATGACATCTAACCCATGATACCACTTGTAAATTTGGATCCCAATCCATGTCGCCCCTTGCATGATTTAAAAAAAAAAAAAACTTTTTTTTAATCAGTGTGCACTGTTTAAAGTATCGCACTGGTGCACGGTTTTAGTATAGTGCACCGGGCGCATACTCACAAAAAACGTTGTTTGATAAATTTTGTTTTATTAATTTATGTTTATATTAATGGGTGCTCCAGTATTAACATAACACTCGGTGCTCCAGCATTAATATAACGCACTAGGTCTCCTTGTTGACAAAGATAATCGTACCATGTTTCTACTGTATTGGCGTTGCGTTTATAAGAACCTACTGCATCGCGTTCGATGCCTACGTTGCGAAAGGCGCACCGTGTTCTTGAATTTTTTTTTTTTTACCTGAAAAGTATGTGATTTATTTATAAAATATATTAATGAATGGTACATGTTTCATATTGATAAAGTAATGATTGACAAGAGTTCAAGTAACAAAAATACTAATAACACATCCAGAAAAGCAAAAAAGGCAAGTTATTTGTAAATTCTTTACAAAGATTATTACTTTTAAACTATATGTAAGTTTAACTAATATGTAATTTTTAGTGTGTATCATGCAGAGCCACAAAATGACGAATCTTGATAAGATTATTTTTGATCTAAGATGAGAAGAGCGTATATAAACGTGAAGTTGGGAAACACTTTTTGCCCTTTTTTGATGGTTAAAATTGTAATTTTCAATGTTTTTTCAACTTCAACTCCACTAAAATCATATTTTCAATGCAAATTACACTTTGACATAAAAATAAGATTTGTAGAGAATTTCCTTACCTCTGTACTCATATTTAAAAAGAAAATTATATATTGACATGTAAAGGGGTAAATTTGTTGTTTACTAATTGCATATACTTGAAATTTTTCAGGAAAACATAAATAGTCACTTTTGGAACCCTAACTTTTTTTAGGGAAGGTTATTCATTTTTTGGAAATAAACCATATCATCATAATCTACATAGATTGAACTAGTGCAATGACTATTTTTCGGTAATTTTCAAATTCAATCACTATTTTTTATTATTTTTTGAAATGGACGAAGACAAACAAATGGTGATGTTTCAGTACATTTTATGAGCCCTAGATTTTCTTTTCAATTTGATCGTCAATAAGAAAAATGAGAATACCCTTTTGAAGAAGACAGGGAGAGGAATTGCAATATGATTTTTTTGATTTTTTTGGTGTTGCCATTTTAAAGTTATTGAATTTTCATTCACTGCAATTTTCAGAACAATGAAATTCCACAGTGACAGTTTAGTATAAAATTAATAAAAAATTGAAATTTTTAATGAAACTCCACAAATATTACATCATTAGAAACTAGATTCAGAGATGAATCTAATGGTACCAGTTCTAAAGATAACATTTTTTTTTGTAGGTGTTTCATCCCTCCAAAGTTGCAGGTTCCTGAAAACTACAGAATTTTCCGGGTTTTTCGTTGACGAGAAACTCTCGGTCGAGATAATTTCTCGGGTGAGAAATTTGTTAAATTATCGGCCGAGAAATTTTAAACTCTCGATCGAGAGTTTAAACCACCACAGGTTAAATTTAACTGTGCAGCTAAACTCTTTTCTGAAAGTTGTACAAAATCTCAGCCGAGAGTTTGTGCCCGAGAGTTTACCTAAGGCAGACTCTTGGACGAGAGTTTATTAAACTTTAATCAAAACATTTGATTTTTAGTCGACAGAATATTGTGAAGATTCATCATATCATCACAATGTTTCGGGCGAGAGTTTTATATATATATATATATATATATATATATATATATATATATATATATATATATAAATACTCTTGTTTGAAAGATTAATTCCACATACCATTCTGAACCAGCGAAAGTGTGAAGGTATGAGGGTCTGAATTTTTTTCTTGCGAAGGTGTAAATTTTTTCTGGGTGCAAAATTCTTTTTGGTGAAAATTTCTTTTAAATCTTTTTAGTGAATTTTTTTTTGGATGTTTTTCTGGGTGCAAATTGTTTTTTGTCGAATTTTTTTTTAAAGTTTTCTTGGGTGCATGAAGGCATGAAGTATTTTTGAAAAATGTCTCTATGAAGGCATGAAGTATTTTTGCAAAATTTCTTTATGAATTTAATTATTTATTTAATTTTATCTCTTATTGAAAGCATGAAGTACTTATTTTGAAGTATTTATGTTTTTTTGGCTATTTGGTCCAAATAGAATTGGGTTTTAGGTTTCCGAATGTGAACATGGGAAACAAAAGGAATTTCCTATCAAGGCACGATTGAAAAAGAACTGATTCAACGGAAAAGAATGAGATATTACAAAAAAAAAGGTGAGAGGAAAGGGAAAGATTAAGCCATGAAATAAATGTGGAGGTAGAGCATCGTGAAAGAGATGTAGAGGTGCATGACAATGGCAAGGAAATGAGAAATTTTGAGGAACTTGTAAACGAGAATATTGAAAAGACAAATTTTGAAGAGAATGTTGAGCAAATTTTCAACGAGAATATTGAAAACAGAAATGTCCAAGAAAATATTGACATCGATCTCACTGGTGAGTCAATAGTTTCTTCAATTTCAATTTTGTATTTTTTTTTTTTTAAACATTGTAGTTCAAGATAGTTTTAAAATTTAAAATATGTATATGTAAATTTCAAATTAGAAGTTAATATTGTTTTTAATCTAGGGATAGCATTAGAACCACAAGAATATACTACCACACTTCGAATTTCACTGCAATTAATTGGAAGTTCCAAGAACATTGTATACGACTACAAATTTCTAGATAATATGGATCCAAATAAAAATGAAGAATTGGGACCACCAATACCTGAAAGGATAGTTCGAGATAAAATAAATTGGGGGTTGAAAAATATTTTTGAAGGTAAATATATCATAGCACAAGCTCAAATGTTACGTAGATTTTTAAAGCACAGATCTCTCAGAAATGTTGTCGAATTATTGGGCATTAAAAGTGAGAAAGAGGTTTTAGCAAATGAAATGGTATCAAAAAATGTGACGTCAGCACTTGCCACACTAGCCAAAAAGCGATCTCAAGTTTAAAAGAATGCTCATATATCACTTTTAATAGGTGTACTCGCGAAACAAACTGTATCAAGTTGGTTGATGTCATCAACTTCAAAATTGTTTAAAACATCAAGAAAATTTTTATGGAGGCATACAAAATTTAGAATTCAATTAGATGTGAATGATGAATTTGAATGTTGGGCTAATATCTGTAGGGATCCATATCATGATATACTTCCTGATGGTGTGATGGATAGGGTAAAAGTGTTTTGAGATTTGAATTCTCGTGTGTCGCCAAATGGAAAGGACATTTTGCGGCACCGTATATCTAAGGGAGTTTATGAATCTCATGCCAAACATATAAAATAGGTCAGTCAAGTAGAATTATTACAAAAATTTATGGAGAGTAGTACTGATGTGAAGGTTTCCCTTAGCACATTTGTGAAGATTAAACCATGGTATGTTAGGCCTATCACTGTTTGAGACACATGATGTTGTCGATACCATGTAGAATTCCAATTATTTTATGAGACATTTGTAAATTTTGGCATAAATATTGGTCAACTGACCCCCCTCCTTCAAGTGTTTGTGAATTTTTATTGAAGATATTATGTGCACAAGAGAATAATAAATTATTTTATAAAAAAGAATGTGTTGGTGGAAGAAAATGCCCAGAATGTTCTCATTTGGCACTCTACGATACAAAATAACCCATTGATCCTAATGATCCTAGACTGTGAAATCTCAGTTTTGATTGGAAGCGATATGAAAATGTTACTTACACTTGTGTTGTAGATTCAAGCACAACATCAAAAAATATCACTCTACTTGAGGACGACATTTCATTGACATCTTTTATGGATAAGTTCAAGGTGCAAATATAAAAATATATTAAGCATTTTCATATAGCACGATGGCAGGATTTATAATTCAAGAAATCACGTGATGTGTTCCCAAAAGGATCAATATTATCAGTGGTTGATTTCGCTGAGAATTACATGTTTAGTCCACAAAAGGAGATGCAAAGTGAGTATTATCATTTAGACCAAGTATCTATATTTGTGCATATTATTTTGTATAGACATGTAGAGCTTGATATTTATGGTTTTGATAGCGATGAAAATAATCATGAGGTGATTAAGGAGTACCATTTCTACATCAGTGATGATCAAACACATGATACATGTTTTTTTTAGCATTTTTTTAATGTTATTTATAATGAATTCTTGAAACTAAGGGTCACTTTTAAAGCACATTGGGTATGGTCAGATGGTTGTGCTGGTCAATTTAAATTAGCAAGATTGTTCTTTTGGTTGTCTCGTCTTCATAAGAGAACCAAAATTAGACATACATCGAATTTCTTTGAGATAGGGCATGGAAAAGGAGAGCACGATGGTGCCAGGGCATGCGTAAAACATGTACTTAGGAGGCATTAATTGAATCACTCATCTTCCTGACTTGCAAATACTTTAGATGTTGTTAATTGGTGCAAAGACAATTTAAGTCATGTATCGAACCCAAGGATGGCTGATGTGCACAGGTAAGCATACACATTTAACTAAAAATATATTATACATGTCTAGAGATATATGTGTATACATGTGTGTGTATTTTGTTATAAAAAAATATTAAATATTATTCAAAATTTGACTCATGTATGTGTGTGTTTTTCTCAAGCAGATACTTTTGGAATATTGCAATGGGTGATGTTGAGAGATCATTTCCATTTAATTGCCTTGGAATCCCTCAAATAAGAAGTTTACACTCAATTAGGAGTAAGAGCATTAGAAATATACATTTCAATGAGAAAAAAAATTTCTCTTGATTTTGTTCTGCATGTATTTTTCAGACAGAGTCCATCGATGACTGTGAAAACCAAATTAATAAATTTGTTAAACCATGGAAACACGAAGAATTGAAACCATTGCCCCCATTTGGAAACGTGACTGACAATGAAATGGACAATGAAGTGGTTGTGATTGACAATGATTATGATCATGTTTCTGATATGGTTAGAGAAGGTGATGTCTTCGCTATCATTGCACCAGAAAATAATCAATAAAAAGTGCATTACTATTTATTGCGATGCACTATGTCTAAATCCATGTTGCTGCAAGGGATTAATGATCCATCAAATTATACATACCCAATCGGTTCAATGGTGTTAATGGGAAATTTCTTTAAAGAAGTAAGGAAATGTAAAGATCATATTATTTTTCAAGATTACCAGCCACAGGTTATTTATGCCCAATATAGTCACTTGGTCATGGAAACTCAGTTGCGGTTGAAGTAAGTGAAAAGTAGAAAAAAACAACGACAATGGAGGTTATCGATAGATGATCATGATGCCATTCTAGAAAATGTTCCACTAGCACATCTCATATGAGTGGAACACATTGTTCAAGATGAACAATGAACTTTGATTCTAGGGTTAGAACATATAATTTCTACAATGCATTGGACTTTATATAGTTTAAGACTATATTGTGTATTTCTTTCAAATAAATGGGCATGTGGATGGTTAGATGTGTGTTGGTACAAACAATATATTATGATCTACTCACTAATGGTGCTTTGCTAGATAATTAAGTTATGGTGATTTAATGTGTCCGTGATTTTTACTCCTAGATGATCTTAACTCGCCCCTTTTTTTGCATGGATATGATGGTGATGAATGAATATTTAATTACATATATGTTATTGTATTGTTAGTTTAGTTTTGATATCAAATGTCATCATATTTTCATCTCTTCATTACTTTAGATTAGTTTATATTTGATGTGGCTAATCTCTTCATTATTGTCTCTTCTCATGATGGAGGTCTCCTACTTTTATTTTCCATCTCCTTGTAGTAAGGAAAATCTATTTTTGAATTTGTATGGAGTATGTGACTTTTAATGAACGAAATGAAATTGAACTTGGGCTGATGTGGATCATTGAAGTAATTGACCTAAGAAAGAACATGTTAACCAGGAAATTAACACTTACCCTTGGTAAATTTCAACTTTTCTCTTAATATTATTTGGATTGTCTAATTCGTTGACATTTGTGGTATGGAAATTTCCATTAGAAATAATTGTATCATCCTTATATTCTTTGTTTTTTATCAATGGTGGATTATGTTGTTTACCTCTAACTATCAATATTCCTCTCTTTCAATCATAGAAACATGTCAAATGTTTTAAACCTTCAAAATCATTTTCAAATGTCAAATTTTTCTATGTTCATTTGAAATTTTTCTATTTTCCATGTGCTTGGAAAGTATTTTTCACAGCATGGAATAGATCCTACAAAGGAACATTCAAGAATACAAAAATATTCATAAAGGTGTGTTTAGCTATGAATTAATTCTTATGTTAGAAAGTTTCGCTAGTAATGGATTTCACACTTTTATATTAAGAGATAGATATCCCACCCCTTGTAGCAATAAATCCAAAAGTGTTTAGATGAAATTATTATTTCCAAAGGAAAACAACTCAACTCTCATCAATATTTCAATATAGATGAAGAGAAATGGTTTGGTAAATTTTAAATTTAAGGAGAAAATTTATTCAAACTAGTTTATAGAGCATATTGATAGCTTCAACAAAGTATCCTACAAATTTCAAATGTCTAATGTTTCTATGTTCATTTGATATGTTTCTATTTTCCATATCCTTGGAAAATATTGTTCACAACATGGAATAGATCCTACAAAGGAAAATTCAAGAATACAAAACTATTCATAAGGGTGTGTTTAGCTATGAATTAATTCTTATGTTAGAAAGTTTCGCTAGTAATGAATTTCACACTTTTATATTAAGAGATAGACATCCTACCCCTTGTAGAAAAAAATCCAAACGTGTTTAGATGAAATTATTATTTCCAAAGGAAAACAACTCAACTCTCATCAATGTTTCAATATAGATGAAGAGAAATGGTTTGGTCAATTTCAAATTTAAGGAGAAAATTTATTCAAACTAGTTTATAGAGCATATTGATAGCTTCAACAAAGTATCCTACAAATGTCAAATGTCAAATGTTTCTATGTTCATTTGACATGTTTCTATTTTCCATATGCTTGGAAAATATTGTTCACAACATGGAATAGATCCTACAAAGGAACATTCAAGAATATAAAACTATTCATAAAGGTGTGTTTAGCTATGAATTAATTCTTATGTTAGAAAGTTTCACTAGTAATGGATTTCACACTTTTATATTAAGAGATAGATATTCCACCCCTTGTAGCAATAAATCCGAAAGTTTTTAGATGAAATTATTATTTCCAAAGGAAAACAACTCAACTCTTATCAATGTTTCAATATAGATGAAGAGAAATGGTTTGGTAAATTTCAAATTTAAGGAGAAATTTTATTCAAACTAGTTTAGGGAGAATATTGATAGCTTCAACAAAGTTTCCTACAAATGTCAAATGTCAAATATTTCTATGTTCATTTTAAATTTTTCTTTTTTCCATGTGCTTGGAGAATATTGTTCACAACATGGAATAGATCCTACAAAGGAACATTCAAAAATACAAAACTATTCATAAAGGTGTTTTTAGCTATGAATTAATTATTATGTTAGCAATTTTCGCTAGTAATGGATTTCACACTTTTATATTAAGAGACAGATATCCCACCCCTTGTAGCAATAAATCCAAAAGTGTTTAGATAAAATTATTATTTCCAAAGGAAAACAACTCAACTCTCATCAATGTTTCAATATAGATGAAGAGAAATGGTTTGGTAAATTTCAAATTTAAGGAGAAAATTTATTCAAATTAGTTTATAGAGCATATTGATAGCTTCAACAAGGCATCCTAAAAATGTCAAATGTCAAATGTTTCTATGTTCATTTGACATGTTTCTATTTTCCATGTGCTTGGAAAATATTTTTCACAACATGGAATGGATCTTACAAAGGAAGATTCAAGAATACAAAACTATTCATAAAGGTGTGTTTAGCTATGAATTAATTCTTATGTTAGAAAGTTTCTCTAGTAATGGATTTCACACTTTTATATTAAGAGATAGATATCCCACCCTTTGTAGCAATAAATCCAAAATTTTTTAGATGAAATTATTATTTCCAAAGGAAAACAACTCAACTCTCATCAATGTTTCAATATACATGAAGAGAAATGGTTTGGTAAATTTTAAATTTAAGGAGAAAATTTATTCAAACTAGTTTATAGAGCATATTGATAGCTTCATCAAAGTATCCTACAAATGTCAAATGTTTAATGTTTCTATGTTCATTTGACATGTTTCTATTTTCCATATTAGCAGAAAAATATTTTCCAAGATGGAATAGATCCTACAAAGGAACATTCAAGAATACAAAACTATTCATAAAGGTGTGTTTAGCTATGAATTAATTCTTATGTTAGAAAGTTTCACTAGTAATGGATTTCACACTTTTATATTAAGAGATAGATATCCCACCCCTTGTAGCAATAAATTCAAAAGTGTTTAGATGAAATTATTATTTCCAATGGAAAACAACTCAAATCTCATCAATGTTTCAATATAGATGAAGAGAAATGGTTTGGTAAATTTCAAATTTAAGGAGAAAATTTATTCAAACTAGTTAATAGAGCAGATAGCTTCAACAAAGTATCCTAATTTTTAAAATTGGAAGAAGGATTAGCTTTATTCTTTTATATTTTATTGATGGAGCATAAAATTGGAATCCTAGGGTGGCATGTGTGTGTGTGTGGGGGGGGGGGGTCATTATTGTCTTGAGAGAGGAAATAGAAGCCTTATTCACTTAGGGATTAGGCATCACTTCCAATAAAAAATAGAGGCATATGCACTTTGAAAAGGGTTTAAAATCACTAAAGGAATAAGAATAAATTCAATCATTATGATTAATGACTCTAGGATCATTATCATTCATATGATTAAACAACCATTACCCATAGGAAACTTTCTAGCATAAATTCCAGATTGATGTAGACAACAATAAGGCATATTCACCAAAATTCAATACTACCATGTCTTGCAAGAGCATAGTCAAGAGGAAAATTGGTGACAAAATTCAGATTTAGAATAAAATTAGGGGTAGATTAAGGTTAATGGTGTATTATTCCACCAATTTATCCCCTAATTATTGTATATTTGAAGCATATTTTGTTGGTACTGTAACATATGGTTTAAAATCACTACAGGAATAAGAATGAATTTAATGTGAAATGTCAATTGTTTCTATGTTTAAATCATAGAAACATGTCAAATGCGTTGAAAGGATTTGGCCTCAACCATTAAATAGAATGCCATTCCTTTGCAACATTTTTTAGGGGCTATGCTAAAATATGATTCAAAAAAGTATTATAAATCATAAAAAATGCGTTGTATGATGTGGTGGGGGCCTTCTCCCATTCTGTAGTGATATTTTTCTTGATACCAAGATGTGTTTGAGTGAGACAACTTCCCCAAGAATAGTAGCGTAAAACCAACTGACCAAAGCATGGGACCAGTTGTGAGGTGACTGTATGTCAAAGGCCAACATGTTAATGAAATTGATGATAGAGAGAGTAATGGATGTTTCTTTCAGATGGTCATTTTCTTTGGGTTCACAACAATCTCAGAGACTGCAATGTGAACAATCACACTTCTAGATCACGGTTTGATTAGGCCGCACTTCTGAAACATGACTTGGATAATCATCATCTTTCCATATTTGTGAATATATCACTCTGTCAACACTACATGTCACAAAATCACATTTCAGAGTCTTAGACAAGTGACCAGAAAATGCAACCTCCATTGGAATGTGACTATGCAACCTCCACAAATCACAATATCTTCCACCAATCACAATATCTCCCACAAGTCACAATATCTCTCGAGAATTGAAAAATATAATTTTAGAGTCTGGGAAGCAACCAGAAGATGTGATCTATGCTACAATGTTACGATGTGACCATCCTCAGATCGCAAGTCACACAATCACACTGATTCCAAAAATGTTAACTGCCTAGAGACTTTATATGCAACAAGATGGTCATAAAGCACACAGTTCTATGTATCAACAACGTCAAAGAATTGAAGACTGTTATATTATGGAACGAACACATGAATGCATTACAAAGGTGATAACGTGAAGTAAACAACAAGTGTTAACAGGGTGGAATTAAGAATCACTATTGAGACCTCATTCAAGAGCTGCGTTGAATGCCCATAGAAATAAATACTATAAGCACAACAATGTATACACTAACGTGCAAGTAACATGTTGCAAGGGGTCAACATGAGACATTCAAAATGAACTGGATAGATTGATCAAACACACAATGAGAAGGTGATACATTCATCCCATCAATGATACAAGTTACCCTAACTCATAGAGACTATTGATCAAAGGTCGCATTGAAGGTAGCATTTGAAACTTTAAGCCTCGAGCTGCAATACATATCTAAAAAAAATATAAGAAACAACTCCATGCAATGAGCCTAAGGTAATAAAGGACACAAAACCTTACTGCAAGTTATATTAAGTGCACGAAGGGTATATCATTTTTGCAAAGGTCATTAGTAGTGCTAAGTGCAACACAAGAAGAAACCCAACATACATGTATATTTTGCATATTTTGTCCCTTCACCCTTGTTTCATTTGAATCTAAAGGTATGGACATGATCTTTGGAGAACCTTGTTTGCTACTAGCGTTTGATTCATCATTTCTATATTCCTAATGAGAAGGGTTAAATAAAAGTTAAAATTAAATTTAAAGCAAATTATCAACAACCAAGGATATTCATAAGCAACAAAACATTTAAACCAACATTTTCCAAAACAGATCACTTGCCTCCTATGAAATATTAGATCATTGATTGGAATCGATATAGCTAGGTGGAGAAATATTACAAAATTAAATTTCATTAGTGCTAGAATAACACTTGAAATTATTCTCTTGATGACAAACATAAGACTCATATTTTGAAATTTCTTTCAACTCGGGAAACTAGACTCCATCCGAGCTTCCACAAAAATAGTAAATAATTGTAAGTTTGATGGCAAGGTCAAATAAAGTACTCATGTTGAACCTAAAAGATATTTTATAGCATGTGTACATAGAATATACACAATGCACGCAAGAATACTTGACTATGTAAATCTCTCTGACTGTAGGAAAATGAAATGTTCACTCCATCGGCAGCATATCATAGGTCGCTTAAAATGTTAAATATGAGAGGTAAAATTTGACTGTTTGGTCATCTTCATCATCTCCCAACCAATAAGTTTCAAGAATCTTTACTGCTTTCTCATAAATTTCATATTTTCATGACTTTGCAGGTTCTCAATCTTCTCAAGTCATTCAACATCATCAATATATTGTGCATAGAGATTTACACCTCCAGTGTTGCCCAGATCCTTCTCTTCTTCCCTAACTTTCAAAATATTCTCTAACCCTTCAAGGAAAACAATTACAATTCTTGGGTCACAAAATGAGACTGAAGATATGAAAAGTATGTTTCACTCTGAGTTACAAGATATTTGCAACCAAAGTAGGAATCGATGGTTGTCTCCGGTAGCCTCCAAAATGACACAAATTCTTGAACATACATGCATGAATATTACCAACAAACTCATCTTGTAAGTTAACCCTTTATTCATTACTAAGAATCCGTACGCGAGGAATATTTCCA